>CM050167.1:377604989-378092489 GCA_027410445.1 Discoglossus pictus
GTGATTAATCAAATATCAGATAGAGTAAAATGGCTGTAATTTATCATATATATATAAAAAAAAAATCAAGTAATACATTAGAATATGGAATACTTGGTGTGATCATACATGGAGAGACTACACTTGAATAAGAAGGAAGCACTTTTTATAAAAGCATTTTGAATATACTTGCATAAAATTCCAACTTTGACCTCTAGGGGCAGTGTATATTTAGTCAACTAATGAAGAAATATTCTGTGACACATACAGTACATTCTATGGTAACAAAGCAACATCTATAGGAGCTATAGGGTGTCTGGGCATCTGTATATAGATCAGTTACAAAGTCTTTGAGGTTGAAAAAAGACTTTTACTCCATCAAGTTCAACCTTTTTAGATCTCCTCTGAGCTTTGTAACATGTAGATTAACTGTTAATTGATAATTATTAATTGATTAATTGTTAATTGATCCAGTATAAAAGTAACTTTCCCTAGACTCCAACTCGCACAGCATTCAAGCAAAAGAAAGCAAGAATATAAAACACAAAATAATATATACAGTAAACTCCCCATTATCAGGCACCCATGGGGTCTAACCGACAGTTAAACACCCCAAAACCCCTCAAAATGCCATTAAAAGGGCATTAGCACATAAACTGGGCAATCTAGGCCCTGAAAAATCAATTAGAAAATAAGTTAGTATTTTTTTTTGCAATCTCGAACTGCCAAATAGTGCCGGTTATGCCGGTTTAGCGAGAGTTACTTTTAAAACAGGGAATTAATGCCGGTGCCGGTTGCTTGAGAGTCCCGGTTAGTTAGGTGCATTTAAGTACAGATTTTAACCCTTTACTAACCTTCAAGCCAGCTGCAGCTCAATTCAGAGATCTGCAGATCAGTGTCTGACTCCTCTTACGTCCTTCTACAGGGAGACTACACATCCCATGATCCCTTCCTGCACAAACTGCCTTCATTGATTGTTACTTTGTATTAAAATGTATAGCTGCTTGTGATTGGCCAAGAATAATTATAAATGTTATGCTAATTCTCACAGGGATTGTTAGGGGTGTTAACTCACAAAAGCTGCTGTTTACAAACTCAAGAGATTTAGTAAACATCAGAGTGAGTTGGTTAATGTTTATTGTGGTATTTTTTCATGCAAAATATGTTTTCATACACTACTGATTTAGGATATGCCTTTAAATGAATAATGAGGGGATCTCTGGAAACCCCCCAGAATCCTGACCCTCTGTATTAACAGGAGGGATCCTCCCAATACGATCCTTTATTAAATTCGACCCAATGTGTTTGATCCACCATTGAGTTAAGAGGAAGTGTAAAGAAGGACATGTTAATTTATTTATTTTTGGTCTGATTTTTGGTCTGATTTACATGGAAATCAATTGGTTCAAAAGCACAACATGTTACGATTCTGACATCCATAAGGGTCACTGCCCCTTTATTTCCTATAACTTATGAATACAGAATAAGGGAAACATTTCCACACTGTTTATATTTAATGTGATTTTTCTAAACTACAATATTTCTTATAGAAATTGATTGTAATTTTTAAAATGTGTTTTTTTTTATTATTTACATTTACATGCTGTATTACTGAAGCTTCTTATTTCTTCAAGCCCTATAAGTCTCCCGGTTTTTAATATTAAAGTAAACTACCGGAGTGTGTGTTTGCATATCTAAACATAATGGACTCCATTCAATTTGAGACTCGCAACTCAATCGTAGAAGGCCGGATGTCTGCGGGTGTGTTGGGGGCTCCCATTTGTCTCCAATTGCGATGATATTCAATTGCTCAAGGCCGCAAGTTGCTGTCCCAAAGCCGAAACCGTAAACCATGCACTCGTTCGGAGCAGTTCTGGGCAGGAACATGATCAATTAAGCAAGCCCGTAACCTCCCATTTCGAATCAGCCAATAGAAAATGAGACTGTCATTATTACGGCAGTAAAACATGGAGGTTATGTGTCAATCAATTAGGTTCGGAGGTCCGATATCCGATAAAAAAAATAATGAAAATAAAGAATTATGAAAATGAATGCCAGTACTGTTCTAGTCCATGTGGGTGGCCTGATATGTATTAACTCATTGATGCCTGAGATCAAAAATTTAAGATTGTGCGATTTGCGAGCTTGAGACTGTTGTGCAATTAATTCTAATGTCTATCATCGCTTTCCCCGTTATTTACAGTGCAGTAGTGATTTTTTATTTGCATTTACAGTGCAACGATCAGGTGTCTGCGGGTCCACTCCAGCACGGTTTACGGATGTGAAAACATTTGCGGGCTTGGGGAAATTGAGCAATTGAATAGCAATTTGCGATTTCAGCCTGGCGAAAGTGAGAGATCAAAGGCTTCTGGAGGCTGTAAGTTATGAGTTTAACAATCACCATTTTCTCAAGGCCGTAACTCGGAAACCGATCAGAGCCCGCAAAAAACACCTATTAAACAGCAAATTGCGGCCTCACTTACGGGCTCCCGGATCGCCTAAAATATCAATTGAATATGGCCCATTGTATGCATGAGCGGTTGGGACAGACCTTTGCAGGGACTGTTTGAAGATTTGAGTAAGTGAAAACAGAGCTTTGTTAATAAAATTATGTTTAGAAATGCAAAAAAACACAGCCTTATTAAATTGCGATTTGGCCAATTGAAGAGGGCTCTATATAAGCACATAGCATATTTTTTTACAGAAGTTTTTAGTTCGTGAAGACCTTGCTTTTGGATAGAAGTTCACTAACTAAAAACGTCTGTAAAAAAATGCTATGTGCTTATATAGAGCCCTATTCAATTGTCCGAATCACAATTTAATAAGGCTGTTAGTTAGTAGTTTATTAAAATAGGGAAACTTCCATATACATTTACAGCCTTATTAAATTGTGAATCAGTAAATTTAAAAAGGCTCTAATTAAGTACATAGCATATTTTTTTTACAAAAGTTTTTAGTTAGTGAAGACCTTGCTTTTGGATAGAAGTTCACTAACTAAAAACTTCTGTAAAAAAAAATATGCTGTGTGCTTAAATAAAGCCCTTTTAAATTTACAGAATCGCAATTTAATAAGGCTGTTAATAATTTGTGTACAAATCTTTATTCATATGCTCGTCATGATTCTATTCTAGGCAGAACATCTTTATAGTTTGCTTTCTTCTTGGAGGAAAATACATGTCTGGGTATGCTTGTTGTTCTGTGCAGACTTGACTGACATTTTGGGGTTTTGACTTTTTTTGTGATTAGCTATTAAAAGCTTGCACTGGATAGAGAAGCCGTGGAGCTGGGACGGACCCAGCAGGTTTTAACACGTGTCGCATTTTGTCAGACATCACTAATAACCATTCATTAGAGCTATTGTTATATGAGCTTTGTGAGAGAGGCATGCCGTTCATTTATAAGTAATGAATGAAGCAATGTGGCTTATTCATAGTTCAATAGCATGTGACCCCTGGTCTTTAAAACAGAGTCTTGAGACAGGTTGTTGACGACGCTGACGGATCTCACAGATTCCTATTGGAGAAACTCATTTGTCTTCTCGTTGTTATTTAGAAGCAATAACTGGATACATGTGGTCACGTCGACATAAAGCAGGTTTAATAAACAATGCTAATTCACTACAATTAGTTTCCTTTTTCATTTCATCATGTCACAGTAGTTAGTTGTTTATTGATTTGTTTTTGTAGTATAAACAGCCAAACTAATAGAAATTAAAATGTCGTTCCCCCTCCCAAAGAACAGTCCTGTTTTGTGCTGGGCTGTTAATTTCCCATATTAAGAACAGGAGGTTAAGTGTTGTATTTATGAGTATTTTTATTTAAAAAATGTAGAAGTTTCTCTGTTTTTAACTTTTTACCTTTTTAACTTTTCTAATCTAACACCTGCTGCTTATATCAGAAACACACATTATATTGATTCATTCTATACACATACAGATTTATTTTATTTAACAAAAAAGATTGGTTTCCACACCCTCAGAGCGGCCTACATTGGCACCTTGTACTAACCAATAGAAACACTGCATTCGAGTACATTTTAAAAGCTATAATAACCTTCCAGCCAGTAGCAGCACAGAGCAGCACTGCATCATTCAAGGGAGGAGAGAGAGGTATGTGGTGGGAACAAAAGATGACAAATCCCATGATGCTTTGCTGCAGAGACTGAATCCCCATACAGTGCTACAATGTTGTAGCTGCCTCCGATTGGCCAAAAAAGAATTCTGAATAAAATGCTAATTTAGCTTGGATTTTCAAGGTCATTTCTTCTCAATATCAACTGCCAGAAAACTGAAGACATTTTGCAAACTCTATGGTAAGTTTATTAATGTTTTTGGGGGGATTTTTTCATCCAAATAATTGTTTGCATGCTAAGGATTTTGTTGAAGCCTACAGCATTCTTCCTCTTCTACCATGTTTTATTTTTGTTTCTACCATAGTTCATCATTGTCTTTGTTCCCAGATGAACTTATATTGAAGTTGGGGGCAGAAGAGGAACAAGCAGAGAGTTTTATTCAAGACTACTGTATTCTTCCTCTTCTACCATAGATTATTTTTGTTTCTACAATAGTTCATCATTGTCTTTGTTCCAGATGACCTTATCTTAGATTTGGGTAGGAGAGGAACAAGTAAAGGATTTTGTTCAAACCTATTATATTCTTCCTTCTCTACCATAGTTTGTTTTTGTTTCTTCAGTACTCATATCCTGTTTAGATGTATCCTTGCATAGGGACACAGTTCGAGAAGATGGTCTACCAGACATGTTTGTTTATGGTTTACTAAAGACTTACAGGACCGGAGAGCGTCCATTGTCACAGACAGCCTTAATGGCAAACTTCTGGCGATATACCATTATTTTGGGATGCCAAAGAATGAAAGACTCAAACAGCTGACCAGATGTGCTAAGGTAAAAGGTCTTGAAGAGTTATTGGGTAAAACCACCTTATACATTAACATCCAAAATGAAGAGGTTCTCAAAGAGTTTTGCAACTAGTTTACAAGCCTTAGTACACTTGTCCAAATTAGTGTAATGTTTCATGATCTTAAAGGGTCTCTGAACTCATGGATACTGCTCTGCAAACCATTGGAGTGGAGAAGTCATAAAAATGTTTTTATCTGAATCTCTTTTGTTTTTTATGGTTCATTGTTTACTTTTAAAGCTGTCAAAATGATATCTTACCTTGAGTCTTATCTGTGGTTCATCTGCACTGGCTGATATGTGGAAAAGCTCTAATGAAGTGACCATTTATTACAATTTCCCTTTAAATGCGTATACACTCTGTTCACTGCAAGAATACACTTGTAGCTCTTTTGGAGAGAGGTAAGTATGTGCAAAGAAACCAAAAGAAAAGGGGGAGGGGGACAAAAAGGAGAGTGGCTTGCCATTTGCAGGAGGCTGTTGATGTTTGGTTCTTTGGTTCAAGGAAGCTCCGAACCACCGTGAGGGAGGACAGCTGGACTTGTATAAAAACTCATAAATCTGTGAAACATGCACCAAATTTAGAAATTAAAATAGAAACGTAATCACTTGGTCTTCAGTATTTTGTTTGGTGATGTAGGTCAGAGCATCATTGATAAATACACTGTCCCTTTAACTACCCAATTGTTTTAAAAGGCTACATTTAAGTATACTTTTAAAAATGATTTGCTTTCAGTTGTTGCAATATGATAATTATATGACGTGGTTATATCTTTGTAAAATAATATGCAAGAATATCAACATGCTCAGTACGCTTGAATGTTTCATTTTGCACCCCAAATAACATTTTCCAGTAAATGTTTGTGAGTTATGGTCTTTATTATTTCTTATAATTGATTCACTATTAAATTTATAGCATTTATTCATTACAGTTGCCACAGAGAAAAAAAAAGTTTGATTGCACAAATTAATAGATTTGTTATCTAAAATAAACACTTCTTGAACATAGAAAACGAAAAGTCATCAAGTATACAACATGTCCTTTCCCATTTTCTCTGAACTGCTGAATCCAAGTAGTTTACATTTGGGAATATTGTAGCCAATATTGAGCTATCTATAAAACATCTTGATATGTCAAGGAAGTTTTGACCTTTTATTAAAGGCATATCTAAATTTCCTGGATTATGAATGTACCGGTTAGAGGAGAATCAGTAGTATGTGCAAAGATCTTTTTGAATGTAGAAAATACCAAAATAAACATTTACAAACTCACCCTGATGTTTGCTAAATCTTTTCAGTTTGCAAGCTGACACTTTTGTTAGTTGACACCTCTGAAAATCCCTACTAAGATTAGCATATAAATTCAGAATTTGTTTTGGCCAATCAGGAGAAAGCAGATATTAGCTGATACATTTGTATCATATTCTGGGGTTCCTATGTTGCAAAGCAGCCTGGGATATGTAGTCTCTATCTCTCTATATCCTTGTGCTTTGATTCAGCAGTGAGCTCAGACCCCACCCAACCATGTGATTCCATCCAGCAGCAGTTAATTCTTGTGATCTCAGAAAGGTCAAACTCTGTACCTGGCTGCTTTCCTGTGTATAGTTGGTTATGTATGTTTCTGCATAGTCCCATGAGGCCCAAGCCTAGGACAGCACATTTTCAGAGGGCAGCAAGCTACATGAGATTGCCAGTACAGTACTATGGAATAGTGTGTGCTGAGTATTTAGCAATATTTCTGCTTCCCTTAGGGCCAAGATTAAGGTGAGGTGTTTTTTGCTCTTCTTTACATCTCAGGTTAAATTTTCATTACATATGTTCTTGCACCAGATTTTTGTAGTGAAACATGGAATCACTAGAACTGCCTTAAGGAATTATGCAGAAATGTTTAATTAGCTGCAAATAATAGCAGGGGTACAGACATGCCTAGGGATTAATCCGGCATATTGATTGACATATTGAAACTGTGCTGGAAAAAAACATGCATGATTTTTGTACTAAAGCAATTGTTATTATTATTATTATTATTATTATTATTATTATTATTATGCTTCAACATTTTACATAGTGCTGTATACAAGGATTAAAGTAAATCAATAAAGCAATAGTTGAGCAGTGAAGATGATTATTAACTTTGTTTTTTGTCTATATGTAAACGATCCTTGGATTTGCTCTCCCTAAGGGTCATAGAGAGCTCAAGACGTTGAACTCCTTGCTCACTGTGCTTTAGGGAGTGCAGCCACACCTCAATGAAGAGACCCAGTTTAGACTGAAACATATGTCTGGGGTTGGTTATTTCTCTTGTTCAGGGTGGAATTGCTGGGTATTTTGGCGCAGGATCCAATCAATACTACAGGAAATCACGCAAAACTGTTCACTGGAAGGTTTGATTGTGAGGCTAAAGCACAAATATTTTGGCCATATCTTGAGAAGACAGGATTTCTTAGAGAAGACTCTGAGAAAGATGGTAAAGATTGAATGTACGCAAAGAATAGGACGGAAGAGGCGAATATGAATAGATGAGGTAATTGAACATGAATTTGATCAATCTCAGAGTGGCAGTGGCTAACAGATGTGTCTGGTGTGCTGCGGTCCATAGGGTCGCAGAGTCGACCAGACTGGTATGCTATCGGATATTTCTTTCCTGTGGCAATGGTGCAAGTGAGCACAAAGACTTATACTAAAAATTGCTTGTTTTCATACCATCTATGGACGAGCATTCCTCCTTACTTTTTCAAACTCTTATGCTGTCACCGATGCTAAGGATTCTGGTAGTCTTATGTAAATGAGGCTCAAAACATAGATATGTCACTACCCAGAATCCTTAGGTGCAGTAGACATACTGTTTATAAGTCTGTGGGGGAAAAAAGTGTTTAGATTTACTCAGAATGACCATTTTTACCTTTACTGTACAAAACAATAGTGGGCATTTCAATCACTTTTCTTCTCCATTTCCAAATTTCTGTGTTGTGACTTATATGGTGAAATTACAATATTTGCACTTTTACCAACCATTTGGTTTATTCTGTAAAACTAATGTATACTTACCATTGATGTATGCTACAACCTTACCAAGACCCAGATACACCCAACCAAAGATAAATCACTCTTTAGAGCTATAAAAAACAATTTAGTCTAGTCAAGGTCAATGCTAAATGGTTTGAGCAAAAGAAAAAAATTCTTCCATCCTGTCCAACATTGAATGTAACATTGACCAAACATCTGGTCTGTGTCTATGTCTTTGACATATATTATATTGATGCTACTCTGCTGGGTCAGAATTCACATATCACCTCCTTTGTAAACAATAATCCATTGCTGTCAAATGCCATAATAACAAATGTCTCCCTTTCCGCATCCATGAACCATGAACAAAATGAACCAGAACAAGTCAGCTACTCATATCTGCTGCACAAATGGATGTCAGAGGATACTTTCCATAAATGAATGCTTTACAGAAATGTGAGCTAAGTGTTTAAGTAAAACATTGGCAAGCACTGAATGGAGAACAACGCTAAAAACTTTTGTCAACACCTCAAGTATGTGACTATATATAAGAAAACAAATGGATATTGCATATCCCGGCTGATGACATCCTTTGCTTTCAACCTACACATTTGGCCCATAGCATTGATCATGATGTCATGTTATGGCGTGATGGAAAATTGTTATATCATATGATGTAATTGCAACCAACGGCTCAGGTCACGTATGTGTTTCCCGTATTTTAAGGCCCACTGCAGTTCAAGAAAAACTTGTTTGTCAAGTATGTCTCTACATTTTTGGGGAGGATCTGAATTTTTGAAGACACTGCTTAACGGTGTTTGTTACATCACTTCATCTGATCTGAATCATGAGGGTCTGTTAAGAATATTGGATATGATTAAAATTGATACCACACTCCACCACCTCATTGGCCCAGAAGGAGACTCCCTGTTTAAGGAAATGCAACCATATCTTTCCAAAAATATAAGCATTCCTCTCCTACACATAACTTCCACCTATGTATCATGGATTCCACCAAGACCCAACAGAGGCATCAGCATTTATGTTTTTCTAACTAAAAATAGCTAAATGATTTGTTATGTTTGTTATGAAACAAATATTTATATTTTCATTTTTTTCAAAGTGGGCAAATAATTAAGTTCAAACAGCACGTATAATACAAAAAAAAACAAAATACAACATCAAGTATGGCAAGGTCAGAAGAGGCAACATCATGGCAACATGTTTTACTTCTTTACATATATGTTCAAGAGAGGAGGACAGAATCAAACTGTTTGCCTTTAAAGCACACATTTATTTGGGATAGAAATGATAGAATAGAAATAAAAACATTCTTATAGGTATGTACCGTAGTATCTTTATATGTTTGGTGAAAACATCCTGTTTTTGATGTATTTAACAAACTAATAGCAGCTATGTAAGCCATGAAAATAAAAGTATTTTTAGAGAAAATATTAAATTGATCCCTGTGTCAAGGGGCTTTCTTTTTGGACTGCTGATCTGCCTCTAACCTGAGAGGTGTTATCCTCTTATTAATAGTGTTAAGCAGATTTTATAGCACAGTACTAGTGGCAAATGTATCTGTCTATCTATCCAAAGAAATACCAATGTATTTTTATTAGGACATAGTGTTAGGGGCTTGCGGACCCCCATGGGGCACAGGGTCCATAAGAACCACTATGGTAGTAGTTAGGGTACCATGTGGGCACATATGTATCCCATTATATAGGGGTTAATATTATTATTATCCTTTATTTATAACGCGCCAACATATTCCGGAGCGCAATACAGGGGTTAGGTACAAGTATAAACAATGCCCCACAATGAAAATAATGGAAGACCCTGTTATTGAGCTTTCAATCTGATATACACTGTGCTTTCCCTAAAGCACCTCACAAGATTAAAACTCGCAAACTTATATTCTAAAGGGTGTGGGTGAGGTACAGGAGAGTGAGAGATGCATTGTGAATGAAGAGGCTAAAGATGATAGGCTTTTTTGAATAGATGTGTTTTTAAAGAGATTTTGAAGGATCTGAGGCAGGAAGATAGTCTGGTGGTGTGAGGTAAATAGTTCCAAAGAATAGGGGCAGCACGTGAAAAGTCTTGAAGACGGGAGTGAGAGGAGGTGATGAGAGAGGAGAAGAGAAGAAGGTCATTAGCAGAGCGAAGAGGGCGGGTGGGAGTGTATTTTGGGATGAGAGCAGAGATGTAGGAGGGTGCACTATTGTGGAGGGCGTTAAATGTTAGGGTCATGATTTTGAATTGTATTCTAGAAGCTATGGGAAGCCAGTGGAGTGCCTGACAGAGAGGTGCTGCAGACACTGATTGTTTAGTATGGTAGATGAGTCTAGCGGATGCATTCAAAATGGATTGTAGTGGAGACAGACGGGTGATAGGAAGGCCAGCAAGGAGAGAGTTGCAGTAATCGAGACGAGATATGATGAGAGCGTGAATAAGAATTATAGTTGTGTCTTGTGTGAGGTAGTGGCGTATTTTGGATATGTTTTTTAGGTGAAAGTGACAAGATTTTGTGAGTGATTGGATGTGGGGAATGAAAGAGAGGGAAGGGTCCAGTATTAGGTATAATAGGGGTCCACAGGGACTCCAATGGTATAGGAGTTATATTTAGGTACCATGGGGGTCCTTAAGGACCATGTGGTATAAGGGTTAATTTTATGTATTATGGGGATCATGAGGATACCATGGTAAAGGGGTTATTGCTAGAGGCCATGGGGCTGCATGGTTATAGTATAGTTGAGGGATATCTGGGCTTGTAAGGGGTGGCGGATATTGAGAGTCATAAACCCCCTGCATTCTTTTTAATTATTATCTAACCCCTCCCCTGCCATAGGAAGGGATTTATGTTGATATATAAGGATATAGGAGGACGTTTGGGCTAGTGTTGTGTGATCACGTTAGTTAGTAGATACCAATCTGTTGCGTTGCAATAGAAACTACTGAGAGTCAAACTCAGAGTCTCATGAGAGCAGGCTGGGAGCATATGTTAGAGCTAGAGAGCACCGGGAAACCCCCTGGGTGCGAGTCAGTACATTGTACGGGATTCCTAATTGGGTGAGACAAAATCTCCCGTAGCTACGAGTCAGCCTTACGGGATTTCCTACAGGTGCCACGGATTGGAGGCCTAAGGCAGGTGCATAGAGTAGGGGGTCTTTATACACAAGTATTTATATGAAGTGATATTTATGTCTGTAAATAAGCAGCATAAATGCTAAAACACCGGGCAGCTATATATATAATGATATATTAAACTGGATAAAAAATTGTGCTTTGTTACACTGTAGTATCTATACCTCTGAAAGGTTTATTTTTTTGAAGATCAGAATTTCTTTCCAAACCTAACAAATGAATCCCAAATGTAAAGAACCACCGTAGTGTTCATACAATAGAGGTTTATTTGCTTAATTTGCTTCTTTATAATGAATTTATAATGAATTAGAAATAAAATCAGAAATATTTGTATATATATCTATAAGCCCTGCCTTCGAGAAAGATGCGAACCGTTAGGCTCAAATTTAAGACTTTTATGTTGTGCAGAGCTCTATGGTTAATAAAATATATATGGCACTTTTATTATTATTATTATTTTCTTATATTTATTTATATCGCGCCAACATATTCCGTAGCGCTGTACAGGGGTTGAGTACATGGCAAAAACAAAATTAACACCTTGCAAAGAATGTAGGGCCCTGTATTAGAGTTCAGAACCAAATGTACATAGAGCTAGTTTCCAAGGCACTGACACAAGATTGAAAACTCGCAAACTTTAACACTAATGTAAAATTAAGTGGAAATATGCAGTGCCATAATTGAGAGAATATAGAGGGTTAAAATTTGAAAGACAATAGCACTACTAAGACATATCTGTTTTTAACTTGTGTGTTGGTTTTTAATTAATCTATAGCACCAGATAACAGGAAATATCGGACACCTACGTATTGAGGTAACCACCTATTCCCACAACTGGAAGGTGGTAAGGGTTCACTGGTGGTCCAGTGGTTAGGATTTAGTGCATTCACCGCTGCAACCTGGGTTTGATTCCAGTCAAGGAACCAAGAGGTGACAACACCCTGAAGCCAAGCAAGGTTGGGTCAGGTCAGTACTTGGATGAGATACCAGGAGCTGTATGCTGTGGCCCACTAGAGAAGGAACTGCCATGAAAACCAAGTGGATCAGCATGACTATGGACATAACGCTGTGCCTGATGTGTTACGGTCCATGAGGTCACAGAGAATTGAAAACAACTGAACAACACAAAAAAAAACAACCAAGAGGAAAATATTTTCTGCTAAAGTACTCCCACATCTCTAGTTATCCCCTAAAAGGCTTTATATGGATTTTAGCCATCAGTCTAGCTTCGACTTCCAGGTAGAAGGATCCCATTGAGGATCCCATGATTTTCCCTATCTATATCTTTCTCCTACCTGGGTTTTGGTAAAAGATTTTTAAGGCTGTGTGTTTAAGAAATTAAATAAAGTTTCCTTATTTTATAATTATATAACAATTAAAGGGTGTCAAGCACCAAGGAAGTATTCTGGCTACTTAGGAGATAGTACTTTTGTATTTAGCAGATAAGAGAGCTTCTCTCCACCACTTTAAGTGGTCTTGGGGTATGAAAGGATCTGCCCAGGTTCTGAGTGTATTCTAGGCCGGCAACAAAACCGGTTTAAAAAAAGTGGGTGAAAGAATTGATTTTCTTAAAGCCTGACATGATTGCACATTATTGCAAATTGTTTACGAAATAAACAAATTAACCCCTAATTTTTGACCACTACAGTAGTGCTTTAAGGAACACTCCCTTTATGCTTGTCTGACTGTTTTATTATTTTATTACTACAGTATTATTATTACTCTTTATTTATAAACACGAGCATCTTCCATAGCGCTATTTACAAAGTAGAATAAAGTATGGTATATATGTGTATTGTGAATAGTATGGACATATTAAGTATATATATATATATATATATATATATATATATATATATATATATATATATATATATGAAGAATGAGGTAGCCATGAGTGGCGCAGTATATAGTGATACCTTTTTATTAGACAAACGTTTCCGTTAGAGTGACAACATTTAGAGAAATACACCTCTCTTTATCAGGTATTGTTTCTAGCAAATAGTGTGTCTGAATTGTCATCCCTCTTTGGCCAAATATTATGCAGTGTCTTAAGCATTATCCTGACATTTAATTAAGTCAAGCTTTTAAGCTAGATATAATGGGCAGACTAGATGTGTCTATTGGTTCTGATCAATCATCATATGCATGTTCCTGTGTTTTTTCCTATGTACTCTTCTTCTTTCCTCCTCCCACTGTCGCCTTCAGGACTTTTTCTTGAGCTGCCCCTACTCCTTGTCTGGCTCCTCCAGTCTATATTTCTGTCTCAAAAGCTTCAAAATCTCACTAAATCTAATTACCTTATCACCTTTAGGCTCAACATGGACAAACTGCATACTCTACCAAATTGCACACACACAACTTACAGTATAACAAACAGCCACCTCCACTTGCAGCCTACTGCCTTAATCACCGCCATCTTGCATCTGTCACCCTCCTGTACACACCCAAAGCTTAACTGCTAGATTGTAAGTTATTTGGAGAAGGGATCTGTTGACCCATTTGTTTTGTGTTTCTACTTACCTTAGAATTTGTTTACTCTTGTACTTTATTCTACTTATAGCGCTATGGCAAAAACTGCCGCGTTATAAATGAAGAATGATAATCATATATATAGTTGTGGATCAACGGATTTGTTGGTGACGTTGGCAGATGTTGGCAAATCAAGACCCGCAGTTCTCAAGCTTATAATGAGGGCTCATCGCGAGGCCCGCACGACAGGCGCCAATGAGCACCGAAGGAACTTACACCTCAGCTCCACAACACTGCAAACCTACATTGTATTCTGCAGGAACATCACAACAGATTGCCAGCTCTTCAGCACAATGCTTCCTGCATATATTACTTCCAAATAAGTAAAGTATATTAATTTATTAATTATTTAATTAGCATACAAAAAACATATACACAAAAGCACATTCCTTGCTGCATATATTAATTATAAATAGGTGAAGTATATACAGTATCGCAAAAAAAAGACCTTCAACGCACACGTCCCAAGGAGCGCCAATGGTGCTTATAGTACACAAAGGAGAGCCTTGCAATAAGTGCCCAGAGGAGATAAGCGCGGACCTTACAATAAGCGCAAAAGCACCTATGATAACAAAAAATACACCAACCCAGAGGCTCGCAATGAGCGCCGAAGGACCACCAAAACACTTACTCTCTCTGGCAAACAACATTACCTGCTTTACAATTTTATTGCCATCATTTTTTGACGGGCAAGTCGCTAGTAATAATAATAATAATAATATGTATTGTCTGTACTCTAGAATTGTCTATGGCAATTTCCTGCTCTTCACACTTTCCTTGTTTGCCAGATACTTGTTCCCAAGTTCTCATGGTTATCTTCTTCTTATCACTGGCATCCTTGAATTGTTTAATTGCAGTTATCTCAATTAGAAAGCTGTTTCAGACATCTCCTACTAAAATGTGTGACACGTTTTCTTTGAAATTACCACCCTCTATCTTCAAAGTGCCCCCCTGTGACCTTTTGTCGGCTTGTTTCTTTTTCTTTCATCGTATTGTTTTTTTATTGTGCCTCGGGGGCATTTTAAAGTCTTTGTTAATCACTGCTCCTTTCACAATCCAGATATCCTCAGGGTACATACAGTATAAGACTATTTAAGTTAGTTTTAAAGGTACAGCCCAATATAAGACAACATAAGCAAGTGATGGCCATAATCCATGGAGAGATTATCATTGACACATAGCAAAGGTGACTGATCCTGGTCTGTCAGTATACGCTCAATTTGAAGGCACTCTGAAATCCCATATTTACAGTACACTTTTTTAAGAATTATTTTTAGAATTGTGAGCAAATATGTTTCCTGTCCTCTGAAGTGGGAAGAAACATTGGGGTGTGAAACTAAACCTATTAACTAAGCATCTTAGGCATCAGCGCTACAGAATATGTTGGCATGATACAAATAAAGATTAATAATCTTACAATGATGTAATGGAGCCATCAGTGCTGAATGTATTAGGTAATAAATTAACTGATTTTATTGTACTTTTGGAAATATGTCGCCTATTTTCAATAACTTTGGTGTTTTTTAATTAATACAGTTGCACATTTTTAGTTTTATTATTTTAACTATATTGGGGGAACAGTCTTGAAAAGCAAATACAGACTAGTGATCTTGAGACTCTCTGTGACCCTATGGACTGTAACACACAGGACATCTTTATGTCCATGGTCATGTTGATCCACTTGGTATTCATGGCAGAGTCCTGGAGTGGGTTGCCAATCTCTTCTCCAGTGGGCCACAGCATACAGCTCCTAGTATTCCCAGGTGGTCTCCTATCCAAGTACTGATCAGGCCTAGCCCTGCTCGGCTTCAGGATTATGTTCCCTGACCTGGAATCAAACCTAGGTCACAGTGGTGAAAGCACCGGATCCTAACCACTGGACCACGCGGGAATCTGAGTGCAGATTACACTGTTCTAATATCTAATTACAGTTTGGACCAGTTGCTCCATCTAATTACTACAATTGTTACAATCTTTATTCTAATAAGAAAACTGAGGAAATAATTGGATTTGACACAGATTAAAAGTATTTTGCATATAATACCACATAATAAGGATAACTCAAGTATAAGAAGGGGAGAAAACTGACAATGTATTAAAACATAAATGAAAATATTAGAACTTAGAATGAGAAAGACACCCCTTTTTTCAGTAGTTAGTTCCCCTAACTACTGCAGATTTTATTTTAGTTTGCTTAAAAATTAGAAGAGTATGTTAACTCAACATTATGTTTTAATACCAACGTTGGATACAAATGACGTTGGTATTAAAACGTAATGTTGGGTTAACACCCTAGATTAAACCAATGATAATTGAATAAATGATATCAGGCAGACGTTAATAATAATAGATGCTAAGTACATATGGATAAAATAGAAATGAAAGTGATATATAGAAAAGCAATGTTTTATTAATGGGGAAACAACTAGATAAATATGAGATGTATAATATGTGCTTCACATTTGGAAAATATAAGTATTTGACAACATAGTTCATTAAGTAAATAGTTAAATCTAATAAAGGATAAATTCAAAGTTGACTTTTTGTGATTTGATATGTGATTCTTTGATGTTTTGATTGCATTAGAAGATCTTTGGCCATCCAGAGTACCTGAAAGTGAGAAGCAAGGAAGGGTTAAGAAGATATTGACAAGACAATATATAAAGACTTACCTCCCATACCGACGATACTTGATGATGTCATTGAGAAGCGCGGAAGTCTCTGTCATTCTCAGTTCCTACTCAAGCACCACTAAAGATGATACAATGTTAATTACTTTCACTAGTGGTATTATCAATATAAGATTGTTAAGACTATTGAGTCAGCACTGACAGTTATATAGTCCAGTATAGTTTCAATAACAGTTTAAGGGGTAAGTGGCGGCCCCCAAGCACCACCACATTTGAGTAGGGTTTACCTAGCTGTTAAGACATAGAAGAGCAAAGTAATTCCCAGTTCACTCAATTTTATAGGGGGCAGATGGTGGGTCCCAAGCTCTGGCATACCAGATAGTTTAGGGCTGACCCTTAGGAGTATATATTATTGCTATTAGGCTAAGGAGCTATAAGGACTCACCTCTACAAATACATTGTACCTTATAAAACCATAGCACTTTCAATTGCACCAATAATTAAATCTGTTTGCACTTTAAATTATATTTACAGTAACCTCTTATTTAGTGGTTCCTACAACTAAGTTTATCGTACACTAGCACACGTCACTTTTACAATAATTGATTTTTCTTTCTGTATGTGACCATAAACTGAGCCACTTTATATACATGCTGTGTCATTAATCTTTAGATATCATATGTTACTAGTAAATTGCCCATCAAAATTGACGGGATAATATTTGATGTGTATCCCCCCATCTTGTGTCTCTTTCTCCCCCTCTCCCTCCCCTGTGTCTTGTCCCCCCCTCCCATGTGTCTATTCCCTCCCCCTCCCCTGTGTCTCTTCCCTCCCTCTCCCCTGTGTCTTTCCCCCCACTCCCTCCCCTATGTCTCTTTCTCCCCCTCTCCCTCCCCTGTGTCTCTTCCCTACCTCTCCCCTGTGTCTCTTTCTCACCCTCTCCCTCCCCTGTGTCTCTTCCACCCCCTCCCCTGTGTCTCTTTCTCCCCCTCTTCCTCCCCTGTGTCTTGTCCCCCCTCCCCTGTGTCTATTCCCTCCCTCTCCCCTGTGTCTTCCCCCCACTTCCTCCCCTATGTCTCTTTCTCCCCCTCTCCCTCCCCTGTGTCTCTTCTCTCCCCCGTGTCTCTTTCTCCTCTCTCCCTCCCCTGTGTCTCTTCCCTCCCCCTCCCCTATGTCTCTTTTTCCCCCTCTCCCTCCCCTGTGTCTCTTCCCTCCCCATCCCCTATGTCTCTTTCTCCCCCTCTCCCTCCCCTGTGTCTCTTCCCTCCCCCTCCCCTGTGTCTCGTTCTCCCCCTCTCCCTCCCCTGTGTCTTTTCCCTCCCCATCCCCTATGTCTCTTTCTCCCCCTCTCCCTCCCCTGTGTCTCTTCCCTCCCCCTCCCCTGTGTCTCGTTCTCCCCCACTCCTTCCCTTGTGTCTTTTCCCTCCCCCTCCCCTATGTCTCTTTCTCCCCCTCCCCCTCTCCGGTGTCACTTCCCTCCCCCTCCCCTGTGTCTCTTTCTCCCCTCTCCCTCCCTTGTGTCTCTTCCCTCCCCCTCCCCTATGTCTCTTTCTCCCCCTCTCCCTCCCCTGTGTCTCTTCCCTCCCCATCCCCTATGTCTCTTTCTCCCCCTCTCCCTCCCCTGTGTCTCTTCCATCCCCCTCCCCTGTGTCTTCCCCCCACTTCCTCCCCTATGTCTCTTTCTCCCCCTCTCCCTCCCCTGTGTCTCTTCCCTCCCCCATGTCTCTTTCTCCTCTCTCCCTCCCCTGTGTCTCTTCCCTCCCCCTCCCCTATGTCTCTTTTTCCCCCTCTCCCTCCCCTGTGTCTCTTCCCTCCCCATCCCCTATGTCTCTTTCTCCCCCTCTCCCTCCCCTGTGTCTCTTCCCTCCCCCTCCACTGTGTCTCGTTCTCCCCCTCTCCCTCCCCTGTGTCTTTTCCCTCCCCATCCCCTATGTCTCTTTCTCCCCCCTCTCCCTCCCCTGTGTCTCTTCCCTCCCCCTCCCCTGTGTCTCGTTCTCCCCCACTCCTTCCCTTGTGTCTTTTCCCTCCCCCTCCCCTATGTCTCTTTCTCCCCCTCCCCCTCCCCTGTGTCTCGTTCTCCCCCTCTCCCTCCCCTGTGTCTTTTCCCTCCCCCTCCCCTATGTCTCTTTCTCCCCCACTCCTTCCCCTGTGTCTTTTCCCTCCCCCTCCCCTATGTCTCTTTCTCCCCCTCCCCCTCCCCGGTGTCACTTCCCTCCCCCTCCACTGTGTCTCTTTCTCTCCCTCTTACTCAATTTGAGTTGCACTTTACTATGACATTAAACACTTGAATTATCATACACTGTATGTTAATGCAGATCATCTGTTATATATTTATGATTATGATAAATTGTGATAATTGATATACAATAAGAGGTAGCTAATGATGTTTTTTATGTTTTTAATTGATGCAATTTTTCTAAGCTAAAATTAATTCTGCAAGTTTCATTTGTTTTCAATTTATATCTCACAGGGGGAATTAACTACTGAAAAAAAGGGTGTCTCTCTCTTCTAATTAATTATAATGCACCTTTTCAGCAGCATAATTAAGAACAAGTAAATATTATTACCCTAATATCCCTCCCCTGTGTCTTGTCCCCCCCTCCCATGTGTCTATTCCCTCCCCCTCCCCTGTGTCTCTTCCCTCCCTCTCCCCTGTGTCTTTCCCCCCACTCCCTCCCCTATGTCTCTTTCTCCCCCTCTCCCTCCCCTGTGTCTCTTCTCTACCTCTCCCCTGTGTCTCTTTCTCACCCTCTCCCTCCCCTGTGTCTCTTCCACCCCCTCCCCTGTGTCTCTTTCTCCCCCTCTCCCTCCCCTGTGTCTTGTCCCCCCCTCCCCTGTGTCTATTCCCTCCCTCTCCCCTGTGTCTTCCCCCCCACTTCCTCCCCTATGTCTCTTTCTCCCCCTCTCCCTCCCCTGTGTCTCTTCCCTCCCCCGTGTCTCTTTCTGCTCTCTCCCTCCCCTGTGTCTCTTCCCTCCCCCTCCCCTATGTCTCTTTTTCCCCCTCTCCCTCCCCTGTGTCTCTTCCCTCCCCATCCCCTATGTCTCTTTCTCCCCCTCTCCCTCCCCTGTGTCTCTTCCCTCCCCCTCCCCTGTGTCTCGTTCTCCCCCTCTCCCTCCCCTGTGTCTTTTCCCTCCCCATCCCCTATGTCTCTTTCTCCCCCTCTCCCTCCCCTGTGTCTCTTCCCTCCCCCCTCCCCTGTGTCTCGTTCTCCCCCACTCCTTCCCTTGTTTTTTTTCCTCCCCCTCTCCCTCCCCTGTGTCTCTTCCCTCCCCCTCCCCTGTGTCTCGTTCTCCCCCCTCTCCCTCCCCTGTGTCTTTTCCCTCCCCCTCCCCTATGTCTCTTTCTCCCCCCTCTCCCTCCCCTGTGTCTCTTCCCTCCCCATCCCCTATGTCTCTTTCTCCCCCTCTCCCTCCCCTGTGTCTCTTCCCTCCCTCTCCCCTGTGTCTTCCCCCCACTTCCTCCCCTATGTCTCTTTCTCCCACTCTCCCTCCCCTGTGTCTCTTCCCTCCCCCGTGTCTCTTTCTCCTCTCTCCCTCCCCTGTGTCTCTTCCCTCCCCCTCCCCTATGTCTCTTTTTCCCCCTCTCCCTCCCCTGTGTCTCTTCCCTCCCCATC
This sequence comes from Discoglossus pictus, assembly GCA_027410445.1. Classification (NCBI taxonomy): domain Eukaryota; kingdom Metazoa; phylum Chordata; class Amphibia; order Anura; family Alytidae; genus Discoglossus; species Discoglossus pictus. The sequence goes on from CM050167.1 coordinate 377,624,812, forward strand.
CCCTATGTCTCTTTCTCCCCCTCTCCCTCCCCTGTGTCTCTTCCCTCCCCCTCCCCTGTGTCTCGTTCTCCCCCTCTCCCTCCCCTGGGTCTTTTCCCTCCCCATCCCCTATGTCTCTTTCTCCCCCTCTCCCTCCCCTGTGTCTCTTCCCTCCCCCTCCCCTGTGTCTCGTTCTCCCCCACTCCTTCCCTTGTGTCTTTTCCCTCCCCCTCCCCTATGTCTCTTTCTCCCCCTCCCCCTCCCCGGTGTCACTTCCCTCCCCCTCCCCTGTGTCTCTTTCTCCCCTCTCCCTCCCTTGTGTCTCTTCCCTCCCCCTCCCCTATGTCTCTTTCTCCCCCTCTCCCTCCCCTGTGTCTCTTCCCTCCCCATCCCCTATGTCTCTTTCTCCCCCTCTCCCTCCCCTGTGTCTCGTTCTCCCCCTCTCCCTCCCCTGTGTCTTTTCCCTCCCCCTCCCCTATGTCTCTTTCTCCCCCTCTCCCTCCCCTGTGTCTCTTCCCTCCCCCTCCCCTGTGTCTCGTTCTCCCCCACTCCTTCCCCTGTGTCTTTTCCCTCCCCCTCCCCTATGTCTCTTTCTCCCCCTCCCCCTCCCCGGTGTCACTTCCCTCCCCCTCCACTGTGTCTCTTTCTCTCCCTCTCCTTCCCCTGTGTCTCTTACCTCCCACTCCCTCCTGTATCTCTTCCGCCCTCAATGTGACTAAGTTACTCAATTTGAGTTGCACTTTACTATGACATTAAACACTTGAATTATCATACACTGTATGTTAATGCAGATCATCTGTTATATATTTATGATTATGATAAATTGTGATAATTGATATACAATAAGAGGTAGATAATGATGTTTTTTTATGTTTTTAATTGATGCAATTTTTCTAAGCTAAAATTAATTCTGCAAGTTTCATTTGTTTTCAATTTATATCTCACAGGGAAATAAACTACTGAAAAAAGGGGTGTCTTTCTCTTCTAATTAATTACAATGCACCTTTTCCGCATAATTAAGAACAAGTAAATATTATTACCCTAATATTAATGACAATTGTAAGGATTTAACTAAGTATCTCCTCTAAGGTATATCCCATACCAAGTTCCTTGTTTGAATTATAAATACAAATATACCAACTTATTCCCCCAGAATATACAATGTGCGATTATAGTATAGGGATAACGCCAGTCAGAGCTCCCAAAATAAATGGCAGTAAACATAAACACAAAGTAGCCGTATGAGCCCCAAAAAACTGCTACCTCATGGGAGGTCTTGCCGTGAACCCAAAAGTCCTGATTATTAACCCTATATTAGTCGTGCAAACTAAAATTGATCATGCCGTATAACAAGGTGTCAAACTTTGCCAGTAGAAACAACTTCAAAGGCTTCAACAAACACTTTATTTATTATTTTAAAATATAAGATTGATTAAAATACATAAAGGGAGCCAACAAAATGCACTAATAAAGAATGCTGGAATTTAAGCATGCCTGGGATAAGTATAAGTCTATCCTAAGGCGTAAAGGGCCAGTGTAAGCTGTTTTCATGATAAACCTACATTTTAGTTCACCTCTAACTAACATAAAAATACATGTACAAACAGTGACAATTCAAAGCTTTAGCCAAAAACGTGCCGTTTTACTCATTAATGGCTGGTAATGTACCCCTCCACACCTCTAGCATTGTCCTGAGCACTATTGAAAGGAAGTGAAAGAGTTATTCAAGCCTTACCAAAAAAGCCTGATCAATGGTATCACAGTTGGAATCTTTCACTTCCTTCCAATAGTGCACAGGATAATGAGAGAGGTGATGAGGGGGTACTGAGGTGACCATTAATGTGGTAAACCATGATTTTAAATGATATATTGTAGCTAAATATTTGCTTTGCTGCTGTTTGCAGTAGACTCTCAGCTATCTGGCACCCATGGGGATTGGTAGATGCCGGATAACTTTTGTTTCTGGTTGCTTGAGAGTCACTATTAAAAGAGGTCTAAATTAGCTGCCCATAGGATGCTCTGCTAAGTATATTTGTCAGTGAGGGCTCTTCTAGCAGCAGCAGCTTTCACTCCTCACTTACACACAGGTACGTTCGGCTGGAGGGTGCGGTGCTGACTCTACGGTATTGATTAATGGTGTCTTAAAAATAGGTTTAGCATAAAAAGTGAATACACTGGCCATCCATTTAATTAAATGACCCCTTTAGTTGTTTTATAAAGGGGTCTCTAGGGGATAGATAGGTAAGTTTTGATAAAAAGAAACATATTCAACTTTTACTGTGTATTTAAACACTTGCAATATTTCAATGATCCCCCAGACAGGGGGTAATGCCAGATTGAAAATTCTCTCTCTGAAACACACATTAGTAGTCTGGAGCTGCTAGCCATGCACAAACACACTTTCTAGTCACCGCCCACTATTGTACTGCAGTTGTGGTGTGCCACTCCAGCCACAATACTTCATTCAGGGGGTGGAGAGATCTGGAGCTTATACAGTCTAGGAACATCATTGATAATAGTTATACATTTTTTTATTTTATAGACCAAAACTAATTATTCTTTAGTTAGCAATATATAAGAACACGAAAATGGCCCTTTAAGCCAAACTTATAGAAAGATATAATAGGCAGACCAGATGTGCCATTTTGGTTCTTGTCTACTATCAAGTCTGTGTTTCTATTTCAATAGGAAATTAATACTTTGCTGAAAACATGCAGCCCCATTAAATTGCTACGATTTTAAGAATCCTAGCTTGTAACGTAGCTTGCAGGACTTAAGGCTATTAAATTAGCCTCTTAAAGCAACCCGCAGACAACTTGGGGGTTAAGAGGCATCAACGGGACGTGGAACGTGGAACTTCGCAAGCCTGTAACCACGACGTTCCGATTGAGCTATTAAATTGCATCAAAGTCATATGCGTTCAAACTCGTAACTCACAAATGGAGCCAAGAAGCCAACGAATGCTAGAGAGGACCCACAAGGGGGGTAAAGTCCAACCTGTAGCACTGTGAATGCAAATATACACACACTACTGTACATTTATTAAAAGGGAAAGTGATGTTAGGTCTTAGAAATAATAGCACAACATTCTCAAGCTCACAAATCGGCCCAAAAAAAAAACTTTATTTCATGTTCAATTTTTGTGTTATATCGATCCCGACAATCAATGTGTTACGACATATACTGTAACTCTTGTGTGATAGAATATCATATTTACGGCTTTATCAATATTGCCTCTGGAATGAGGATCCGATCATAACTCGTAATTGAACCCCGTAGGACTTTGCTAATCCCACCTCCATTTTTCAGTGACGTAATTCTGACGATGTCTTTTGCCATTGGCTCCATCCCAATTCGTAACTACGAGTTAGACTAATTGATCCCGTTCACGGCCACACATCCAACGAGCAACAAATGGTTTACGGGTTTGCCCCTCAAACCGGTTACTCGCAGCCTGTTCTAATTTAATAGCACCGTAAATCCACAACTCTTCAAACTCGCAGCCGTTGCGGCTCTTACGTTGCACTTACGGGGCTCGAATTTAATGTGGCTGATGGTTGGCACATGTAGAGGTGATTGTGGTTACTACAGTGAGGGAATTTGAATATGTCATGTAACAATCCTCTTCATTGTCGATGTGGGCACTTGTGCCATTCACCAAAAATCTTGTGCTATGTTTGAGGTTGTAAACCATATAGGACCGTTGGCAGACTTAAAGTGACAGAGCACAAATGGAAAGTACAGAGATAAATAAATAAAATTGCAAAAGTATTTAAAAAAAAAATATTTTTAGTGGATGTGTTTGATGATTCAGCTTGTACATTAGATTATTTTTATTTATAGTTATATTATTCTTCCACTCTAATTATTTATAAAAACTGGTTGCGATTACATAAATTTATGTTTCATTTCTGCAATAACCATATGTTTCATTTCTGTCACTTTAATGCAGAACTCTTTTTTCTCTTGTCATAGTATAAACTCATATAATGTTTTATATATTATATTTTTATAATACCTGTCAAATATAACACATTTTATCTTAAAATATTAATTTGACAGCACCGTTATGTTGCACCATTTTGCTGATCTTTTCTGGGCAGCGTCCAAATTGCTTTTTTGGCATAATAAAATATTGCTGCCTTCAATAATCTGTAGTTACTTTATGAGGAAGCCCTCTGCCACAAATCCTCCTTCTTAGCAGGGAGCCTAGACTAATGCGGGTTTTTAGGCTGCCCAGTTTCAAGTAGCATTTAAGAGATTTACTTTGTGAAATCAGCCTTGTTAAAGATACAATTTGTAAAAAAATGTTTTATATATATATATATATATATATATATATATATATATATATATATATATATATATATATAGAAAATAAATAGTACATCTGTGTTCACATTTGAATGTCTAAAACAAGTTTAAAAAAACCTGTTTCCAGCTCATAATTCCAAGAAATACAGTTATTACACTGCATTCTGGGAAGCTGAGCAGGGACATGCAAATGTGCCCACAAATGCCTCACTCTTCAATCCATAAATCATTTTAAACATGGCTTCATTATGCCAGATGCATTACACAGCTTTTATGCAAAGCCAAGGTTGGATTATACACAAGCTGAGAATCCTATCCACGTACAGCTGCTTCAAGCTTACTGGCTATCATCAGTGTAGAGCGGGATTCCAGCTTGTGTTGTGGACCTTATGAGTAGGTAGTTTATATATATATATATATATATATATATATATATATATATATATATATATATAGTAAAGAAATAGTACATTTGTGTTCACACTTGAATGTCTAAAACAAGCTAAAACAATTGTTTAATCGCCAGAATTCTGAGAAATACAGTTATTACACTACACTCTGGGAACCTTGGCAGGGACATGCAAATGTGCCCACAAAGGCTTCACTCTTGCAATCCATAACCATTTCAAACAGGGCTTCCCTTATATCTTTATATATATATATATATATATATATATATATATATATATATATATATTTAGCTATACCCCGATTAGCGCTCTACATGTGTTCCTCATCCAGAAGCGCTATGTGAAAAGACCGATAAAAGGGGCTTTATATCGCCATAGGGCTCAGACAGCACTTTGTCAAATCGTAGAGCGGGGAATCAAAGGGCTAAATTGGGATTGGTGGTCAAAAACAGTGCTATAGCGGGAATTACAAATTATATATAAATATATATAAAAATATAAATATCAATATATAAATAAAAAAATAAAAAATATAAATAAATATATATATATGGTGAGCACTCATACTCATATTTCAGCTATCATCAGTGTGAGGCAGATTCTGGTTTGTGCAATAGATTTTGTAGTATTGGGTATTCCACAACAATCATTAAAGTGAGAAAAACTCTCCACCGTACAGAAAATGAATAATACATTAATAAGCCCATTTGCATGTCTAAAAGGCGGGGATAAGCAAATGAGAATGCAATGTACCTCACACTTTTAATCCAAAAATAGCAACTTTATACATTGCTCCCTTAAAGCATATGCCCGCCGTATTAAACAGCTTTTAAGCAAATCACGGGTTGGATTTTACACAAACCAAGAATCACTCATATACAGGCCTGTTTCAAGCTATTGGCTATCATCAGTATGAGGTAGATTTTGGTTTGTGCAATACATTTTGTAGGATTGGTTTGCTATTTTTGGATTAAAAGAGTGAGGTACATTGCATTCTCATTTGCATGTCCCCGCCTTTTAGACATGCAAATGGGTTTATTAATGTATTATTTGTTTCTGTACTCTGTACGGTGGAGAGCTTTTGTCACTCTAATGCTCACCATACACTAAATAATTGTTGTGGAATAACCAATCCTACAAAATCTATTGCACAAACCTGAATCTGCCTCTTACTGATGATAACCAAAAAGGTTGAAACAGGCCTGTATATGAGTGATTCTTGGTTTGTGTGAAATCCAACCCGGTGCTTTGCTTAAAAGTTGTTTAATACGATGGGCATATGCTTTAAGGGAGCAATGTATAAAGTTGCTATTTTTGGATTAAAAGAGTGAGGTACATTGCATTCTCATTTGCATGTCCCCGCCTTTTAGACATGCAAATGGGTTTATTAATGTATTATTTGTTTCTGTACTCTGTACGGTGGAGAGCTTTTGTCACTCTAGTGCTCACCATACACTAAATAATTGTTGTGGAATAACCAATCCTACAAAATCTATTGCACAAACCTGAATCTGCCTCTTACTGATGATAACCAAAAAGGTTGAAACAGGCCTGTATATGAGTGATTCTTAATTGGTGTAAAATCCAACCCGGTGCTTTGCTTAAAAGTTGTTTAATACGATGGGCATATGCTTTAAGGGAGCAATGTATAAAGTTGCTATTTTTGGATTAAAAGAGTGATGTATGTTGCATTCTCATTTGCATGTCCCCGCCTTTTAGATATGCAAATGGGCTTATTAATGTATTATTCTCTTTCTATATAGAGTTGATAAATTGTACATTTGTGTTCACATTTGAATGTCTAAAAATAAATAAAAAAAACATATTTCCTGCTAAGAACCAGCCCCACATTTACGTACCAGCCCCAAACTGATGAGATCCATTTAAAAAGTGCCATCTGGGGGTAGGTCTCCTAACTCGTGCATCATCGATCCTATGCTATGCTTTAAAACTGTCTAATACAGTAAGCATATGCTTAAAAGTGCATTGTGAACTCATTTGTAAATCCCAGTGCAATGATAATATTTCTTGGAATTCTGAGCAGGAAATAAACTATTTAACTAGATAGATAGATAGACAGACAGACAGACAGACAGACAAACAGATAGATAGATAGATAGATAGATAGATAGATAGATAGATAGATAGATAGATAGATAGATAGATAGATAGATAGATAGATAGATAGATACATAGATCCATGGATAGATAGATAGATAGATAGATAGATAGATAGATAGATAGATAGATAGATAGATAGATAGATAGATAGATAGATAGATAGATAGATAGATAGATAGATAGATAGATACATAGATCCATGGATAGATAGATAGATAGATAGATAGATAGATAGATAGATAGATAGATAGATAGATAGACAGACAGATAGACAGACATACAGACAGATAGATAGATAGATAGATAGATAGATAGATAGATAGATAGATAGATAGATAGATAGATAGACAGACAGATAGATAGATAGATAGATAGATAGATAGATAGATAGATAGATAGATAGATAGATACATGGATAGATAGATAGATAGATAGATAGATAGATAGATAGATAGATAGATAGATAGATAGATAGATAGATAGATAGATAGATAGATAGATAGACAGACAGATAGACAGACAAATAGATAGATAGATAGATAGATAGATAGATAGATAGATAGATAGATAGATAGACAAACAGACAGATAGATAGATAGATAGATAGATAGATAGATAGATAGATAGATAGATAGATACATGGATAGATAGATAGATAGATAGATAGATAGATAGATAGATAGATAGATAGATAGATAGATAGATACATGGATAGATAGATAGATAGATATAGAGATAGATATAGATAGATAGATAGATAGATAGATAGATAGATAGATAGATAGATAGATAGATATAGAGATAGATAGATAGATAGACAGACAGACAGACAGACAGATAGATAGATAGATAGATAGATAGATAGATAGATAGATAGATAAATAGATAGATACATGGATAGATAGATAGATAGATAAATAGATAGATTTTGTTTGTTATTTATTCATATACATTTTTATATATATTATTTTATAATCAGTTGATGAGCCATTTACCCCTAGGTTCTGCACAATCTAATTCTTTTCATTGTCCTATGGCTTGAAAACAATAGAGCCAGACCATCAGGTATATCTCCTACATAAATAATAATTTCAGGCAATAATGAATTATATATGTCTGGGTGGTAGATCAGAAAGCTTGATTGACAAGTAACAATTTCAAGCTTCACTGTAAGTTTATTTTAGAGAATGCAATGTGGGTCAGATGTACAAAAAAGTGAACTGATAACTCTTGAATAAATACATTTTATATATTTTAGGTTTTGACATTTCCATAGGGGTTTTGACGCAATATATTTACTTTTCAACTACTTTTTGAAATAAATTATGGCTATTATATGTTTGTTCAACAGTACTGAGGTTATGAAATGTCAGTATTTTATGCATTTTAAAATAATACTTTTTATAGAAATTCCAAAGAAAGAATTTCAATTAGTTAGTCTTTACTCTCTTAATAAAATCTAATCTGATGACCTCTTATCTTTTACAAAAAGCTCACTTCACTTTGACAAATAGGCCTAATATATATGGAATCCAATTAGACTATAAGTACTGTTGAACAGTTTTTGCCATTAAATGTATATTTATGTCTATCTGAGATTTACATCAATCAGCTAATGCCCTTGGCTGTCAAGAGAGTTTATTTAGCCAGGGTGATATTAGAATTCAAACATTTCACAAGGCGTTTTCACTTAACATACTTCTAGTAGATGAACCTTTATTTGACAGGCAAGTTAGACACAATAATTATATGTCCATCAAATCCAAAAGAATTTGATGTTTTTTTCCCTTTATTAGTAAAAAAACACACTTTGTGCAGGAAAGGCTGGACTCTTATTGAAGGTCATAGAGAGAATAATTATAGTACTAAGGGGATTTACTAAACATTTTCTCATCTGAGATGACTGAGAAGGGCTGTTTGTTCCCCATAGTGCATAGTTAATCACGGGATGACGTGAGATGCGCTTAAGATGCTTAGTAAATCCTGCCCACGCTTAGTGGACTGTTTTAGCCCTATATTAAAAAAACAAACTTTCTCTGAATGAACTACACTTAATAATAGACAAATGAGTTAAAAAAAATACAGCATTAACCATATTACCTATTATATGTAACTAGCTACTTGCCCGTCAAAAATGACGGGAATACAATTTTAAGCCTGGCAATGCTGTTTGCCACCCAATGTGAGCGCCTTCGGTGCTCATTGCGAGTCTCTCCCCCTGTCTACTTTCTCTCTTGTGTCTCATTTCCTCTCCTCAACCTCCCTTGTGTCTCCTTTCCCCCCTCCTCTCCCTCCCTTGTGTCTCCTTCCCCCCCTGTGTTTTTACCTCTGTCTCCCTGACCCGTGTCTCTTCCCGCCCTGTGTCTCTTCCCCCCTCCCCTTCCCCTGTGTCTCTTCCCCCTCCCCTGTGTCTCTTCCCCCTCCCCTGTGTCTCTTCCCCCTCCCCTGTGTCTCTTCCCCTAGCCTGTGTCTCTTCCTCTTGTCCCTCTCCTGTGTCTCTTCCCCCCTCCCCTATGTCTTTCCCCTCTCCCTCTCCTGTGTCTCTTTCCCCCTCTTCCTCCTCTGTGTCTCTTCCCCCCTCTCCCTTTTCTCTTCACCCCTCTCCTTTACCTGTGTCTGTTTCCCCCTGTCCCTCCCCTGTGTCTTTCCCCCCTCTTTCCCCCGTCCCCCTCTGCCTCCTCCTCCTCCCTTTCCCCTTATCTTCCTCATTTTCCCCCATTATCCTCCTCCTCCTCCCGTTCCCTAACTCCTTCCCCTCTTATCCTCCTCCTTCCCCATATCCTCCTCTCTGCCTCCCCCTTACCCTCCTCCCTCCTTCCCCTCATCCTCCTCCTCTCCTCCTCCTCCCTCCTTCCCCTCATCCTCCTCTTCCCTCCTTCCCCTTATCCACCTCCTCCTCCTTCCTTTCCCCCTCTACAATTACCTCCCTACCCCCTTTCTCCTTAGTATCAGGCGATCAACTCCTGCTGCTCTCTCCCCTGCAACGTCGGCTTCTGGCTGTGTCCCAACCGTCATATGCTAATGACATGACGTCACATGCTAGTCACGTCATTAGAATATGCCGGTTGGGACACAGCCAGAAGCCGGCACTGCAGGCGACAAAGCAGCAGCAGGAGCTGATCGCCTAATAGTAATGAGAAAGGCAGTAAGGAGGTTACGGGCTGCAAGTTCAACAGCCTAAGACCCGCTTGAGGGCTCGCCTCGCTCTGCAAGGCTCACAAGTGCGTTACCAACACTGTAAGCGTTTCGAACAGGGACACAGATCCACAACTATATATGTGATTATGTTGAACGACGCGGAGGCTGCACAGGCTCCCTGGGTCAGCCTGTAGCGTCACGTGACCCAGCGGAGCCTGTGAGGCTATCAGCCAATCAGGAGCGTCGGGGGGCGTGTCGGAAGCCTGTTTCGCGCCATTGAACACAGCAGCGCGGTCTCCCGACTGGATGGACGGAGGTCTGAGGTCCTGCAGCTAAAAAATACAGTAGGAAGGTTTAATTACTGAGATTTCACCCCAGCTTACCAGCATATAAGGGGATATCACTGTTGAGGCTATCTCTGTCCGTTTTTGTGTTTCTTTTCCTCCTCCGTTTTTGTGTGTGTCCCTGTCTCCCTGTGGTGTGCTGTGTCTGTGTGTGTTCCTGTGTCTGTGTGTGCCTGTATTCTGCTTGTTGTTCCCCCTGTTTGTTCCCCTGTTAGCATTTACTATGGATCCAGAAGGCTTAGAGGCCTTGCTGGCTGAGGTTAGGACCCGTGCCTTAAGCCAAGGGGTCAGGTGGGTGCAGGACAGGCTGGGACCTCCCATGCCTTCCGCGCTTGGAGCTCAGCACATTGTACAGGAACAGCCTGCGGTGGCTGGTGTCCTAGCCAATTCTGATGCCTCCAGGGAAATTTTTTCCCATCCCACCACTGTAGGGCTGCCAGACCCACGTCCATCAGGTAGCAGAGACACCAGAGATGGGGGGTTACAGGTCAGGGCGGCCGGGACCCCATACCTCCCAGGCAGGCGAGCGCCAGGATCACGGGCGGTGGGGGTGAGGGCCTAGCAATCCGGCCACCACCTGCCAACTTGCCTAAAGGTCCTAGGCCGCGACAAAGGTCGCGAAACACCCCTCTAACACCCCGTAAGGGGGGTGCAGGGGGTAAGAGAAAAGCCGGGAGTCCTAAAAAGGCTCCTACAGGCCCTCACGGTGCCAAGCAGACGGTCCCTGGGGTTTCCCTCATTAACAGTGCTTCTGGTACTTTACAGGGAAGCCCAACGAACAGCGAGAGGAGCATGGCGACGACGAGAGAGAGAAGAGATGGGGTCATCAGAGAGATGAACAGCCAAGTCAGCATGGTCATGATTGATGACATGCCTGTGACAGCGGCAGTGGCGAGGCTAGGACGCCCCACTCGAGCTAAGAAGGCTACGAGCAGGTACAGTCCGCTGCTATTTACGCACACACTGCTAAGGCGTAGCAGAGTAGAGACTGAGGGCGATACGGTTAGGCCACAGCGCAAAGGGTCTAAGATTGACCAACAGCTGGATATTCCAACGCCCGAGGAAGTCTCAGGGGGCCCCCTACAGGGGGCGGCGGAGGCAGTGCTAGCCTACTCCAGCCGCGCAAGCTTAGCTGACCAGGACCCTTCCTCAGACGAGGAAAGGGCGGTATGGGCGCGGGCATGCAGGTCGCGGAGAGCTAGTGACTGTTCTTCTTGTACCCACAGATCCAGAAGGAGATCCAGGTCTAGAAGCGAAGATCTTGTCGGTGCAGCTGGGCTTGCACTGGATCTGAGAGGAGAAGCCCGCGGAGGGCCAGACGGTCAGAGTCCCCGGAGCGTCAGGAGAGACGCGGGGATACTCCGTTGGCCGTATCTACTCCAAAGCTTCCAGAAGCAGGTGAGCGCTCAGAATTGAGCTGCGCAGCAGACAAGGGTGGTTTTATTGGGTCATTAAGGACTCTATTAGCTGCGCATAACATTGCAGTTAGCGAGCGCGAAATGGGAGCGTGGATAGGGGGACTAGCAAAGGGTGCATGGTCCCAGCCAGCAGCGGTAGTGGCGCCAGCGAGCGCGAGCGAGGCGCTAGCTAGCTTGCGCGCGCCCGAGCCGGTAGGCAGCGCAATAGCAGCAGTTGGGAATAACACTGTGGGGGTTACCGACGCAGACATGAGGCCTATAGTCCTCTGCTCGTTGGATAATTTAGGTGCACACCTTCCACAGGATGTAAAGGAAAAGATCTGGAGGAGGGAATTTATAGAGTTGTTTTCCCTTCTCCCTATGTCTAGGCAAACAGACCTGGCTGAGAGGGGCCCCAGGGAGGGAAAATCCTTTGCTAGGCTACCCAGGACGTTTGATACCTGGCTGCAAGCATTTTCTATTTGGGCTTGCGTACTGTGTGAGCGGCACCCTGAACAGAGTTCGGGATTGTTCGTCTACATAGACGAAATTCGGAATGCTCACAAGGTTTATGGGGGTACAGCCTGGTGGCGGTACGATGAGGAGTTCCGGCAATACTTGGCCTCAAGGCCAAGTATGGCGTGGAGCGACAAAGCGGTGGCGTATTGGCTAAACATCATGACACCCATGAGAGTCACGACGCCCTTTCGGAGCGGGGCCGGTGGAGCTAAGGGCCCCACCCACGCCTCAGGAGCAGGTCTTAAGACCTGTTTTTCGTACAACGAGGGGGTCTGCAGATGGGCGCCTAACTGCAGGTTTAAGCATGCATGCTCAAACTGCGGAGGTGAGCACCCCCTGGCTAGATGCGGTAGACCCAAAGAGGGAGGCAGGGGCGAACCTCCTGCAAAGGGGCAAGACGCCCATACGCCTCCCCGCCATGCTGCCGTGGCTAAAGCGCTACGGTAAATTGGCAGGCACCGCCGAAGCGGCGCGCCTGTTGGAGGACGGATTCCGAGAAGGATTCCGGATTCCATGTGGGGTCGACATTCAAGGTTTTCTTGTCCCAAACCTGAAGTCGGCTAGGGATTTCCCAGGGGTAGCCAAAGCTAAGGTGCTTAATGAGGTAAAATTGGGGAGGATTGCCAGGCCATTTGCGGCCCCGCCCATCCAAGGTTTAGTTGTGTCTCCTCTTGGCGTGGTCCCCAAGAAGGAGAAGGGTAAATTTAGATTGATCCAGCATCTCTCCTACCCCAGAGGCCGTTCGGTAAACGATGGCATATCAAAAGACCAGGCTACTGTGTCTTACGAGTCATTTGACCGGGCGGTCGATCTGGTGAGAAGGGAGGGCCAGGGGGCCCTTATGGCAAAAGTGGACATCGAGGCAGCATTCAGATTGCTCCCCGTGCACCCGACAAGCCATCGGTTGCTGGGGTGCTTCGTAGACGGAAGTTACTTCGTCGACTTATGTTTACCCATGGGATGCTCGATATCCTGTGCTTACTTCGAGGCCTTCAGCAAATTTTTACAATGGGTTGTGAGCATCAAGGCGGGGTACAAGAGTGTTACCCATTACCTGGATGACTTTCTTTTTGTTGGCCCAGCGAGAAACGACGCTTGCCGTTTTATGCTGGAGGTGTTCACCGAAATCTGTACAGAATTCGGGGTACCACTGGCCCATGACAAGATGGAGGGCCCTACAGAACAATTGACTTTTCTGGGGATTCGGATTGACTCCTGCAAAATGGAGTGCAGTCTTCCCTTAGAGAAGGTGGAGGACATGCAAGCCGAGATTACGGCGCTGCGGGGCGCACGGAGGGTGACCCTGCGGCGGCTGCAATCAATATTGGGGAAGTTGAATTTCGCGTGCAGAATTATCCCCATGGGGCGGATATTCTGTAGACGGATGTCTCTGGCTACGGTAGGGATTGCGAAGCCGCATCATTTCCTAACAGTCTCTAAGGCCATGCGTGACGATGCAGAGGTATGGGCGATGTTCCTTGCAGACTTTAACGGGCGGGTGGTCCTTCAAAAGGAGGGCACCACCAGCGCAGAGCTAGACCTGCACACCGATGGTTCTGGACCGATCGGTTGCGGGGCGTATCTCCAAGGGAGATGGTTCGCTGCGGCATGGCCGGAGGAATGGGAAGAGGCGGGTTTACTGCTGAACCCTACATTCCTGGAGCTGTTTCCTATGGTGGTAGCAGTGCACTTATGGGGTCCTTGTTTCAGGGACAGGCGAGTCATTTTCCATTCGGGTAATAAGGGGTTGGTTGAAGCCGTGAACAACATCCGTACCAGGGATTAGATTGCTCAGGCATCTTGTGCTATGTTGCCTTCGCTTGAACATATGGTTTCAAGCAAGACACGTGACAAATGTGAATAACGGAATTGCTTACGCCCTCTCTCGGTTTCAGGAGGATCGTTTCAGGGCGCTGGCTCCTTGTGCGAACGCCCTGGGGGAGCTCATCCCCGAGGAGCTCTGGGAGATTGGAGCTGTCAGGTAACGAGACTCGTGAGACAGTCTGTTGCCCCAGCGACGTGGAACGCTTATAGACGCGTGTGGGCTAAATGGGATAGCCTAGTGGCACTGGCAGGTGGTGCTACGACGGAGGACAAGAGCGTAGGGATCTTGCTTTGGTACCTGCTGCGGTGCGCCGAGCAAGGCGAATCAAAACCCGTAGTAGGGAGACAGGTCACGGCACTTGCTTTTATGTTTAAGCTTGCTGGGCAGAGGGACCTTACTAAGGAGTTTCTAGTGCGCAAAGTGGTGCGCGGAATGTTCAGCGGTGCGCAAAGGCCAGATAGTAGGCGGCCAATAACATTTGCGCTGTTGCTGAGATTGGCTCAGGAATTGGTGGTGGTTTGCAGGGATCCCTTTGAATCTCTACTTTTCCGAACGGCTTTTTCCCTGGCGTTCTTCGGAGCGTTTAGGATAGGGGAGTTAGTCGCGAACAGTAGACACGGTTCGGGGGGTCTGCAATTGGTGGATACCTGCCTCAGGGAAGGTACGGTGGTATTGTGGTTGCGGAGGTCAAAGACCGACCAAGTGGGTAAAGGAAGAGAAGTGGTTCTGCATCAGGTTGGCACAGAGTGTTGCCCATATGCATGTGTAGTGGAGTACCTTAAGCAGCGACCGGTGGGACGGTGTTCGCTGCTGGTCCACGCCGATGGAACGGCACTGTCTGTGTATCAGTTTAAAAGAGTTTTAAAAAGCGCACTGCATCGGCTCGGTTTCAAGCAGTCCGACTTTGGGACACACTCCTTTCGGATTGGAGCTGCCACTGAAGCGGCTAGGTTGGGGTTGCCCGACGCGGCAGTAAAGCGCATCGGGAGGTGGGACTCAGACCGTTTTCGTTCCTATGTACGGCCAAATGCAGTGGTTTAATGGTGTTGCTTTCTACTTTCAGGGGAACAGAAGCAACTATGGATTGTGGGCCATTCCTACGTGTACTGGGCCCATAGGTTAGCCGCAGTTACCGAAGAAAAGGCACAACTGGGCTTTCCTGTTACGGACTTACGCGTAAGGTGGTGTGGTATTCGGGGTCTGCGATGGGCGCAGCTCGACGGCCTCTTGGAAACGTACGCGCAGCGTTACGGGCAGCCCAGTCTTATCATTCTTCATGCCGGCGGGAACGATTTGGGGACAGTTCCCATGAGACGAATGCTAAAGGTGATGAGACGAGACATCGAGAAATGGGTGAAGAAGTTCCCTGGCACGTTCCTTATCTGGTCTGAGATGATCAAGAGAAGATCATGGCGTAACGCGCGCGACCCAGTATGCTTAGATAAGGCTAGACAGAAGATAAACCAGCAGATTGCGAGCTTTGTGAGAAAACAAGGTTTCTCGGCCATCCGGTATAAAGATTTCGAACCGGTCGGCGCAGATGATTTTTTCGCAAAGGATAAGGTTCATCTTACGGAAATAGGGTACGAGTTGATGATGTTGGAGTTTAGGGAGAGTGTTTTGCGGGCTTTGGCTTTAATGTCCAGCAGGGGGGGATCGCAGCCTCGGGAGGCGTCCCTCGCATGCTCCGTGGCGGGAGGTGAGTTGCCCGGCCCACTGGCCTAAGGGGGCGATGGCCCCACCTCACAGGGCGTGCTTAAAGATAAGCATTGGGGCTTTGGGCAGGGCTCAAAGCGTGAGGTCACTGTTCGTGGCCGGGCTCCTCCCCCGGAAGGAAAGGACTAAATTAGTCATCTGAATAAGTTACGGTTGTTTGTTTACATTGTGTTAAAATAAAGCTGTGGCCCGTTGTTTCTCCCAACTCAAGTTGTCGTGTCAGTTATTCCATCAACTAGCCTGAATGGATCATGCATGGGTCATGAACGACGCGGAGGCTGCACAGGCTCCCTGGGTCAGCCTGTAGCGTCACGTGACCCAGCGGAGCCTGTGAGGCTATCAGCCAATCAGGAGCGTCGGGGGGCATGTCGGAAGCCCGTTTCGCGCCATTGAACACAGCAGCGCGGTCTCCCGACTGGAATCCCACCCACCCACCCTGTAATTTGTTGTTAACAGATGTTATGGTTTATTCTTTAAAAAAAAAAAAGTATATATAATATAAATAAGAAATATTGAAATTAATATATATATTTTTGGTTAAAGAATTCGGAGAAGTGGCTATTGTATGTTGTGTTTTGTTAATTTATGTCTGTGCGGCGGGAGGTGAGTTGCCCGGCCCACTGGCCTAAGGGGGCGATGGCCCCACCTCACAGGGCGTGCTTAAAGATAAGCATTGGGGCTTTGGGCAGGGCTCAAAGCGTGAGGTCACTGTTCGTGGCCGGGCTCCTCCCCCGGAAGGAAAGGACTAAATTAGTCATCTGAATAAGTTACGGTTGTTTGTTTACATTGTGTTAAAATAAAGCTGTGGCCCGTTGTTTCTCCCAACTCAAGTTGTCGTGTCAGTTATTCCATCAACTAGCCTGAATGGATCATGCATGGGTCATGCAGTGGGAGCTGTTCTGTTTCTGTAGATGGAAGGGGACCTTGAATGCAGAGGAAGATGTAATCAGCTCCATTGAACATGTAACAATTCAAAATGACAGTGCTTTCAAAAAGACTAATTAAAAGCTTGCAATTTAACAAGTACACATCCTGCTGAGAAAACAACTGGAAGAAGAAAATGGAAACCCACAGTAAATAATAATTATATGTAAATGTTACATATTTAAATGGTATGCTTATTTTTTTTTAAATTATTTTTGGCTAATATTAAGTTAAATTATTCAAAGGACCATATATTAAAATTCATACTACAGTGTCCTTTAATTGTCTCAACCAAATCAGTATTTTGAAAAAAAAAACTTATTTTTCTTTTACTTTGTACACAGGTTGTAAGACACACATTTTAGACAGTAATTACAGCCAAACTTTCTTAAGTGTGACTAATACTTATAAAATCAGTTACGTAATTAATATTAATGTATATCTGCAGGTTAAGCTTAATTTCTCATTTTGAGCAATAGAAATTGGCACTATAAAGAAAATTAAATGCAGATAAACATTCCCTAAAGTAAAATATGTAAAAATGTTCCATATGTATTGTAAGTCTTATTCTCTTTTATTCTAGTTAATCTGTGTACATTAAATATATTGGACTATTTATACATTTGCAGCTTTTATGCACTCAAAAACCGGCAAGATCCCTTTACATTTGAATTATGAGTATAGGACTATAATTTTTGATCTAAAAGTCGAAATATGATTGAAAGTTTTGGACCTCATATTAAAAGTAGCACTGAAGTCTCAGGTTTATAGAATGCTCTTTTGTGAAGGACTTAAATCAGACATGTTTTAGCGCCCAGGAGATAGGGGTGGACTAGGGTGAAAAGTCTGAGGTTTGCAGTGACCCTTGAACTTAATATTTAATTTCTGGCTTGATCACAATAGATCTCTGGCTTACCAGCTTGTCTGCAAGAAGC
The DNA here is from genome assembly GCA_027410445.1 of Discoglossus pictus. NCBI lineage: Eukaryota > Metazoa > Chordata > Amphibia > Anura > Alytidae > Discoglossus > Discoglossus pictus. Next base: position 377,642,434 of record CM050167.1, read on the forward strand.
TGATAGCTGGCTGAAGCAGTTAAATACTGCAGATATCTAGAGGCATACAGCAATTAATAAGGAGGACTGTCCCCATGTGAGACGAGGGAGTGATTTTATGTATGTGTGACTTGTAATTAATAGGCCAAAAAAGTAAATCTTTATTTGTGAGTGCAAATTTTGGCGCCCAAGGAGCATTTTACTATTTTTGCACTGGATGTCAGGTTGACTCACAATAGCCCTGGCTAGAATTATAATAAATATAATCAAACTAGCGACTTGCTCGTCAAAAATGACAATAAAATTTGAAGCCTGCCAATGCTGTTTGCCACACAATGCGAGGCTCTCCCCTGTCTAACTTGCAGGCCTTGCGATGAGTGCCTTTGGCACTCATTGGGAGCCTCTCCCCCCTCTAATTTATGGGCCTCGCGATGAGCGTCTTCAGCGCTCATTGCCAGCCCTGCAATGAGCGAGTTCAGCGCTCATTGCAAGCCTCTCCCCACTCTCTCACCCCCCTGTCTCTTTCCCCCCTCCACCCCTCCGTATGTCTGTTTCCCCCTTTTACGGGCGGGAAACCATTTGCGGTCTTGGGAAATTAATCAATTTCCCCAAACCCGAAATGTGCTTCTGATTTAAGGGCTTAAAAAAAATTATGGCTTTTCCGCCACAATTTTTTTTAAGGCATAGTTGTTCTGAGACCGGCCAAAAACGCCAATCAAATAGACAATTAGCTTGCAACCTCACTTACAGGCTCCCTGCCTCTCCCCCTGTGCTGTGTGTGAGGTTGTAAGCTAAATTTCAAATCAAATGTCATTTTTTGGCGGCCCCCGGACGGCTTCCTAGTTACAGGCATGAAGAAAATGGCAGCCGGAAACCAGTAATTTTTTTGAAGCCCTTTAACTCCCTGCTTCTCCCCCATCTCCATGGCGGGCCTCGCGAGGAGCGCCTTTTGATGCTTATTGCAAGCCTCTCCCCTATACATTACGGGCCTCATGATGAGTGCCTTTGGGGCTCATTGCAGCCCCCGTCAAGCTCATAACTTTCGGCCCGCGCTATGAGCGCCTTTGGCGCTTATCATAAGGCCAGCAATGAGCACCTTTGGCGCTTATTGTGCATGCGCAAACCCATACATTTTAACAAGAGTGACAACAACTCGCAATTACCACAACTATTATATGTGACTAGGGAATTGCCTGTCAAAAATGACGGCAATAACATTTTATGCCTGGCAATGCTGTTTGCCAATGCAAGGTCCTGCCCCCTCTGAGCACCTTCGGTGCTCATCCCGAGGCTCTCCTCCTGTCTATTTTACGGGCCTCGCATTGAAGCCGCTCATTGCAGGCCTCGTCAACCTGCAACTTTTGTGCTTGGGAATGAGCGAACCCCGCGATGAGTGTCTTTGTTCGTGTGGCTCGCAATGAGCACCTTCAATGCTCATTGCGAGCCTCTCCCCACTCTCTGACCCCTGTGTCTGTTTCCCCTTCTCTCCCTTCCCCTCTGCTCCCTGCCCTGTGTCTTTTTCTTTTTCTTATTTCCCTCCCCTCTATGTCTTTTTCTTTGTCTCTCAGCCAGGTGTCTCTTTCCACCATATCGCCCCTGTCCCTTACCTGTATCTGCTCAAGCTTTGCGTGGTGCGCGCTGACTGCCGTTAGTTTTATTTTCAAAGTCCTGAGTGCCTAGCGTTGTTCATGTAAGTGTTACTGGCTTCTGCGTCGTGTATTTTCTAATTCCCGCGTGCCTGGTGTTGTTCGGGTAAGTGTTACTGGCTTTGTCGTCGTGTAGTTTCTACGTCCTGCGTGCCTGGCATTGTTCGAGTAAGTGTTACTGGCTTCGGCATCGTTTTGATCCTGTTTGAGCATTTTTATGTTTTTTCAGCCACCATTTTTTCCTCGCTTAGGCGATTTTCGATCAACAGAAAATGCCAAATATGGCTCGGATTAGCTTGCAACCTCACTCACAGACTTCCTGGCTCTCCCCCTGTGCTGTGTGTGAGTGTGTTAGTAATCTTTTTTTATTATTTGGCTGTTTTTGGGGGTCTTTCGAGTGACACAACGTTGAGACATTTTCGGCCATTAAAATCATAAACTGTTTTGTGCTTGCCATCAGCTTCAACGCTCATTGCGCATGTGCAAGGGCGTCATTTTTAACATTGCGTGATGACAACTCGCAGTACGAAAACTATTATATGTGAAAATAAACATTTTACAGGGAATTAATTATGTTCATATAACAAGGGATTTAACTGCACCAGTTTTTAGAGGATGAACTTACATTTTATAAAAACACACTTTTGCCCAGTGATCAACATTTTACAAAGTTATAGCATTCTTGCAAAAAATAAAAAACTTTAACATTATTTAAAGCAAATTATTGCATGGTTAAACTTTTGGGCATACAGAATCCCTTTAAAATAAACGGCCACTTTGGTCCAAAACTTTAAGACATTTAAAATATCACTTTTTAAACATTAAAAGTTTTTTTTTTTGTATGGAAAATGCTTGATCTATATTGTCGAATAATTTCATAAAATAAGATTGTTTTATACTCCTCTGACCAGACATATTACAGGAAACATAGGTGAGGGGAGACATGAATGTCTGAACAATAAAAATGCTTTTATTCCCAGTCATTTGATGGTAAATCAGATGAGAAAATACAACTCAGGCTATCAGGGTATATATGGGTAATTGTTTACTCTTCCTTTCAATTCACTGGACAAAGATAAAATATGGTCATCCACATTGTTTTTGACCTGTGTGTCGGTTACTTTAGTTTTACTTTTCTTAAATGAATATGCGACGATACGGGGGTAGAGGCTATTACTGTCCAGAGCTACCTGCTATAGACTACAGATTAACTACCCACAAGGCACATTTGGCTTCTTGGAAATCTCGGCACCAGCACCCTGATATCTGGCTTCTGTATCAGTCAGGGTCTCTCCGTCAGGAATCAGCACACAGCTTATGTATTTTTGGAAATTCAAACAATATTTGTAGGGGATAGATACAGAGGGGATGTATACAACACAACAATGTCAGGGAGTGGCAGACAAACACAGGAGATTGACTCCACATGGGCTCTAGCATCCTGTCTGGCACCCTATCTGGCACCAGTGAACAATAGGCCAACCTCCAAATACTCCATGTCTAGTGGTCCAGACCTCAAATAGAGTACATTAACTTTATCTGGCAAATAATGGAACAAAACAGATTACAATACAATGTAGGTGTTTATGCACATAGTGGCTAGAGCCAAGCAGACTATTCTTTATGGTGGCTCAATGGGCTAAGACCCTGGAACTGGAAAAGTTGTCCTTTTGTTTTCCATGCAAATAATAAAATTGTAATGTATAAAACATGCTCTTTTAAATCCATGATAGAAAGTTTTTCACTACAGTGTCCTTTTAATCAAGGCTGCTGTGCTAATACTGTGCTATTTACTAAGTTACAGCTTCACCTTTTGTTTTTTTTTAACCCTTTAGTCTATTAGCTTGTGACCTCTCAGTCGTTCAAGGGCAGGGTCATCACCTCCTTTTATATCAGTGTGACAAATTATGTATCGTCATACTCATGTTTTATAGTACCCCATCGCTCTGGAATGTGTTGGAGCTATATAAATGTGAGATAATAACAATATATCGAATGGTGAGATGGGGTACAAAGTGCTGTACCGGTAATTTCTACCATTACATATAGAGCACATTACACACAGTGATGCACATTGCAGCCCATGTGATGCTTAGTAAATATCCTCATAATCTCTCATGTCAGGAAACATGGATGAGGTTGATTTTTTTTTGTCTAAGTAAGAGAACGTGGACTATTTTTTTGCTAAGGCAATAAGCTGTGCAGTAAAACTTCACCTAATTTGTAATTATGATCTATCCTTTTGGCAAATTATAAATAAGTTAAATATAGATCATATATATGATGTTATCAACTCCTTAAAACATTCATTTACATATAATTAAACAAAACTATGATATGCATCAAAACATGTGATCATATAATCATTATTTACAATCCCATTCCAAGAGTTTATATAATATTGTTTGCATGCCCTGACAAGTTGATGCTTCAGATGATGCCATGATACATGCATTTTGCTGATTTTTAATTTACTAGGACTATTAAATGAGTATTATATGAGACATTGTTATTCTGATGTAAGCTGACGATTTTAAAATTATTTTATTGTTATGTATTAATTTGGAGCAAAGAGCTAACTGTGAAGCTAAAATAGTATGAAGGGCACAATTATATGTAGAGGTTGTTAATGTTTTTTTTCCCCTCCAAGCACCACTGTAATAGGGTTAAATAATGTGAAAGCTGGACCATAAAGAAGTCTGAGCGACGCAGAATTGACACCTTTGAATTGTGGTGTTGGCGAAGACTTCTTAGAATCCCTTGGACTGCAAGAAGATCCAATAAATCAGTACTTCAGGAAATCAAGACCAACTGTTCATTAGAAGGTATGATCATGAGGCTGAAGATCAAATATTTTGGACATATCATGAGACGGCAGGATTCTCTAGAAAAGACTGAGATTCTGGAAAAGATTGAAGGCACAAGAAGATGGGGACGAGAGAGGCGGAGATGGATAGACAAAGTCACTGAAGTAATTAACATGAACTTGTTTGAGCTGAGAGGCGCAGTGACTGAGAGATGTACCTGGTGTGCTGCGGTCCATAGTTTTACGGAGAGTCGAATGCGACTCAATGGATAAACGACAGCAATATATATATATAATTTTATTGTGATTTTAAAAAAGGTGATCTATTTGGAGAAAACTTACACTAAAAATACCGCATTTATCGGCGTATAACATGCACTTTTTCTCCCTGAAAATAGGGGGCAAATTATGTGTGCGTGTTATACGCCGATATAATGTTAAGGACCCATAGTACATACCGCATAGCGGCGTGAATGGCGCACATTGCAGTCCCCGGCAGCCTTCCTCTGCCACACTGGAATGTGTCACATAATGTACCGTATATACTCGAGTATAAGCCGAGTTTTTCAGCCCTTTTTTTAAGGATAAAAAGGCCCCCCTCGGCTTATACTCGAGTTACTCTCCCCCCGTGTCTCTCCAACCCCCCGTGTCTCTCTACCCCCCCTTCCGTGTCTCTCTACCCCCCTGTGTCTCTCTAACCCCCCGTGTCTTTTTCCCTCCCCCTCCTCATCCTCAACTCCTCCTCCTCATTCTAAACCCCCCTCCTCATTCTAATCCCCCATCCACATTCTAAACCCCCCTCCTCATTCTAAACCCCCCTAAATACCTCCCCCTCTCCCTTTCCCCTCACTTACCTGCTTCTGCTCCGGCCTCCGCTCCTTCTTGACCCGGTGCGCCACACCATTAGCATATAAAGGCACCCGGGAAGCAGGTAAGTGAGTGGAAAGGTAGAGGTATTTAGGGGGGTTTAGGTTGAGGAGGGGGGTTGAGGAGGGAGGTTGAGGAGGGGGTTGAGGATGAGGAAGGAGGTTGAGGATGAGGAGGGAGGTTGAGGATGAGGAAGGAGGTTGAGGATGAGGAAGGAGGTTGAGGATGAGGAGGGGGGTTGAGGTTGAGGTTGAGGAGGGGGTTGAGGAGGAGCAGCGATTTCTGAGTAAACTTTTGTAAAAACATATAAAATCCAAGTTTCTTTGTTAAAACAGTTGCTTTTACTGTCATTTTACGTTATTTACCTTATAAGTGTTAGTAATATTAATAAAAAAAAGTTCTGAGCAACCCTTGTTTTGCTTCAAAGTTCTTTATTTGAAATTTAAGTTTTTTTTCCTGAAATTTCCTTCTTAAAATGAGATGCGTGTTATACGCCGGTGCGTGTTATACGCCGATAAATACGGTAGCTGTTTTTCTCCTTATCTTTAGGCAGTGCTCTTGCACCTTTTAAAAACAGCTTAAATGTGTGTCAGGTTATCCGAATACAAATGAATCTAAATGTGCTGCACTATTAAGCAGTGAGGGAGGCAGCCACAGGAAGCTGTTTAGTACACTCTGCCCCAGTACTTGGAAAAAAAATGGAGAAGCTGATAAAAAAACAGCTTATTTCATTTTAATTTTTTTTTCAGAAAACATCAGCGATATTAAATTGTATTTCATATAGATGCATATAATAATTAGCAAATAAAAGGATTTATTAAACATTCTGAAAAGGTGTTGCCTAATATTAATCCTTCAAAGAAACATTGCAAATTTGTGATTCCAGTGCTGCTTTTCTTATAAAATTTATTATTTAGAAAAATTAAAATAAAGCACTTTTTGGTGTAGCATTTTTGTAGATTTTTACTAAAACGCAAAAGCTGAAATTGCTAATTTAAGGGGTAATGTGATGTACCAATGGAGCATTTGGTTGCTATGGGATCGGCTGCCATAGCAACATAATTCCACAGGCTTTTGGCCTTGTATGAGATGCCACAAGTAATTATACGTTTGCATTAAAACATACACAATAAGTAACTGGTAGTTGTATGCATATCTCGGGTGATTTTTGGCTTAACATGCCATTTCTATAATTGTTAATATTGCTGTAAAAACACAAGCTGGGAAAACGTATACATTAAGAAAACATCATCACTATATTAGTGTGTATCAACTCAGTTGTAAAATAGGAAAACTCTTTAAATATAACAATCTCGAATCACACAGCAAATATTGTCACAAATTATAAACTTAAAACATAAAACCTAGTTTTCCAAGCATTTTTAAAAATATATATTTTTAAACATTACAAAAATAGGTTTTTGCATGAAAAATATGAAATAAAACCTGTTTAAACATCACCGAAATTCCAGGCAATGCTGAGAGCATACTTTATTCCGTTTATTAGAGGGCAAGCCCCAGGGATTAGTTAATCTTTTTGTGTTTTTGAGACCATTTTTTGAAAAAAGAAACACCTTGTGGTACATTATAAAATACCCTCTTTTTGATGCAAGAAGGAAAAACATTATTTTCAAATCCCTTTAATCTAGCAATGTTTTTTTAAGGACAAGTAGTTTATATAAATTAGTAAAACTGCTATTTTTTCATATAAAAATATTCCATGTTTATTAACAATCTATAAATGTTATTCGGTTATTATTATTCCTACTAGTATTATTATTTATATTATTAATAATAATAATAGCAATAATAATGATAAGAATTATTATTATTATTACCTTGCTAAGAGAAAAAGGCTTTAGTCCATGGGTCAGCCTTAGATATCTATTAAGTTATCACTGTAATAATTTTGAGGAACCAATAAAGCAAAAAAATAGGAACTAAAAATAAACCAAAATGCAACACACCTTTAATATGCCCACTTAGCAAGGATAATTCCATTAAACTCAACTATTCAGATGTCACAGATTCCATGTTGAATTTTCGCGCAGAGATTCCTCCTTTTCAGCCGTTACCACCTGGTCATCTTGGCAGACACTGCACAGACACTACAGATATCCCAGGATGTGACTCATGAGATAATTCTAATTCTCCTGGATATCTCTGCTGCCTTTAACACAGTTGACTACCATCTTCTTATCCAAATGCTATCTTGGCATCCTTGACATAGCTCCTTCATAGTTCACATCTTACCTAGGAGATGGAAAATGTAGTATCTCCTTCTCTGAAACCTTTTCTTCGACTTGCCCTCTGACTTTTGTTGTAACCCAAGGTTCAGTCCAAGGACTTGTCCTTTTCTCTATCTATACTTCCTCCCTTGATAAAATCTTTTGGATTTCAGTATCATCTAAGTGCAGATGACACTCAAATCTATAGGCCAAATGCCAATCCAGCATATCCTCCTGGATCACTGCCATCAACTCAAACCCAACATGTCAAAGATTGAGCTACCAATCGTCTCACCCTCTACCACAGATTCCACTCCTCAAATATCCATCAACACTCCCACCTCTCAGGCCTGTTGCCTTGCTGCTATACCGGATCCTGGCCCCTCTTTCATTCCTAACATACAATCAATCAAAAAATATTGTTATTTTCACCTAATATCACTTACATATCTCCAAAATACTTCACAATAAACAACTAAACAACTAAAATTCTCTCATCATATCTCGTCTCAGCTACTGCAACTCTCTCCTTGCTGACCTCCACTAGACTGATCTACCATACTCAACGATCATTATCTGCAGCACCTCTCTGTCAGTGACTCCACTGGCTTCTCTTTACATATAAAGCCTTTAACGATAGTTCACTCCCTTATATCTCAAAATACCTGTGACGAAGTGCCCTTCGCCACTTTGTTTTGGAGAGGACTGTTTGCCAGCCTCCTGCCCTGCGACTATGGCCCTGGTACATATTGCCCTTCAAACACAGTATTCGGCCATACCAGAGTGTATGTCACTCATTCTGGCCCTTTACATACAGGGTGGTCATTCGGTACTTGCCCTGTGTGAACCATGATACCACAGATAGCTATGCCATGGAGCTCATTCATATAATGAAAGACTATGGGAAAGACTTTGGCTACATGGCAATTGAACTGTGTGAAGATGATCTGAGCGCTATTCGGTAGTTTTGTGAGCTCAGATCCCAGCTGTAACGGAACCCATCACTGTTTTACCCTGTTTATGGTTATTTAATTCTTGGTTAAAATATGATCCTAGTAATATACTGTATGTATGTTGGTTTATGCTCTGCAGAATATTGACCCCAGGCTAGTGCAGACCTTGGCAGGAGAGATAATCCTGTTACAGATAAGCAAGTCTATTCATTCTCAAACATAAGAACAAAGACGGCTGATTTAATCATTGTCTGATTATATCAAGGAGCCTCAGGGAGGGATGACCACACCTATTGTTCTCTTGATGTGTATTGTGTGGCCAACTATGGGGGATGTGGATTGCCATGCTGCCAGTAAGATACTTTTACTAACTTTTGAACCCCTGGTCTGATTCATGCCATTTTTTAATATGTTGTTCCCCTGGGTGAGAGCTATTGAACGGTGCTGGACTTAAAGGTGTACCCCCTGTTTTTGGGGTACATCCAGAATGTGGTTAAAATTGTGTCTGTTTTAATTGTGTTACCTGTTATCTGAGGGGCGGAGACGTGGGGGTTGAACCATGTATATAATTGGCTGTGATAATTATGTGGGTGTAGCCCCCATTGCATAAAAGGAGATCCCCTGTCATTAAAGTTATAGTTCTACTTGACCCTTCAAAACGTAGTCTCATCTCGTTATTGGAGGGGATCGCTATATCATACTGGGGATTGCGATGCTTTTGCATACTCCCTTGAGCTGTAACTACTGAACGCTTGTTCCTGATGTGTCCTCCTTGGAGAGAGGTCTTCCCCACACGGTCCTGGATGCTGGAGATTCATACAGGGTGGAAGGAAGACGGCGCGGCTCCAGCTAAACTACGGCAGTTGTGGAGTCTGTGGTGGTTGAGGTGTCCGGTGCGGTGCTTGTAGGCCTCGGCGCAAACTAGGATGCGTCTATCAACGGAGGTACCCGGTCGGGGTGCCAGTAGATCCGTTACAATAACCATCCTCTTTCCTCTGCTAATGAGCTTCTTGTGTCCTCCTAGACTATGCTCCACTAGACTATGCTAGTACCTTAAACCCTCAATAAAAAAAGCATTTGTTTAAAGAAGCTTATCACCTTCATCCTTATTATACACAACACATCTGTCACTATACTGTACCACAACCATACTCTTTAGAATATAAGTTTGTGTGTTTTCAAATTGGTCAAACACGTAGTTAGTTACGGGTTTAGACGGAAACAATGGTAAAAGAGGTCGATCGGACCCGCATTCCAGAAATAATGCAATATTAATAAATCAGTAAATATTATATTCTAGTCCATGCGAGTTCCATTATATGTATTAACACATTGATTGCTGGGATCGATATAACACGGAAATTAAACATAAAAATAGCATTTTATATTGCAGATTTGCGAGCTTGAGAATGTTATTAATTGTAATACCTAACATCACTTTCCCTTTCATTTTATGTACAGTAGTGTGTTGATATTTGCATTTACAGTGCTACGGACAGGACTTTAACCCCTTCTCTAGTACCCGTAGGCTTTTTGGCTCAATTTGCCATTTACGTGTTTCAGCGCCAGTGGATTTGTAGAAATGTTATAGCGATTTACGAACGTAACATTTACGGGCTTGACAGATCAAAGGCTTAGCAGCAACAGAGTTCTGAATTGGAAAATAAGTTTTTAGTTAGGGAAAACCTTGCTTTTGGATAAATGCTTACTAACTAAAAACTTCTTTAAAAAAATATGTTATGTGCTTATTTAAAGCCCTATTCAATTGGCCAAATTGCAATTGAATGAGGGCCTTATTAGATAGTAATAAAAAATGTTTATGACAGTCCCCCGGACATGTCTCTCCTGCTCCTTGAGTATTTAATAAGGCCGAGTGAGGTAGTTTTGCAAGACACTTACAAGCTAAACATGAAATGCAAGTTTTAAAATCTACACTGAATTTATTTTCTCTAAATACTGACGTTATTGCTCAACAGTTACTAAATAAACAAATTAAATCCTATTGTATGACCATTACTGTGTCCATTACCGTTATCTAGCCACATTATGTTTAGTTAGGGCCTCATTCAATTACAATTTGTCCAATTGAATAGGGCTCTGTATAAGCACAGCGCATATTTTTTTTACATAAGTTTTTAGTTAGTGAAGACCTTGCATTTGGATAGAAGTTCACTAACTAAATACTTCTGTAAAAAATATGCTATGTGCTTATATAGAGCCCTATTCAATTGGCCAAATTGCAATTGAATGAGGCCCTTAGACTATAGTGTAATTGAATTACCAGTTGGTGTCTGCTGTGCTCCAAAGAAATAGAACTTCCCCAAATAATACTCAATGTTGCTTTATATAACATTTCCAGTGCAATAAATCTTCATAGCACCCTATTACAGTGAAACACACTGTTTTGTTATTTATAAATTGCTACAGCAGGCAGAGCTAACACAAATACCTGTTAAATAGAAGCATTTAATGACATCTGCATACCACGAGTGCTTACAGAGTCTCCATTGAGTAGTTAATGTATGGATTCAACATAGTTTAAGTGGAGGGCTTAACTAGCTGGTATTTAAACTTTACATCAATTGCAGAACTGCTGGAAACTCCATTAAATCCCAACTCACAAACCACCACCCTCATCCAAACCAGATCAATAAATACACAGGATATCTGTTTGGTTGCAGGACTCTCAAAGGTTTATTAAGAGACCATTGTACTTCTTTATATTAAACTAGCGACTTGTCCGTCAAAAATGACGGCAATAACATTTGAAGCCTGTCAATGCTGTTTGCCACCTTTGGCGCTCATTGCAAGCCTCTCCCCCTGTGTTACTACCTTAAGTTAAGTGTTACTGGCTTAAATTAAATGCTACTGCCTTGTATTAAGTGTTACTGTTTTGCGTTAAGTCTTAGTGCTTAGGGCTCGTATTTACGTCCTTTGGCCTCGTTTTACGGCCTTCGGCCTCGTTTTTTGTCTTGTTTACGTTTTTTCGGCAGCCGTTTTTTTTCTCGCTTCAGCGATTTTCGATCGTGAAAAAAGCCTTCAGCGCTCTTTGCCTAAGTCTTGCGTGTCTCAGGATGAGCACCTGTGGTGCTCATCTCCACCAGCGCAATGAGAGCCACAGGCGCTCATTGCCTAAGTCCTGCAGGTCTTGGGATGAGAGCCTATGGTACTCATCTCTACCTTCGGCGCTTATTGCCTAAAAGTCCCGCGGGTCTTGGGATGAGCGCTCATCTTCACCAGCGCAATGAGTACCTTCGGCGCTCATTGCCGGGCCGCAACTGCCCGGCGTTATGTTATATATACTATTTTGAAAGACTATGTATACTTGAAAAGTATATTTAGAACGTGCTGATGCTGCAGTTATGTAGCAGAGAGAATCAAGTCAGAAATTAATACGGAGACAAACCATAAAGAATAATTGCCTACAGATTTTAAAAATATAGAGTGTGTTTTCATTGTGTAAATTTTCTAAAGACAGGGCCATCCCTCTTTTGCCATGTTTAAAATTGCATTTTTTGTTGTACTTAATCCACGTATATCGCTACAGAATATGTTGGTGTATTACAAATAAAAGATAATAATAATAATAATATTATAATGTTTAGTATTCAAATACCATATAGAAAAAAATTACCACAGTGGTCCTTTTACATTGAACCAATATTCCAATACACATCATATACTTAAAGTATATGGCTGCCAACTGCTATGGTTAGTTAGGCTTAACCTAGCTGCCTGTCACTCTCTTTGCCTAGTTAATTCTTCATCTAAGATTTCCTTTAGGATCCACTGTGATGGGTAACCCAGCTTATTTAATTCCAGCATAGAATTCTTCTAACTCTTCACATGTAAGAAGTATCCATCTAGTCATAAGTCTCCTGCGAAAAGTAACACTAGGTCCAGCTTAACTATTGTGTTAAATCCATGCTGCAGTAAACTAATGGCTTGATAAATATTTAACTTTATACTTCTGGCTACAGCTAAAGTATTTTAAATTAGATAACTTGAAGAAAGGCTTGTATGTTTGTAAATAGGAATTCATTTTAACTTGCATGACAAAGATTTACTTGCTCTGAGGAAGGGGCTATGACCTTGAAAGCTTGCCATCTAATCCTACTTAGCCATTAAAAGGTATCATCCACACTTAAATAGTTTATGTTGTTCCAATGCTCAGTACTACACTTAAATACTTAAGGATTGACAATGCAGAGCTTCTCTAGCTCTCTGGGAAGTAAAGCCAAAAAAATAGTGAAAAATTCAAAAGTTAGTTAGCAATAGTAAACCTAAATACCTTCAGCCTTATGAAATTGTGATTTGACCAATTGAATAGGGCTCTATAAAGGCACAGAGCATATATTTTTTACAGAAGTTTTTAGTTAGTGAGGACTTTGCTTTTGGATAGAAGTTCACTAACTAGAAACTTCCGTAAAAAAAAGATATGTATGCTATGTGCTTATATAGAACCCTTTTCAATTGGCCGAATCGCAATTTAATAAGGCTGATAATTTCCATATTGGAGAAAAGTTAATTCATGATAACATTTTGTGTCAGACCAGCATAAAAGCTTTTTATAGAAAAGTAATAATCATTCCAGCCTTAAATGTATATAACAATACAATTACTAATTACCTTTATTTATAAAGTACCAACATTTTCCATAACTCCATATATGTGTTTGTGTTGTTTAGTCATGTTTGACTCTCCATGACCTCATGGACCACAACACACCATGCTGATCCACTTGGTATTCATGCCAGAGATATTGGAGTGAGTTGGTAGTTCCTTATCCAGTGGGCCATCCAAGTACAGACCAAGCCAAACCCTGCTCAGCTTCAGGGTGGTGTGACCTCTTGCTTCCCTGACTTGGAATCAAACCCTGGTTCAGTGCTAGGCCCCTTTATCTTCTCTATCTATACATGCTCCCTTAATTTTGACTTTTGACTTCAGACCCATCCCTCTCTATTCTAGCACATGTCGCTAACTATCTATGAAGCATATCCTTTTGGATGTCCACCAGTCAACTCAAACTCAGCATTTCAGAGACTGAGCTCCTAATCTTCTGTCTTTGACTTCAGCTCCCACCCCTCAATTATCCCTCACTGTTGACAATACCACCATCACTCCCACCTCTCTGCTGTCTTGTGGCTCTATTTAATTCTACTCTCTCCCATGGCAGAGCTAGAAATTGGAGGACCTCTGTGCAGAATAGTTTAAGGCCCCTATCTACAGTTAGCTTCCCCTTAGGTCAAAGAAATAGATAAAAATATATGCAGGTACTCTGATTACCTCATGGTGATCAGATAGACTTTCTATACAAAATAATTATCTGCACCTCTCCCCTAATAAATTAAGAGCCCTCAATTACCCCAGGCTGCTGTAGTTGGCCGCAGTGCTTTGCACCAGATACACTACAAGTGACTGCACAACTGGCCCTCACTTTCACTCCTCAAATACAATCAGTAACTAAATCATGTTGTCTTCACCTATAAAATATCTCCAATTTATTCATTAAATATCAGTAACATTTACAGGCTCCATTAGGGGCTTTAGTAATTGTAATTTTGACAATTAAATACGGGCCTATGTTACTATTTTGCACAAGACACAACCAAAATTCTAATCTACTCCCTCATCATATAGTCTCAACTACTGCAACTTGCTCCTTGTTAGCCTCTTCATCAACCATCTGCCTCTACTTCAGTCCATAATGGATGCTTCAGCTAGACTCTCTGTCAGTCACCTCAATTGGGGCTTCCCATAGCCTCCAGAATAATATCAAAAATACTGATCCTAACATGTAAAGACCTTAACAACAGTCAACCCTGTTATATCTCTCACCTCATCTCAAAATATTCCCCCAACCGCTCTGTTCACCCTACTCATGTATCACTCACACATAGTTACATAGTTACATAGTAATTAAGGTTGAAAAAAGACTTTCAGTCCATCAAGTTCAACCTTTTAAGATCGCCTCTGATCTGCAATATGCGGATTAGTTATTAATTAGTTGTTAATTAATTATTAATCAATTATTTAATTACTAATTTATTTTTAATTTTATATATTTTTTTAATTATTAATTAATCCAGAGGAAGGAAAACAGAAAAACAAAAAACCCAAGTGAAGCCAATTGTCTCAAAGGAAAAAAAAAAGGAATTCTTTCCTGACCCCAGATATTGGCGATCGGATTTCTTCCTGGATCAATACCCTCTCTCTTATTATCCAGGATAACCCTGAATTCCCTTTTTAATTAGAAATAAATCCAGTCCCCTTTTAAAGTCGTCTATCGATTCCGCTGTCACCACCTCCTCTGGTAGAGAATTCCACAGATTAACCACCCTTACTGTGAAGAACCCTTTTCTTTCTTTAAGGTGGAATCTTTTTACTTCTAACCTCAAAGGATGTCCTCTTGTCAGTTGAAAACCTCTTGGCACAGAAAGCTCCCTTGACAAATCTTTATACTGACCATGGATGTATTTATATAAGGTAATCATATCTCCTCTTAGACGCCTTTTTTTCTAAAGAAAATAAGTTTAATTTGGTTAATCTTTCTTCATAACTTAGCCCCTCCATTCCCCTTATTAGTTTTGTTGCCCTCCTCTGTACCTTTTCCAGCTCTAAAATGTCCTTTTTATGAAGTGGTGACCAAAATTGTACTCCATATTCCAAATGAGGGCGTACTAGGGATGTGTATAGTGGCAGAATTATATTTGCTTCCCTGGCTTCTATACCCTTCTTAATACATGCTAATATTTTATTTGCCTTTGCAGCTGCTGCTTGGCTTTGAGCACTGTTACCTAGGTGGTTGTCCACAAGCACTCCCAAATCCATTTTAATATCTGATACACCTAGATTTGCTCCATTAAGATTATAAATTGCATGGCTATTTTTCCTTCCCAGATGCATAACACCTTCTGGTATTTTGTTGAGCTGCACATACTCTGTGGATCTGCTTGCCTCACTCCATCACACTTTCTTCTTTTATTAAAAACCTTCAATATCTACTATTTAAATAAGCGTATCACCTTCTGAAGGAGCAGTTGAGCCTGATCAGTACTAGGATGGGAAACCACATAGGAAAACCAGGATCTGTATGCTGTGGTCCACTGAAAAAGGAACTGGCAACCCGCTCCAGCATCTCTGCCATGAATAACAAGTGGATTAGCAGGACCATGGACATAAAGATGTTCTGGTGTGTTATGGTCCATGAGGTCATGGAGAGTCAAGAAAAAAAACATTACAAAAGGCCTCATTCAATTGCGTTTTGGACAATTGAATAGGGCTCTTTATAAGCACACAGTATATTTTTTTACATGTTTTTAGTTAGTGAACTTCTATCCAAAAGCAAGGTCTAAAAACTTTTGTAAAAAAAATATGCTCTGTGCTTATATAGAGCCTTATTCAATTGGCCAAATTGCATTTGAATGAGGCCCATACTCTGCAGTGAAATTAACAAAAGCAAGCAATATAACAAAACAGATGTTTTTTTTTGCTTTCTAAAAAGTTTATGTATTAAAAAATAATATAGAAATAAATCTGACCACAGTGGTCCTTTAAAATGAAAATACATCTCAGCCAATGATCTGTTCCACAATTATATCAAAAATCACATTCAATTTACTCTACATCAATTACAGATACTGAATTATCCAAATAAAACTCAACCAAATTATTGCTACTAAAATTTATAGCCATTTTATCTAAAAGAGTTTTACTTCTCTCCTATAAACTCTAATGTCCATGCTAGATTTATCACATGGCTCTGACACCACTTTTTCATCTGATAATGGTAAGATTAGAAATACTATAATGATTTTACAGCTCTCCTTGGTGCACACTTCGAGGGTCTACAACTAAAACACACTTTAACTTCAATAAACCACAAGCTATTAACATAATCCTTCTTTTATACCTCTAGCAAACCTCACAAATTGACCCTTCTGCATTTATTCCATCGAGATTAGGAAATCCCTATTAGCAACAAAAAGTAATTCTAGAACATTAGAGAAAGTTTAATTTACTGATAAAACATAACATATAGCTGGTCTGTTTATATTTGACCAACCTCTAAGACTGTTATTGAACTCACTAATGCTTTCCCTTATCTTAAATAAAAATAACTTATTCAGTGTTACTGTGATCTTAGACTTGTCACGAAGAAACTGATATTTTCTTCCCACAGCTTAAAAAGCCAAGTGCTTCAAGATGAGGTCAAAATAATCTTACTTAATGAAATCCTTCCTCACAATCTGTCTGATTTATTATCTTTAGTATACATTATATGGGCATTTAAACTACTGCGGGATATACTCAAGTACTTGCACTACAATACAGCTCTATCACACCAATAAAGAACCAGAACTCCCATATTATTCTATTATGTATTATATGTTTTAAACATTATAAAGTTAAAGATTACTAATTATTTTTTTTATTCTGATGCTAATGTATGGATCTGAAAGCCTTGCTCCATCCCTAATGGGCTCATTTTATTAAAGGCTCATTTGTTTGTTTCCAGGCAGATACTATTAAATCAGTATGTAATTTAAAATAAATAAAAGTTAACATATTTTATTTGATTTGTAAACTGTCTGTTTTCTCCTCCAGCAGAGCTCATCCTATTTATGTCATTGGGGCATGGCCAGCTTTTCCTGACTGCTGGACTAAAAATAAAGTCTTACAAGTGTAGGTTCTGCTTCAACATGTGCGGTAAAGGGCAGGAACATTGATTTGCTCATGCACTGTCACTGGGGGCTATGACATAGCTGCAAGCAGGTTACAATAGAGATATTACCTGTGTGTAGTCAATAGAGGCGGAGCTAATTATATCATGGGACAGGGTCAGTGACATCAGCCCAGCCTGCTTCCAAACTCCATGATAGTCCAGCCCACAGACAGTACTGGCCACACCCCTTATAGACACAGGTAGGAGGAGATATACATTGCTAGAGGAGGAAAGAGGCAGCTTAAAAGATAATATGTTTTAATAGTATTTATTTTAAACTGCATGCTGTTTTTATAAACCTATGTGCAATAAACAAATACACTACAGTGGTCCTTTAAGTTTAGAGCCCTCAATACTCTAAAATATAACTAAAACAAATACTTCATGGTAGAATATTGAATAAAATTAAAGAATCACTGTATCTAAACAAATCTTAAAGGACCACTGTAGTTAAATAATGCATTTGTTTGTGAAGTATATAATAAACTAGCAATATTAGGAGTTGTGTAAGCCATGGCCATAAACACTTTTTTTTGAAAAATCTGAATTTTAAAGACTCTGTGTATGAGTACTTGAATCATTGATGCCTTTTTTACATCACTTCCTAAAAGGTGGTTTATGAGGCTGAGTTTTTCTTTATTTCAGTGGAGGAAGGAGTGGCGAGGAGGGAACAAGGAGGAGGCAGAAGGCTTTGTTAGATTTATATTAAAATTGACACCACACCCTTCCCCCACACTGCCTACTGCTTGCATCAGAACATGCAAGGATTGCTCTTCAGAAAAGTAAACACCCCTCTATCACACACACATAGCTTCCAGCAATGTATTATGGTTGCTGTTGATGAGCCAAGGCATAACAATTTTCTTTCTAATTAAAAATAACTTAATGACTGTTTTCCTATTTAAATATGTTTTAGGCAGACAAAAACATTTCAAACATGCTTTTTTTTAATTGCACAATGGCTCTTTAAATCAGTCTGTAGTGTTTTCTTACTCCATATAATTACCAAAAGCTTCCAACAAAGCTTGTGTGCTAAAGGAAATATAAGCTTTTTTATAATGGTTGTAAAGAACCCCTCAAAGATGTCAGGTCCAAATGCTTTCTCCATTGTGAATGTTAGTGCCAAGCTTGGCGGTGATCGGCATGTGCAAATCACTAATATCATTTACCTTTTTGTGGCTATTTAATTCTTTACAGTTGTTGGTGCGTATTACAGTAATGCTTCTGAACATCTGGGCCAATATACATAGGTGTAGGAACTAAGAGGATGGGGGACGGGGACAAATCCCCCCCAGATTGTTCTATGTTTGTTTGTATGTATAAATAAGCTATTTTACGGCATTGTATACAATAAGCTGTATGCCCCCCCCCCTACCCCCCAGAATTATTCCGGCTCCTACACCCCTGCCCATATATACCAATGGAGGGAATGTTGGATATGTCAAGTCTTAATACATATTCCCCATAAAATAACATAGAATACAGCGTTTCTCCCTATGAGTACTATTTAATACTAGAATATTGCGCGTCAAAAAATTGTAAGTGAGCTAATGCTGTTTGGTGTATGGTAATCAAATAAATAATACATTAATAAAGTAATATACTTTACCTATTTGAAGTAATATATGCAGGAAGCATTGTGTTGAAGAGCTGGCAATCTGTTTTCATGTTGCTGCAGCATACAATGTGTGTTTTGAGTGTCAGCAATGTTTGCAGTGTGCAGTGTAATAGTGTGCGTGCGCGGGGAAAATCCGGTAGGGTAGCTGTGTACTTCCGGATTGTGTAAGTTAGTGTTGTAAAATGGCGCCTAATGTGTGGTATGCGGCTGTGGCTGATTTAGCGTCCTTATTCTTGGATCTCGTCCGGCTTTTTCGGAAAATCCGTATGTGTTTCGTGTTGTTTTGCGTCTTTAGGGTCCTGTAGCCTCGTTTTCGTTTTTTTCCGGCAGCCATTTTTTCTCTCGCTTAGGGGATTTTCGGGTGTCTAAACTCCGTTGTATGTGTTTGTTGTGTGTATTTATTGTGTTTTTAATGTTTTCAGGTTCGCGCGGGTCGGACGTTAAAGTTGTATCTTTGCGAGGTCGTAGTGTTTTTTTTCTAAGTCCCGCGTCTCGTATTTGTTTGTCGTAAGTAAGTAAATGTTGAGAGGTCCGTTAGCAACAACCCGCTTGCTCACAACTATTATAGGTGATATCTGCTCTTAGACTTGATCGGACACTATTTTTCTCTCAAAGTATTGAATACGTTTGTAAAGAACCGAAATGAGGAATTATTTTCTATATATTACGATAGTGAGAAACGCTCAACAATACCATATGCAGTGTATTATAGGAATAATCTAATCTAATATGTAATTTATACTATCCGCCATGATATAGGGAAAACTGAGCATTTATTTGTATAGTAATGAACACTGTATTAATTGTATATTCAACACAGTATTTTCCACCCATGATTATAACTTTGTGTTAGAAGATTAACCATTAGGCCCTTTAGATTATACATTTGCGAGTTTTCAATCTTGCAAGGTGCTTTGGGGAAAGCACTAAGATCAAAGACAGGGCCCTTCGTCCTTTGCAATGTGTTATTATTTAATTTGCTTTTTGCCTTAGCTTGACACTTGTAAAGCCATACGCAATATGTTTGCACATTACAAATAAACAATAATAATAAAAATAATTAGGGCGCTTAGGTTGAGTCCAACGGGTGCAGGGGTGTGGGGCTCTAGAAACTCTGTCCCAAGCAGGTAATAATTCATTAAATTAATGTTTCCTCTTTATGTTTATACTAGCCACTTGCCCGTCAAAAATTACGGTATAATATTGCCTTAAAAATTGTGTCTTCTATCTGTTGTGCACCCTCTCGCTGTGTACCCTGTCTCTCTCTGTGCTCCCTCTGTCTCTCTCTGCATCCTCTTCCTCTCTCTGTGCACCCTCTCTCTTTCCTTCTATCTCTCTCCCCCCTCCTTCCCTCTATCTCTCTCCTTCACCCCTTCTCTCTCCTTCTCTCTCTCTTACTTCCTTCTTCTCCTTCTCTCTCCCTCCCTGTCACTTCACAGTGCAATGCGAGCCACGCAATACACAGTGCACATGAGTAACTCGCAAATTCTCTCTCCCTCTCCCTCTGTCCTTCCCTCCCTTTCCTTCTCTCTCTCTCCTTCTCTCTCCCTCCCTCTCCTTCCCACTCTCTCTTCCCCTCCTTCCTTCTCTCTCCTTCCCTCATTCTCTCTCCCTCCCTCCCTCTCTTTCCATCCTTCTCTTTCCCTCCCTCTCCTCTCTCCCTCCCTCTCCCCCATCACTGCGCAATGCAGCAATTTTGAGGGCATTACACACAAACTCGCAGTACGACAATTATATTAGTGATTTCTTTAACTTTGGCTGGTTTTCCCTTTGCTGATGGCGGGTACAAGCTGGCTACTTGTCTAAAATAGCATGAACCCTTTTGAGACCCAATATGATTTATGGGACAGTGAATGCTCTTTCAGCTGAAAGAGGATGTTTAATAATGTACCACTATATGTTTTCTTTTTCAAATGATACTCTTAGAAAAAAAAAAATGTTTAACAGATCTGGGGCTTGACCCTGTCAGCCAATGAGCAGTAATATAGATGTATGAGTCATACAATGACATCTACAACCGTACATATAATCTGTGCATTTCCTTTTAGTTCCATTGATGTTTAAACAACTTTGTTAATGTTTATGCATGCTCTTTCTAATGAATGAAAAAAAGAATTGTGTTCCATGTCTCTTTAACTACAAGCATTATCCTTAGTACATCTATGTGTGTGTGTCGTTCAGTCGTGTCCGTCTCTCCATGACCTCATGGACTGCAACACACCATGCTGATCCACTTGGTATTCATGACAGAGATACTGGAGTGGGTTACCTGTTTAATCTTTAGTGGGCCACAGCATACAGGTGACATCCTAGGTGGTCTCCCATCCAAGTACTGACCAGGCCCAACCCTGCTTGGCTTCAGGGTGGTGTGACCTCTTGGCTCCCTGACTGGAATCAAACCCAGGTCGCAGTGGTGAAAACACCAATTCCTAACCACTGGACCACCATGGAACTCTATCTAAAATCATTTTATATAATTTCACATGAATTTCATTAACTTTCGTTAATATAAACAATTAATGAAACATAAGTTGATAGGTAGAAAAAAATAACAAATAAAATACAAATATAGAATTATCACATTGCATTATGCACACTTGGCCCTGTAATATATACTTGATCCGATGATGCCGATTGTCACTCTTCACTTTGGATAGAGTTTCAAGTCACACTGAGATCTGACTGTTGAGAAACACTGCTCTTTAAAAGTCTAATACATTATAAATGAAATAACAATCATAAAAGTGACAGGATTAGATAAAACAGAAGCTTTTCTTGTGGACTTCATCGTGAAGACAGGTGTGGTGCGGTAAGATGTTTCCCAGAGGAGCACAAACTGTGAGAAGGAGCAGGTGGGAAGGAGGAAAAGCTTCATTATTCCTTCCGCCAGCTGATGTGCGACATTGTGAAAAATCTCTAAATCCATGATTCATCCCCAGGAAATCTCTGGTGGATTTGCAGAGTAGGTTCTTTAATCCACAAGTCATCTTTTCAGACAGAGAAAGAACACGACCATCAGATATTTATTATTCATTACAATTGGCCATGGGTCAATAATACCAAATAATAAATTCACAAAAACATTTTAAAAATGCATGTACAGCATGTATATGTGACCCCTATTTTAAAATATATACACGTTTTAATTTGGAATTAGCTATATTTTTGATTGCAGTAAAAGAACATTAAAACCTGGCTATACATTGTACTAGCAGTTTCTCTCTACAGTAAATATTTTCAGAAATATTTAGAATTGAGTTTGCTTATATGCTAATGTGTGGCTCAGAGTGCTTGATAAGGGTGGGAGAGGGGTCAAACTGCCAGATAACATTGTGGGTCTTTATTTTAAAATCTACAGAGACATACAATCACACTGTAATCCTAATTAGCACATTAAATTAGCACATTAAACCACTCATTTGCATAAAAAGTCAGCAACAGCAGCATGGAAATTGCCATGATTGATTCACTTCAAGGATAACACAACATATAGCTATTCTCTTATTAATAACCTTTTTTTAACAGATAAATGTAATTGAGGCCTTATTTATCTCTCTAATATAAAGTGCTCAGTGTTTAATTGGGTTAGAAGAGCTACCTAGAAAAATAGCTAGCATAGAAACATATCCCAAGTGCTTAACACTACATTACACATTTTTTTACTGTCAAATGTGGGATTAAAAAGTTAATCAACCTTATTATGTACTGTACAATAAAAGGCTCAAGAAGACTTTATTTAATAATCATGAACGCAACAAAAATTTTAAAAACATTCAAAATGAGGAAAACTAAAAACAACTACAAAGCAGTATAGCCCTAGATATATTTCAGACTTGGGCGTACCAGCAAATGTGGATGAATTAAGAGTGGAAGGTAGGTCATTAAAGGTATCAAATGTTTCCTAGAAAACAGCCACTGATTAGTAGAAAAATACGTATTATTTTGAAAAGTTGAATGTACTTACATATTTATATGCTGGATACTGCTATCTGGGATTGCACACCCCTAGGAAGTTTACATAACAGTGGGTACAGGTTGTGACTTCCAGAGGAAGTGCTGCCAGTCACATGGTTACTGGGCTCACAGCTTATTTCTCTCTGCCTGTCTCATTGTGGGAAGTTTAAACACCAGCAGCAGTGATGCAAGCTGCAGGTGTAATCTAGTGTGACTGTGCAGCACAGATTGGCACATGTTAGAAAGTACTATGTATTTTCATATGAGTCTGACTACATATCCCAGGCTGCTTTGCAGCACAGACAGCAACCCCAAATGTTTCAGCCTCTGCTTCTTCCTGCTTGACCAAAGCTATTTTTGAAATTAATGTTAATTTAGCCTGGGTTTGGAGAGGGTGTTAACCCTGATCTTCAACTGTCAGAAATTACAAGATATCTTGCTAACTTCAATGTATGTGTTTAAATGTTTATTTGGGTATTTTTCCATGCAAAAAACAATAATTTTTTTTCCATACACTACTAATTTGTCCTCTATCAGATACATTCATAATCCAGGAAACTTGAGTATGCCTTAAATTTCTAGGTTAATCATGAATCTATCACATCCAAAACAACAATTAATTCTATCAGAAATTTAAATATCAAGAGTGGTTTTACTTTTCTCTTATTTCTATAGATGTTTCTTTGCTATGGTGACAATTTCAATAATCAGCGTTCTCTAAGAGTATCCCTCTCTTATATGACCTAAACCCTATTGAGCATCTGTGGGGCATCCTCAAACGGAAGGAGGGGGAGCGCAAGGTCTCTACCATCCACCAGCTCCGTGATGTCATCATGGAGGAGTGGAAGAGGACTCCAGTGGCAACCTGTGAAGATCTGGTGAACTCCATGCCCATGAGGGTTAAGGCAGTGCTGGAAAATAATGGTGGCCACACAAAATATTCACTCTTAGGGCCCAATTTGGACATTTCCACTTAGGGGTGTAATCACTTTTGTTGCCAATGATTTAGACATTAATGGCTGTGTGTTGAGTTATTTTGAGGGGACAGCAGATTTATACTATTATACAGGCCGTACATTTACTACTTTACATTGTAGCAGAGTGTCACATGAAAAGATATAATAAAATATTTATAAAAATGTGAGGGGTGTACTCACTTTTGTGAGATACTATATGTATTTATATATATATATATATATATATATATATATATTTATATCTATATTTATATGTGTGTGTGTATATATATATATATATATATATATATATATATATATATGTATGTGCATATATTTTCTGTACTCTATACGGTAGAGAGCTTTTGTCACTCTAGTGCTCACCATACACTAAATAATTGTTGTGGAATACCCAATCCTACAAAACCTACTGCACTAACCAGAATCTGCCTCATTCTGATGATAGCCAAAAGCTAGAAACAGTGCTGTATGTGAGTGATTCTTGGTTTATGCAAAATCCAGCCCAGTGCTTTGTTTAAAAGCTCTTTAATACAGCGGGCATATGCTTTAAGGGAACAATGTATATAATTGCTATTTTTTTATTGAAAGAGTCAGGTACATTGTATTCTCATTTGCATGTCCCCGCCTTTTAGACATGCAAATGAGCTTACTAATGCACTATTCGTTTTCATTTATATATATATATATATATATATATATATATATATATATATATATGTATGTGAATATATGTACATATATATATAGTAAATAAGTAGTATGTTTGCGTTCACATTTGGACATCTAAAAGTAAGTTAAAAAACTTAATTGATCTGTAGATAGTTAAACAGATAGAGATAGGGCTATATGTGTGTATCCATATATATATACATATATCTATATATATATACATATATACATATATATATATATATATATATATATATATATATATGCGTCTTATTGAGAATTTATACAGTATGTACTCACATAACAAGTCTGTAAATGGAAGCAATGAAAGACAGTGATAACAACCAAGGAAAATCCCACCATAATAAATTGCTTCCAGTATGTAAAAAAAGGCTTGGTATGACTATGATATAAACCTTGCTTTTCAGTTGAAGTAGTCGGGCCCTCACCTCTGACCCCTTCTCTTCGGAAGGTCAGCAATGTGTTACTTTGTTACTGGGCGCATTGTCAGCAGAGAGTTTCTATTTGCAGTCTAAATACTTGTTAGTGCACCATTTTCAGCCCTTAATGTTGTTTTGGGACGCTTGCCATGGAAATACTACTGTCCTTAAAATGTAGGCATAGTTGTGGGTCAGTGAAAAAAATGAAAGAAGAAATAGGATCTTTTCTTTTCATGACCTTGGCAAACTCATTGTTTGGAAGGAAAGGAAAATTGCAAGTTCAAATCAGGGCAAGAACCAACAAAGATTTTTTTCGTCTTGACATTTGCTATCTAATCTCTATTTAAAATCACTAAAGCCAGAGCACCTTGTTATGGCAGGCGTTTGAGTTTCTGGTGATGGATTAAAGACTGCAGAACCACTTCCTTGAAGGAATAAGCAGATAGTGCATATTTTTCTACACTTTGAGCCTGTGTGAAATTCCATTATCTTTGGTCTCCTAGGCCGAAACCTATGTCTCTTTCAACAATCAAAAAATCCACAACCCGGCTCTGCAGTAACGCAGTCCATATGTACTATCCAAAAAGGATGTTTAAGCCTGGAAACATAGATAGGGTTAGTTGGGATAGAGACTCTAATCCTAAAAGTGAAGAATTGTTAACAGATGATCAGATATTTTTCAAAGGTTTTGTAATTTATCTCTAAAATACCCAACAAATCGGCATTTGCCTTCCCCGGCTTCTCAATTACTTAAGCTTATTTTCTGATGATTTATTGAGTTTAAAGGAGTAATAGATTTATCTTTGTATTAGCACAATATCCTGATAACCTGTAATGAAAAACTTAAGGTGGATAAAAGTACAACCTTTATGTGGACAGATTGGTCCTCTCAACCAATTATGGACCCTTCAACATTAATAATTAAGATAGTGCAATGTGCTTTTTTTGGGAGGGGTGGGGGTGGGGGGGGGGGGCTTGTATAGTCCTGAATGTTCATGAATGTAAAAGATAACTTTTAAAACACATTAAAAGCTTCTCAATTACTTAAGCTTATTTTCTGATGATTTACTGAGTTTAAAGGAGTAATAGATTTATCTTCGTATTAGCACAATATCCTGATAACCTGTAATGTAAAAGATAACTTTTAAAACACATTAAAAGTTTATTTTATTATATGAACAGTAATGATCTATAGTGTATGAGGTCAGATGAGAGGTGCATTTAGATTTTATGCTACTCTCGGTCCATTTAAATTTGGGGCTCATCCAATTCATCAGTTACTACTTCACCTTTACTTTTTCATCAAGGCACATTTATATATATATATATATATATATATATATATATATATATATATATATATATATACATAGGGCCTCATTCAAATGCGATTTGGCCAATTGAATAAGGCTCTATATAAGCACAGAGCATATTTTTTACAGAAGTTTTTAATTAGTGAACATCTATCCAAAAGCAACATCTTCACTAACTAAAAACTTCTTTAAAAAAATATTCTATGTGCTCTTATAGAGTCCTATTCAATTGGCCAAATCGCATTTGAATGAGGCCTATAGTAGGTCACAGAGTTAGGTATTCTTAGACAGAAATGACATTGTCTATCTATCTATCTATCTATCTATCTATCTATCTATCTATCTATCTATCTATCTATCTATCTATCTATCTGTTTATCAAGATAGATAGACAGATAGATAGATAGATAGATAGATAGATAGATAGATAGATAGATTGACAGATAGACAGATATATAGACATAGAAAGATAGATAGTGTATATATATGAAAAGTTGCGTAGCCGTGAATAACCATTTTATTTATATGCATATGCAGAAACTACTCTATATCACTTCACTCACAAATGTATGTTCACAGCCACACTAGGACTAGAATTAATTTATTGTTCATGCAAAAAAATATTGTATTTACTAAAAGAATTGTCATTTAAGTGCACGATAGAACGTTTACAGTCATTCATTTCATGGGTAAAATGTAATCCTGTGTTTCACATAGGGATGAATATTTATTAAATTGTATTAAAAAGTAAAAGAGTTAATTGTTTAATTTACTATAGTATTTAATGGAGCAAATAAAACATTAAAGACAATAGGTATGTTTATTAAATAAGTCTTGGGAGTTAAATATTGTTTTTCTTCTTCCATAAAATATATATGAGTACTGATATTTTATGTTTTCACTCCTTTGTTCCCCTCTTATCGCCTTTTCCTCCCCCAAAAAAACTCAGTAGAAAACTACATCAATTTTAACATCTTTTTTTTTACACTGGTTTAAAACACCCTTTAAAACATAAACACTGATGACCTTAAAAGGCTTGTACCAAATATTATATTATAATGTCATATTATATAATTATCACATATATAGTTACGCGCAATACGGGTTGTTGCTAACGCTTGCGCGCTCAGCAGCAACTGCTGCCCTTGCGAAGGCGCTCCTTGCACTGGTGGAGAGGAGTGCCGTAGGCGCCCCCTTCCTTCGACCCCGCACAACTTCACATCAACACAAATCTCAATTACACCATTCACAATGCAAGACCCGTAGCACTTTGAAAAAAATAATAAAATTACAGCCCGTAACATTTTGAAAAAGAAATACAACCCGCAGCACTCAAAAAAAAAATATATGAGGTAAAAAAAATACGAGCTAAACGGCTGAACCGCGCACATACAAAAACAACAAAAACACAAAGAAAAAAAATTATAATTACAAAAAAACATCACACACAGCACGGGGGACAGCCAGGACGTCTTGGAGTGAGGTTGCATGACAATTTACACACAATCTGTCGAATTTAGGCACTCGAAAATCGACCTAGTGACAAGAAAAATGGCGGCCGAAAAAAGAAAACGAGGCTACACGACCCCTAAAGACGCAAAACATCGCCAGGCAAATAAGACAGTAAAGCGGGACACAGAAACAAACAAATACGAGCCTTTGGCGCTCATCGCCTAAGTGCTCCGATCGCCTTTTGTCGCTCATCTCCTGAGTGCTCCGAGATTCAATGCCTCCACTGCTCGCTTTGTGAGGCTCGCAGGCGATGAGTGCCTTCGCCGCTCATCGCCTAAGTGATGCAAGTTTTACTGCCTCAACTGCTCGCCGGCGTACACACAACGCAAAGCGTGACAATGTCTCGCAGTTCGGCAATTATAATATGTGATATATATATATATATCATATTTCCCTGACTATAGGATTAGTTTCCCCATTAAATTATTAAACATGTAGCTGCTAAACTTAAAAGTGTGTCTCCTTACTATTCCTGTATTTTTTTAAAATCATTTTAAAGAGTTATCTTATAATTGAGGTTGACCTATATTCATTCAACTATAGTGCTTTCTTTTTTATTATTGCTTTTATTGGATTTGTGGATGCCACAAGATGTTATTCCACCCTTCTTCATTACATTTTTCTTGTGCAGAGAACCATCAGTGCCCCTATTGCCAAATAACAAAATATAAAAAACATGGAAAACCCATTTTTCCTCCAAGACAACACTGTGTTTCAGTGAATCATTGTTGAAAAGCCAAGAAATACTCAGTTATTTAATATAAAGGGTAATAAGATTTTGTGTATAACAGTCGTTAACTTGGCTAAATTACTGTAAAATTGTCTTAAATTGTGATTCCTCTTTTTGGATAGAAAGTACCAATATGATTTATCTTTATATATATGGGAAAGTGAAAGTTAGAAGCTAGCACATGGCTCTGTTTGCTCCTGCAAGTGAAGACTCCTCGCTGAGATGTCAAGGGCACAGAACAAACTCTATTTCATCTCCCGCTTGCTGTAAATTGCACAGATTCCAGGAAAATCAGAAGGTCACAGCTGGCAGCAAACTACATCAAGTGTCTAGAGATAAATGGACGTGAGTGAGATGTGGTGGATGTCGTGCAAGGAAGAGATCACAACAAAGCGAGTATACAAGAGCAGATAGTGCCAGGCACCCTGACATTGTGTGGATGCTAACAGTAGGAAGAGAAGTGGCTGCTTCAGACAGCTTACAGTCTAAACAGTGGCTCAAATGATTGATTAATGATTACAATTATAAATTATTATCAATCATATATAGCAATCATTGCAAAAAAAGCTCTCCACTGGATATAATAAAAACTTATTATCTGCTCAGGTTTCCCAGAAATACAGTCATTGCACTATATATATATATACAGGGAGTGCAGAATTATTAGGCAAGTTGTATTTTTGAGGCTTAATTTTATTATTGAACAACAACCATGTTCTCAATGAATCCAAAAAACTCATTAATATCAAAGCTGAATATTTTTGGAAGTAGTTTTTAGTTTGTTTTTAGTTTTAGCTATTTTAGGGGGATATCTGTGTGTGCAGGTGACTATTACTCTGCATAATTATTAGGCAACTCAACAAAAAACAAATATATACCCATTTCAATTATTTATTTTTACCAGTGAAACCAATATAACATCTCAACATTCACAAATATAAATTTCTGACATTCGAAAACAAAACAAAAACAAATCAGTGACCAATATAGCCACCTTTCTTTGCAAGGACACTCAAAAGCCTGCCATCCATGGATTCTGTCAGTGTTTTGATCTGTTCACCATCAACATTGCGTGTAGCAGCAACCACAGCCTCCCAGACACTGTTCAGAGAGGTGTACTGTTTTCCTTCCCTGTAAATCTCACATTTGATGATGGACCACAGGTTCTCAATGGGGTTCAGATCAGGTGAACAAGGAGGCCATGTCATTAGATTTTCTTCTTTTATACCCTTTCTTGCCAGCCACGCTGTGGAGTACTTGGACGCGTGTGATGGAGCATTGTCCTGCATGAAAATCATGTTTTTCTTGAAGGATGCAGACTTCTTCCTGTACCACTGCTTGAAGACGGTGTCTTCCAGGAACTGGCAGTAGGACTGGGAGTTGAGCTTGACTCCATCCTCAACCCGAAAAGGCCCCACAAGCTCATCTTTGATGATACCAGCCTAAACCAGTACTCCACCTCCACCTTGCTGGCGTCTGAGTCGGACTGGAGCTCTCTGCCCTTTACCAATCCAGCCACGGGCCCATCCATCTGGCCCATCAAGACTCACTCTCATTTCATCAGTCCATAAAACCTTAGAAAAATCAGTCTTGAGATATTTCTTGGCCCAGTCTTGACGTTTCAGCTTGTGTGTCTTGTTCAGTGGTGGTCGTCTTTCAGCCTTTCTTACCTTGGCCATGTCTCTGAGTATTGCACACCTTGTGCTTTTGGGCACTCCAGTGATGTTGCAGCTCTGAAATATGGCCAAACTGGTGGCAAGTGGCATCGTGGCAGCTGCACGCTTGACTTTTCTCAGTTCATGGGCAGTTATTTTGCGCCTTGGTTTTTCCACATGCTTCTTGCGACCCTGTTGACTATTTTGAATGAAACGCTTGATTGTTCAATGATCACGCTTCAGAAGCTTTGCAATTTTAAGAGTGCTGCATCCCTCTGCAAGATATCTCACTATTTTTGACTTTTCTGAGCCTGTCAAGTCCTTCTTTTGACCCATTTTGCCAAAGGAAAGGAAGTTGCCTAATAATTATGCACACCTGATATAGGGTGTTGATGTCATTAGACCACACCCCTTCTCATTACAGAGATGCACATCACCTAATATGCTTAATTGGTAGTAGGCTTTCGAGCCTATACAGCTTGGAGTAAGACAACATGCATAAAGAGGATGATGTGGTCAAAATACTCATTTGCCTAATAATTCTGCACTCCCTGTATATATATATATATATATATATATATATATATCTTTTAACTTATGGTGGGCTGAAGAGTGATACAAGAGTGACAGGGTACAGTAGTACAGATGCCCAAAAATAAGTTAAAAAACATATTGCACTACACTGGGTGGGGACATATAAATGAGAACACAATGTATTTTTACTCTATTAATCCAAAAAACATTATATACATGGCTCCTTTTATATATATATATATATATATATATATATATATATATATATATATATATATATACCGTATATACTCTAGTATAAGACGACCCGAGTATAAGCCCAGGCACCTATTTTACCACAAAATACTTTGAAAAATGAGTGAGTATAAGCCGAGGGTGGGAAATGTGCTGCCCCCGGTGTCCCTCATGTGCCCTCTGTGTCCCCCTCTTGTGTCCCCCTCTCTCTCCCCTGCGTCTCTTCTCCCCTGCGTCTCTTCTCCCCTCTCCCTCCCCTGTGTCTCTTCACCCCTCTCTCTTCCCTGTGTCTCTTCCCCCTCTCCCTTCCCTGTGTCTCTTCCCCCCTCTCCCTTCCCTGTGTCTCTTCCCCCCTCCCTTCCCTGTGTCTCTTCCCACCTCTCCCTTCCCTGTGTCTCTTCCCCCTCCCCCATCACCCTCCTCAACCCCCTCCTCATTCTCAACCTCCCTCCTCAACCCCCCTCCTCATTCTTAACCTCCCTCCTCATTCTCAACCTCCCTCCTTATTCTCAACCTCCCTCCTCATTCTCAACCTCCTCATCCTCAACCCCCTCCTCAACCTCAACCCCCCTCCTCATCCTCAACCCCCCTCCTCATCCTCCCTCCTCTTCCTCAACCTCCCTCCTCATCCTCCCCTCCTCATCCTCCCTCCTCATCCTCAACCTCCCTCCTCATCCTCAACCTACCTCCTCAACCCCCCTCCTCATTCTAAACCCCCTCCACAACCTCCCTCCTCAACCTCAACCCCCCCCATCCTCAACCCCCATCCTCATCCTCAACCCCCCATCCTCAACCCCCTCCTCAACCTCAACCCCCCTCCTCATCCTCAACCTCCATCATCATCCTCAACCTCCCTCCTCAACCCCTCCTCATCCTCAACCCCCCTCCTCAAGCTCCCTCCTCAACCCCCCTCCTCATCCTCAACCTCCCTCCTCATCCTCAACCTCCCTCCTCATCCTCCCTCCTCAACCTCAACCTCCCTCCTCATCCTCAACCTCCCTCCTCATCCTCAACCTCCCTCCTCATCCTCAACCTCCCTCCTCATCCCCCCTCCTCATCCTCAGCCCCCCTCCTCATTCTAAACCCCCTCCTCAACCTCTCTCCTCAGCCCCCTCCTCAACCTCAACCACCCTCCTCAACCCCCCCATCTTCATCCTCAACCCCCCCACCCTAAACCTCCCTCCTCAACCTCAACCTCCCTCCTCATCCTCAACCTCCCTCCTCATCCTCAACCTCCCTCCTCATCCCCCCTCCTCATCCTCAACCCCCCTCCTCATTCTAAACCCCCTCCTCAACCTCTCTCCTCAGCCCCCTCCTCAACCTCAACCACCCTCCTCAACCACCCCATCTTCATCCTCAACCCCCCACCCTAAACCTCCCTCCTCAACCTCAACCCCCCTCCTCATTCTCAGAGAGACACGGGGGGTTAGAGAGACACCGGTGGGGGGGTGGGGGTTCCCTTTTTAGCCTTAAAGAAAGGGCTGAAAAACTCGGCTTATACTCGAGTATATACGGTATGTGTGTATATATATATATATATGTATATTACAATATGTATACCACAATATCATTTAAGATAGCCTTCCCACAAGTTAGGAACCAGCCCCATTCTGCTGAAATCCATTTAAGATTGAAATGGTGCCGTGCTTCTAACTTGTGAATAATTTATCCTCTGCTATGCCTTAAAGCTGTTTAATACAGCAAGCATATGCTTAAATGGAGCCATGTATAATGTGGTGTTGGATTAAAGAGTATAAATGCATTGTGGCCTCATTTGCATGTCCCTGCCCCGTTTCCTATAGTGCTGTGCAATAACTGTATTTCTAGGA
Organism: Discoglossus pictus; assembly: GCA_027410445.1. Lineage (NCBI taxonomy): Eukaryota > Metazoa > Chordata > Amphibia > Anura > Alytidae > Discoglossus > Discoglossus pictus. The sequence continues at coordinate 377,675,103 of CM050167.1, forward strand.
ATCAGGAAATAAATCTTTTTAACTTATTTTTAGACATTCAAATGTGAACACAAATGTATTATTTATTTACTGTATCCTGTATAGTGGAGGCTTCTATCGCTCTTTTGGCCACCATAAACTAAATGATGTTGGGTCTTGTGGTATATATATATATATATAAATTTACAGGTAGTCCCCAGGTTAAGGAAGAGATACTTTCCTGAAAACATCTTTAAACCGAATTTGTATGTGACTTCGATACCTGATGAATAATAGTAATCATGATGATAACAATACTATAATGGCTTGTATGTGGTAATAATAATACAGTGTAATAATAATAATACCTCTCTACTGTAATGATAAGTTACAGAAAATCTTGTGCTCTCTTTTTTAAACATAACATAAAACCAAACTCATACAAAAAGCCATGGGACCCCGTTCTTAAGTATGTAACCTTTGTGGGCACATTTACATGTCTCTGCCAAAGTTCCCCGAATGCAGTGTAATAACTGTATTTCTCGGAATTCTGGGCATGAACACAAATGTACTGTTTATTTACGATATTACTGTACGGCGAAGGGCTTCTATCACTCTTTTGCCCACCATATTATAGCATATACAGGGTGCCGACGCAGGAAGAAGCTGCAGATGAAGGTAAGTGGGGGGAAAGGGAGAGGGGTAGGTATTTAGAGGGGTAAAGTGAGGAGGGGGGTTTAAAATGAGGAGGGGGGATTAGAATGAGGAGGGGTGTTGAGGATGAGGAGGGCAGAGGGAAAGAGACACGGGGGGTTAGAGAGACATGGGGGGTTAGAGAGACACAGGGGGTTAGAGAGGCATGGGGGGGGGGGTTAGTGAGACACTAAAATGATTGTTGTGGTGAACTACCTCCTCAAAATATCCACTACACAAGCTAAGGAACCGGCCCCATGCTGATGAGAGGCAGTAACCTTGAAACAGCTGTACGTCGGTGGGATTCCTAGCCTGTGTATAATCCAACCCTAGCTTTGCTCAAAGCTGTTTGATACAGTGGGCATATGCTTAAGGGAAGCCATGTTTGATATGGTTATGGATTGCAAGAGCGAAGCCTTTGCGGGCACATTTGCATGTCCCTGCCCAGCTCCCAGAATGCAGTGTAATAACTGTATTTCTTGGAATTCTGGGCATGAAACAAGTTTTTTTACTTGGTTTAGACATTCAAATGTGAACACAAATGTACTATTGATTTACTATATATACATATATACGGCTTTGTCTTGCCAGACTATACACCCGGCTAATGTGATCAAGCTCTAAGTAACCCAACCCACAATAATCTGTTCATGCTTCAGCAAAGACTCTGAGAGACTTCTAGATTGTAGTAGTTGTTCAATATAAAAATATCTGTTACGTCTTAGCAAATATTTAGTGCTAATAATATGTTCAAAGTGTACAGACGTTGCTTGAAGCTTTGAGCCATATTTATTAGGTGTTAGTGCCTTTGTTGCATAGCCATCTTATAGGAAACACAGCCAACCATATCAGATGGTATATATTAGCCAGGCATTCTCGTACCACAAAGCACAAGATGAAATTAAACAGTGGCCTTATTACAGAACTTTAAGATTACATTGCACTTCTGTGTTATTTTATAGGAGGTGGTGAAATTGAGACTGAAATAGCACATTATAATCGTGTTTACATTACGTTCAAATCGGCTCGTAAAACAGATGTTCGGGAGAATGTATGGCTGCTTGTGCATGCTGCGGTTACTTAACATTGTAATGGTCTCATGTTCTCTCGACCCAGCAATAAATGTTATCTTAACAATAGATAAACTTTGCATAGAGCAGTTGATTTTAAGCACATGTTTGTGCCATTAAGTAGTCCTAAAACTACATTTGGATCATTTTCCAAATTGTGCGGGGTCTGGACGGAATCCATTGCCCAAAATGAGGAATTCTAATGGGTAATTAACAATTTATTTTATGAAACTGCTAATGCACCTAGGCATATGAGTGCGCCTTCAAAGAGAAGAAAGATTAAAGAGTACTCTGCATGACCGCAAATGCACATAAGGAGAGAAATATTGAATTACATTTTTAGTATTTTACGCCCTATGTTGGGGAATCATAACGTCAATTAGCATTCAGATATTTTCAATGCAATATACATAAGCCAATATACAATACATACATGCCAAGTATCCCATCTTGTAAGACAAAATCTCTTTGTATCTCTTCCATTCTGAAAAGTCACTCATTTTATGGAAAGTCCCATATTTCATGACAAACTACTATTTTCAACCTCTATCATATTCTCATATATAAAATAAAAGAAAGACCAAGTACGCAGAGAGAACAATGTAAATAACACACTTGATTAATTGTTGTAGTGAAATGTGATAATAAAACAGTGTCTTTTTTTTAATTTTTTTTTATTGTGTCTCTTTTTGGCCACTTGAAATGGTACAAAGTTTGAGAATGTGATAATGCACACTCAATAGTACAAGCACCACACAAGTCTGGGACCTAAGTATGGCTTTTTACAGGACTCAACATCTTTCCTTTAAACATCAGTAGCCATCTTTGCATTGTTGACGTTTAGTCGTTTATTCGTGTCCGTCTTTCCGTGACCCTATGGACCAGAGCACGCCAGGAACATCGTGTGTAAGGTTGTTCTTATCCATAAAGATACTGAAGTGGGTTGCCAGTTCCTTCTCCAGTGGACCACAATTTGTCTGACATCTCTGCTATGACCTGCCCATCTTGGGTGACCCTCCATGGTATAGCTCACAGCTTCATTGAAGTAGACAAGCCCCTTCACCACTAAAAGGTAGAGATCCAGAAGGGGTAACATTGCAGATATATCCTTACTTTTAGCAAAGGCAAATTTCTATGGTAGTTGCCATCTTGCATTTTCGAATGGATGTGGTATTACATCTTGCAAAGGAGGTTCATAGCTTCAGAGTTTAGAGGTTATTTAATATTAAGTGGGCTGTGATCCATTCTGGTGAACCATATTAATTAACATTTTGAAATAGATAATTTATTATAAAAAGTTATCAGAAAGGGGACAGGATTGGTACGACTAATTGTCACTTTAATGCTTACTGAAAATAAGAGGTATGTCATACAATGCTATACAAGCATGGCTGCAATAACAGTCCCTTCCCAACTTCCCAGTGGTGCAACGAAGAACTAAGCTTAGTAAGTGCAAGAAGGCCTCAAAAGATTGATCCAGTGTCTTGGAGTAAACTAATGGAATCTCGTCTCTTAGGGTGTCAATGTGACCAGCTCTACAAGAAGCACTGATAAGCGATTTCTGAATGGGCATGGGCAATTCACTTAACCATGTGACAATGGCACTTCATGGCACCAACTGCTTGGAATTGTCAGGATTAAAGCCACTAACAATGGTTGATGTTATCTTGTGTATGACTACAGCAATGTCTGTGTGAGCGGTGATGTTATAGCACACCCGCTCTGTCTTTCATCCCTCACATACAATCACTTGCTAAATCTTGTCTTCTCCATCTAAAAAACATCTCCAGAATTCGTCACTATCTTACACAAGACACAACTAAAATCCTTATACACTCTCTCATCATCTCTCGACTAGACTACTGCAACTCGCTTCTTGTTGGCCTACCCACCACCCGACTATCTCCACTTCAATCCAATATGAATGCCTCTGCTAGACTCATCTTCCATACACAACGTTCAGTCTCAGCATCACCTCTCTGTCAGTCACTCCACTAGCTTCCCTTAGCCTCAAGAATAAAATTTAAAATCATGACCCTAACTTACAAAGCCCTCAACAATAACGCTCCCCCATACATCTCTGCTCTCATCTCCAAATACTCCCCCACCCGCCCTCTTCGTTCTAGTAATGACCTTCTTCTTTCTAACAACTCTTGTCACCTCCTCTCACTCCTGCCTCCAGGACTTTTCTTGTGCTGCCCCTAGTCTCTGGAACTCCTTGCCTCGCTCCACCAGATTATCCTCTTGCCTCAAAACATTTAACACCTCACTTAAAACGCATCTCTTTAAAGAAGCGTATCACCTTCCACCCTAACACGATTATCACCTCTCTCTCCCTCTTTTACCACTCACTATCCCTTAGATTGTAAGTCTGCGAGTTTCTATCCTAAGTACTTTGGGAATTCACCATGGACATTGGATTCCTAGCTCAAAGACAGGGCCCTCCTTCCTTTGCTAAATGTTAATCTGTATTTATCTTTATCTGAACTTAATTTATGTACAGCGCTACCGAATATGTCGGCGCATTATATATAAACTATAATAATAATAATAATAATATGAAGAGCTTCCATACCATTTCACAATAATACCCACTGAGTGTTACTTTCACCAGTGTCACTCCCACACCATGACCACAAATGAATACTATTTCAGACTTATTTTTCTATGTTTTAAAGAAGACAAGCAGATTATTCACAAGCATTAAAGCGGGATCGGCCTGCTTCATAGAGAAATACTATGATGGAGCATTAAAGACTGGTATTCAGGATGGAGATATGTCTTTATTCTTATTTAAAATATTTATTAGCATAAATTCCCAAAATATATATTTAAATTAAAATATGAGAAACATTAATTAAATATGAAATCTGAGTAACGTTCAGTTTTTTCTTTAAAGGGATGTGTACGTTTTCTGGATTTACTAGGTATATAATATACCGATATATTTATTTGCTTTTATATACTTTATTTTATAAAGAAGATGTTTTACTGCCTAAGATGAAATATATATTTCCCGTATGGGTCTGCCCACTGTTATGTACTCTGTAGGGCTGGGTGTGCAGTGTAGTGTCCTAGCCTATCAGGGACCTCTTCTCAGCAGCATGTTGCTGAGAGATGGTCACTGATTGGTTAGTATGAGACACAGCACAGCAAGTGCAGTCGAGTCTGTTTTCTTGAGCTGCAGAAGGCAGACCCAAGAAGGTAATATTAGTTTGATTTAAGATAGTAAAAATAGAGCTTATAAGCGCTTCTTAATAAAATAAAGTCATTTTTAAACTCTTTGTGCTTTTTTTATGTTTATAAATATTACAGTAATTATTAATGTGTATCTGTTCCTTCAGGACATGCTTCAGCTAAATGTAACTTATTGTAATGTTTATTCCTGCCAGAAAGCAAAACTGGCAATTTTGATTAAAAATATTAGTTCAAATTAGGCTTTTCATAGTATGTACAAAAATATGACAAGAAATAAGTATTTTCCTGCTGTCGACTTTCCTATAAACTCTGAAGAAATGGTGTTGAATAGTCTCGTCAAGTTAAATGCAAATGAACTCAAAGCAATTCAATATAAAATTCAAGTCTGCCAAGAGATTCCCTGCGAGTCTCATTTACACAAAAGGAAATTGATGAGCTTCAGAAACAGTAGTTGGATTTTTTCTTTCTGGATGTTTTTGCTGATTCTGGTGCAGCTGCGTTCTGTTCACTTCTGCAGCTGGATATCTCAAATTGAGCATATACTATTATTACTATATTATTACTATATTATTCTAGGCCAATTCAGTCCTAGTGCTGCCATGATAATATTTTCAGAAAAATAATACATCTTTTAATACATTACCTTATATAAAAACATTTTGGCTGCAGTGGAAACAATTATTTTAGTTTCTGCTGATGTACTTTCTTAGATGACAGCTTGTTGCAATATATCAATAACCATATAGTTGCACTAATACTTAATTGATATCAGCAAGCTATACACCCACATTAGGTGCTCATTGCAAGCCTCTCCCTCCCTAGTTCTTCCACCCTCTACTACACGGGGGGGGGGGGGGGCACTTATTGCGAGCCTCTCCCCTTTCTACTTTACTGTCCTCACGATGAGCGCCTTTGATGCTCATTGCAAATCTTTTCCCTTGTCTACTTCCTCCCTTGTGTCTCATTTGCCCCCTCCTTTCCCTCCCTTGAGTGTCCTTTCTCCCCCCCCCTGTGTATTTCCCCCTCTCCCTCCCCTTTGTCTTTTTACCATCCCCTGTGTCTCATTCCCCCGTCCCTCCCCCCCTCATGTCTCTCCCCCCATTACCTCCCCTGTGTCTGTTCCCCCCTCCCCTCTGTCTGTCCCCCCTCCTTTCCCTCCCCTGTGTCTTTTTCCCCCTGTGTCTCTTCCCCCCCTCTCCCTCCCCTGTGTCTCTTCCCCCTCCCTCGTGTCTCTTCCCCCCATTTCCCTCCCGTGTCTTTCTCCTCTCCCCTGTGTCTCTTCCCCCCTCCTCTCCCTCCCCTGTGTCTCTTCCCCCCTCCTCTCCCTCTCCTGTGTCTCTTCCCCCTCCTCTCCCTCCTCTGTGTCAAGAGTGACGACGAATCGCAGTTTGACAACTATTATATGTGATGATTGATAGTTGGAAATTTTTATAACAATCAAATATATATATATTGACCTTTTTTATCCATTCGGTGCTTAACACCCCTTCAACTTGATCATCAAAAATAACTTTATTTGGATACACATGATCCGAAAAAACGCTGATAAGTGATTAAAAAGTGCTTTGCAAATTCTCTAAATGTAAGAGTATCAGAACAAAAATATATTTTCTCATGAGAGTAGTATGGTCTATACAAATAAACCTAGGCCATTCTATTAGCATCAATTGATTAGTATCATACTAATACTATAGACCATTGCTAAACAACTCTCATATATCAGAATATACTGATATTCCTGTTATTACAGGATACACTGATAATCATAGAGTTGTTAAGTATTTACAAAAAAAGCACAAAATATTCACATTGTTAAAAACCAAAAAAGAATAGTGGGACACAGGTATTCTTTCATTAACTCCAAAATAAGGAATTTGCATAATATAATTGCTGCTCTATATTGCAAATGAATGCAAAATAAATAAACAAGTAATTAGAGAATATACGTATGGGAGGGAAATAACATATGGCAGTCTCAAAAATACTTGCGGTTCAGTTTTCATGTAAGCCATGTAAGCCATTTTTCCCTGGAGTTGAACCTGTCCCACTGGTAAAATAAAATGCCAACGGTCCGTTTCGTCCTTCAAGAGGACTTTCTCTAACGCTATGTTCACTGGCTTATTATCTGGCTTATTAAATTAATTTTATCTATTGTTTTTTACTTCATCAAAATATTTGATATTTCAAAGAGGTTAACCTGTATCGGAATACTAAGTAAATATTGCTAATAAAAGATAATCCTAAACCCATAGGGACATTAACTCACTTGTGTCCAAATACCTCTAACTAAATAACTATATGCCAATAAATAATTATGTTTTTTAAATAAGTGCAAAAATGATCACATATAATAGTTGTCAAACTACGAATCGTCGTCACACTTTGCTAGCTCGCAAAGCGAACTGCGTCCCTCGTGAACCGCATTTGCAGAAGGTGAAGGCTCCAACGTCGGCTGCAATGAGCCGAAGGCACATTACAGGCCACAAAGGGGCTGCATTTGCGGAGGTGGAGGCATTTGTGGAGGTGGAGGCTCCCACATCGAAGGCTCATTGCATGCCGCAAATGTGGACCCTTGCGAAGCGAGGGTCCGCATTTGCGGAGGTGGAGGCTCTACGGCGCCTGACAAGCGGTTACAAACACCCACACAAGCCGCACTTTGACAAAATAGATCTAACACGCAACCACTAAATACGGACTTACACAAAAAAATACGAGCCGCGGGACTTAGAACGAAAAATTTACGGACTTACACTAAAAAAATACGAGTTCATAAAACATTATGAACTCGCAAAAATACAACCTTAACGGCCAAACCGAGCGCACCTGAAAACATAAAAAAAAAACAAATGCACACATAAATGACATAAAAAGCTTACCCACAGCAAGGGGGGGGGGGGCAATCAGGACCTCTGCAAGTGAAGTTACACCTCGATTTAAATCCAAATTACTGAGTTTAGACACACGAAAATCCCCTAAGTGAGAGAAAAAAGGGCCGCTGAAAAAATACGAAAACGAGGCTACAGGACCCTGAAGCTGCAAAACACCACCAAGCACATACGGATTTTCCAAAAGCCGTACAAGGTACAAGATACACTTTTAGCAAGGACGCTAAATCATCCACACCCGCGTACCACATACACATTCGACCGCCATTTTACAACACTAACTTACACAGCTACACTAATGGCTTCCCCTCGCGAAATCAGTCTATTTACACTACACACTGCACACATTGCTGACACTTACACCTCAGCTCCACAACAGTGAAAACACACATTGTATGCTGCAGGAACTTAAAAACAGATTGTCAGCTCTTCAGCACAATGCTTCCTGCATAAATTACTTCAAAATAGGTAAAGTATATTAATTTATTAATGTATTAATTATTTAATCAGCATACAAAAAACAAATACACAAAAATAAAAATAACACTATCGCAATAAACACAAAAGCCATTCACTGCGCGCCTCACAACGAGCGCCAACGCTGCTCATAGCACACAGAGCCTTGCAATAAGCGCAAAAAGCAGATCAGCGCCGACCTTACAATAACAGCAAAAGCGCCACATGATGAGTGCCAAAGGCCACCGAAAAAATTAATGTCTGTGGCAAACAGCATTCCCTGCCTTACAATTTTATTGCCCCGTCATTTTTGACGGGCAAGTCGCTAGTATATTAATATTTAGTCAAACTAAGCAAATTATTTGCATGATTTGTGACCTGTATGTGTTAAATAAGTGTTTTCTTATTATATGTATGTAGATAATCTTAATATAAATCTCGAGTGAATTTAATATAATATAATATAAAGGTATCTAAAATACCATTCTATTGTGAATAACTATAAAGTGTTTAAATTCCCTTTTTAATGGAAAACTCTCTAAAGGAATGCCTAATAGGAATAGGCATCATTGAGGCCCTTGGGATGTTTACAATCCAACGTACATATCCACTTGCTTTCCATTTGTAATAATCTCTTATCTGCATCTTCTCCTCTTTGACTCATCAAGAGCTTCTCTAGATCTTGAAACTTCATAGCTTCTGGTTTATTTCTATGAAAATACCTCATGTGCCTGGCGACAGGTGTATCCATTTTTTTTGTAATTGAATATGCATGAAAAACTGGAAACAGACACTATGTACTCATTTCTAATCGTCTTTTCCATTACTTTTTTGTTCTCCATAAATCCTACTATGTTGTTTTTGGAGACTGGGAATTTTTATTTTAGTAAGGATCAATAGAAGTAAAAATGTATAAATTTATACATTATTTCACTTATATAGCTTTAGATTCCTTATTAATTCACCTGCTTGTTTCTCTTCCTAGAATATATTAAACTAGCGACTTTCCTGTCAAAAATGACGGGGCAATAAAATTGTAAGGCAGGTAATGCTGTTTGCCCCAGACATTAATTTTTTTTAGTGGTCCGAGATATTTTGGTGCTCATTTGCTAGCCTGCCGCTGAGCGCCTTTGACGCTCATTACGAGGCTGTTGTATTTTTTTTTCTGATAGGCGATTTTGCTGTTATTGTTTGGTCGGCGCTGATCTGCTTTTTGCGCTTATTGCAAGTCTTTGTGTGCTATAAGCAGCGTTGGCACTCGTTGAGTCGCGTGGTGAATGGGTTTTGTGTTTATTGTGATTTTTTTTGTGTATATGTATTTTTGTATGCTAATTAAATAATTAATAAATTAATATACTTTACCTATTTGGAAGTAATATATGCAGGAAGCATTGTGCTGAAGAGCTGACAATCTGTTTTGATGTTCCTGCAACATACAATGTCGGTTTGCACTGTTGTGGAGCTGAGGTGTAAGTGTCAGCAATGTGTGCAGTGTGTAGTGTAAATAGGCTGCGTGCACGAGGGAAAGCTGTTGGGGTAGCTGTGTACTTCAGCATTGTGTAAGCCAGTGTTGTAAAATGGCGACAAATGTGTATGTGCTACGCGGCTGTGTATGATGTAGCGTCCTTGCTAATGGTGTATCTTGTACCTCGTACGGCTTTTTTGAAAATCCGTATGTGCTTGGTTGTGTTTTGGGTCTTTAGGGTCCTGTAGCCTCATTTTCGTTTTTCTGCGGCCATTTTTTCTCTTGCTTAGGTGATTTTCGGGAGTCTAAACTGGAATTTGGACTTATATTGAGGTGTAACTTCACTTGAAGAGGTCCTGGGTGCCCCCCTTGCTCTGGGTAAGCTTTTTATGTATTTTTTGTGTGTATTTATTGTGTTTTTAATGTTTTCAGGTGCGCGCGGTTCGGTCTTTAAGCTCGTATTTTTGCAAGGTCGTAATGTTTTTTTTTCTAAGTCCCGCAATTCGTATTTTTTTGTGTAAGTCCATATTTAGTGATTGCATGTTAGATCTATTTTGGTAAAGTGCCGCTTGTGTGGGTGTTTGTAACCGCGTGTGAGGCGCCGTAGAACCTCCAGCTCCACAAATGCGGCCCCTCACTTCGCAAGGGTCCGCAGTCGACGTGGTAGCCTCCACCTCCGCAAATGCTGCCCCTCGCTTTGTAGCAAACAGCTGGTCACTAAACCCATGCTGATAAGGGTTCATCGTTAGAAATGCCTTCAATTTGCACAACAGTACCGAAATTGGAACTCTTCTGATTGGCAAAGAGTTTCCTTCTCTGATGAGCCATGTTTTCTGCAGCAACGTAACATGTCACACGGATATAACTATCCAGGAGTGGTTGGAGGTGCACAATAAGGACTTCCAAGTACTTCCTCCCTGGCCTCCAAATTCCACAGACTTGAACCCCATTGAGCACCTGTAGGACCACCTTGAACGCCATGTTTGCCGTATGGATCCTCCATCACGCACTCTTCAGCAGCTGTTGGACTCACTCCAGTCTTCCAACCTCCCAGCATCTTATTGACTCACTGCCATGCCGTCTAGCTGCTGTTCATGCTGCACACTGCTGTTATTCATCATATTAGCTGGTGGCTATAATAATCTGACTCGACTGTTTATATATGCAGTTTATATATATATATATATATATATATATATATATATATATATATAGTTGGGGAAAAAGTATTTGATCCCCTGATGATTTTGAACGTTTGTCCACTGACAAAGAAATGATCAGTCTATAATTTTAATGGTAGGTGTATTTTAACAGTGCGAGACAGAATAACAAAAAGAAAAATACATGTAAAAAAAGTAAAAGGTTGATTTGTAGGTCAGTGAGGGAAATAAGTATTTGATCCCCTAGCAACCAGCAAGATTTTTGGCTCCCGGGTGTCTTTTATACAGGTAAAGATTAAATGATTTATTTATTTATTTGCAAATGGAAGAAACACAAAATAACTGCCCGTCTCCCTCGGTCTGATGCTCCATGCAAGATCTCACCTCGTTAGGTTTCAATGATCATGAGAACGGTGAGGAATCAGCCCAGAACTACACAGGAGGATCTTGTTAATGATCTCAAGGCAGCTGGGACCATAGTCACCAAGAAAACAATTGGTGACACACTACGCTGCGAAGGACTGAAATCCGCATGTCAAAAAAGTTAGAAATTGATTTGCATGTCAATGAGAGAAATAAGTATTTGACCCCATCGTCTTAGTACTCGGTGGCCAAACCCCTGTTGGCAATCACAGAGGTCAGACCTTTCTTGTAGTTGGCTGCCAGGTTTGCACACATCTCAGGTGGGATTTTCTCCTCATGATCACTGAAACTCCACGAGGTGAGATCTTGCATGGAGCATCAGACCGAGGGAGACTGACAATTATTTTGTGTTTCTTCCATTTGCAAATAAATAAATAAATCATTTCAGCTTCTAACCTGTATAAAAGACACCCGGGAGCCAGAAATCTTGCTGGTTGATAGGGGATCAAATACTTATTTCCCTCACTGACCTACAAATCAACTTTACATGTATTTTTCCTTTTTTTTTTGTTATTCTGTCTCTCACTGTTAAAATACACCTACCATTAAAATTATGGACGGATCATTTCTATGTCAGTGGACAAACGTTCAAAATCAGCAGGGCATCAAATACTCCCCCCCACTATATATATATATATATATATATATATATATATATGTCCCGCCCCGTTTTCCCAGAATGCAGTGCATATACTGTATTTCTGAGAAATTTGAGCAGGAAATAAGTTTTTATCAACTTATTTTTAGACATTCAAGTGGAATCACTAATGTACTATTCCTTATTTGTACTACTGTACTTTGTACGGTGGAGGGCTTCTATCACTCTTAGCCCACCATATGTGAAACAATTGCTGTATAGAAATACTCTTTACAACAATCATCACACAAACCAGGCACTCACACCATACCGAGGATCGGCAGTAACCGTGAAACAGTACTGTATGTGGTTAAGTGACCTGGTTTGTGAAAAATCCATCCGTTTCTATGTCTAAAACTGTGAAATACAGTAAGCATATGCTTTAAAGGAGCCATGTTTAAAATGGTTTGGATTGACAGAGTGATGGTGCATTATGTGGCCTCATTTGCATGTCCCACCCAGTTTTCCCAGAATACAGTGCATATACTGAATTTCTGAGAAATTTGAGCAGGAAATAAGTTTTTATCAACTTATTTTTAGACATTTAAATAGAATCACTAATGTACTATTCCTTATTTGTACTACTATACTTTTTACAGTGGAAACAATATGTGAAACAATTGCTATATATATATATATATATATATATATATATATATATATATATATATATACATATATATAAAAAAAAAATATATATATATAACACAAAATATATATAAATAATATATATACTGTATGTATGTATGTATGTATATATATATATATATATTAGAAAGAGGATGTGGGAGATGTCCTTTTGATCCTGATTCTTCCGTTATCTTAACATTGACTGGTAAAAAATTAACAAAATGTTTCCATCATGTTTTTGCCTTTTTGCACTAAATAGCTTTTATGTTTTAGGCACACAATAATGTAAAGGGTAAATATTATTCAAATATATATATATATATATATATATATATATATATATATATATATAAAAATATATATACTGTATATTGTGTGCATGTGATGAAATAGCGTATGTAAATACATTTATAGATAAAAGTGTATACATGAATTTATTCATAAGCCTTCTTAATCTGCATTGATATAATTATGGTGATTATATTTTAGTTTTTCTTTGCATCCACCCAGAAAAGTTTCTGCTGATGCCCATTATTTTGCCTTTTATCATGTTTAGTTGTTTCACTTGCAAAATGTCATAAATTATTTAGCGAACAACCCAAGGGCTTATGGTGACAGGTTCTGATTAATTATTAGGGCCATATAATGGATGAGTTGGTCCTGAGTCCAGCAGCTGCAGGGACTCTCACTCTGCTCCCAGTAGCTGAGTGAGAGAAGACATCCTCTGCTGCTAATTGGCATTGTCGAGGGGCCATGTCATGAAGACACGTCACTGGCTGATATGATTACAGGGTGGGGACCATATCAGACAACTGCAGAGGAAGTGTCTGTGTGTCAATCTTCCTTCTATCCTAATAAAATAATATTTATTTAGCTGCTCTGTGTATGAACTTTTGCTTTTATTAGGTAGAGGCACACATTGGATACTAGTTTTATTGCCACAGCCCTCGGTCTGCATCTTTAAGTAGTCATTTACTTAAAATATACTGTGTTAAAGTCAAGAACATTAAACGTTTTGTAGAAAAAAATCTAATTTTTGAAAACTATATTTATATATAGAAGTTTCCATCTTGTCCGACTTGTGCATTTCCTTATAGCGTGAAGACTGAAGACCTGAACAGCCGTAGGAGGGATGGGGTAGATGGGTGGGGGTTATGTTACATGATTTTAGCTTTTGGAATCTGATTTCTACCCCCTCCCCTACACATGGTCAGGAGAAGGGAGATTGCAACAGAAATATCTCATACATGTAGTCTTCACCATAGTCTTGTGGATGGCTCTGGGGTCTGACCAAGGCATCAAACCCCTAATAACTAGCTTAATGCTTTTAGTCAAATTCAAATGTATTAAATACTTGTTTTCATCATACAAACTACATCTCTCAGTCTGGCTCTTGAATTTAACATTCACACCCCACGCTTGTATGGATGTTGGGCAGAAAGTCATGAGGGCTGCAATGTTCACTTTTCTGTCGGCATGTGATTTCTCCTGGATCCATTGCATTCTTGTGTTGAATTTGCTATGGGTTCAACTTTTAGATGCTTGCAACATCCTTGGCCTATGCAACCTTTACTGAGTTCCTACTGAATGTGGTATAGGCTCAACTCCATAATCTTTTTGGATGCTTGCAACTTTCTTGGCCTTTGCAACCTCTACTGGGTGCCTACTGAATGTGGTATAGGCTCAACTCCATAATCTTTTTGGATGTTTGCAACTTTCTTTGCCTTTGCAACCTCTACTGGGTGCCTGCTGAATGTGGTATGGGCTCAACTCCATAATGTTTTTGGATGCTTGCAACATCCTTGGCCTTTGCAACCTTTACTGAGTTCCTACTGAATGTGGGCTCAACTCCATAATCTTTTTGGATGCTTGCAACATCCTTGGCCTTTGCAACCTTTACTGAGTTCCTACTGAATGTGGGCTCAACTCCATAATCTTTTTGGATGCTTGCAACATCCTTGGCCTTTGCAACCTCTACTGGGTGCCTACTGAATGTGGTATAGGCTCAACTCCATAATGTTTTTGGATGCTTGCAACATCCTCTACTGGGTGCCTACTAATTGTGGTATAGGCTCAACTCCATAATATTTTTTTATACTTCTAGCATCCTTGGCCTTTGCAACCTCTACTGCAGTGGTTTCCAAACCAGTCCTCGAGGCACCCCAGATAGTTTAGGTTTCTGATTTAACAGTGTGTGAACACAGGTGAGGCAATTAGTATTCAACAGAAATCTCTAATTTTCTCACCTGTGTTCACAAAGTTAAATAAAAATTCTGGCCTGTCTAGGGTGCCTTGAGGACCGGATTGGAAACCACTGCTCTACTGGGTGCCTACTGAATTTGGTATGAGCTCAACTCCATAATCCTTTTGGATACTTGCAATATCCGTGGCCTTTGCAACCTCTACTGGGTTCCTACTGAATTTGGTATGGGCTCAACTCCATAATCTTTATAGATGCTTGCAACATCCTTGGCATTTGCAACCTCTACTGGGTTCCTACTGAATTTGGTATGGGCTCAACTCTATAATATTTTTGGATACTTGCAACATCCTTGGCCTTTGCAACCCCTACTATGTGCCTACTGCAAACAGCTATACAGGATATGCATTATACTCTGTAACACCATTTACTTGTTTGGGTTGTGTTGATGGACTGCCTGCATGTATAATTAAAGATAAAAAGTATATACTGACTATCTCAATACTATTCATCATGCATATGTATTAAAGTATTGCTAAAAAATCCCATATTTGTGAAGTATGTAACAAACAAACTAAATTAGGAGCAATGTTAGCCATGAGCATAAAGGCATTTTTAGAGAACATCATACATTTAATTTAAATAGGTAACTATCCTTGCTTACAGCCAAGAAGATTTATATAGGTAACCATCAGAAGTATATGTTTAAACATATTAATCAAGGGAAAAAAGACAGAAAATATATTATTTACTGATAGTTTCCAATTAATACCATGACAGTGAACCAATAAATTACTTAAAATGTAACTTTTATTGATCCAATTTAAAAAAGGGGAAGAGACAGTTATCTGTAATTTTATAGTAAGCCCCACATTATTTTTTATTTGGATTATGTATTGACTCTCAGATAGGTTTGTCATTTTGGATAATTCGTCACATGGTGTTGTAGTCTCCCATCTCTGACATGCGCACCATTGATTTTTATTATCTTAATCATCGTGAATTTATTATATGTGAAGCCGTTTTAAATTGGATCAATTAAAGTTATATTTTAAGTAATTAATTGGTTCACTGTTTTGGTACTAATTGGTAACTATCACAATAATAGTATGCTTTTTGTCTTTTCTCCCTGATTTTCCCTGAAGATCGTACATTTAATCAATGGCTTGTATCATGGGCACTTCTTGGCACAATTGTTAGTTACCGGAGCCCGTAATGTAGCCCCTAAATTAATTTACTATTTAATTGGCGTCTATTCGGTAGCCGGTTACAAGCTTAGAATCCCTGAGGTTATCAAAATCGTAACTCCAACCCATCTAAACCTTTGATCTTTCAAGCCCGTAAATGTTACAATCGCAAATCGCTATTCAATTGATACAAGTCCGCAATTGCTTTCACACCCGTAAATGGCAAACGTAGAAGAACATCCTACAAGTACCAGTTAGGACTTGCAATGGGGGTTGAACACCTGATCGTAGCACTGTAAATGCAAATCAAAAATCAATACTGCACTTTAAAAGACGGGGAAAATGATGAAAGATATTAGAATTAATTACACAACAGTCTCAAGCTCGCAAATCACAAAGTTTCATTTCCGTGTTATATCAGTCTCAGGAATCAAGGAGTTAATACACATCAGGCCACCCACATGGACTAGAACAGTATTGTCATTCATTTTTTATATTTTGTACATTGCCGGATTGCAAGACTGATCGCATATCGGACTTCTAAAACCTAATTGATTGACGTTTAACCTCCATATTTTACTGACGTCATGATGACGCTCTCATTTACTATTGGCTGTTTCTAAATCGGTAGGTACAGCCTTGCTTAATTGATCATGATCACGCTCTGAAATGCTACTTACGGTTGCATGGTTTACAGTTTAGGCTTTCGGCCAGGTAGTTGCGGGCTTGATCAATTGAATCGCTCTGTAACTATTGCAAATTTCAAGCCTGCAGACTTATGGACGGTATGAATGAGCAATTAAAGGAGGCTCAATATTTTTAAATATTTTCAAGTTTTCTGTGGTGTTTCAGGGCACTAAATATATTTAACGAATTACCGTAACGCCATCACAAGAGGAGCTAGTTGTTTTAATTATACATTGATCATTAAGAAAATAGAAATTGCCCTTATAATAATAAAACAAATTACTAGCAGAGATGGGTGAAATGTGCTATGTCATTTGCGATAGGAGTTGGAGTCGAGTAAAACAAAGCTTCCTCTGATCACCCGATTTGGCCGGATTTAGTTTTGTACACAATATCCAATTTGTAATGGGCTACAGATTCAGAATATTTCAGAGATAAGCCAATGGTTCAAGAAGGGGTCAAGCACTAAACTTAAGTATGTTAGCATCTCTACTGTGAAGAGTTGAGCTTGGCATTAGCATAAATATTTATTGCTCTTTTAGATAGCTTTAATACATTGACCTCTGACCCAAAGTGTCTGGATACTGTTTTGTTGAAGTATATAAGAATAGCATTTTTGCTTTGCAATTTATGTCTCTAAGGAACATATATTGTCATATAAGGCAATTTTAAAGATGTAAAAATGTTACCTGAGAATTTTCAAAGCCTGGCATAAAGCTTGACAAATCTTCTAAAGAAACCATGACACGGGGGACAAAAAGACTGATGTAGTGGGTGGCCATGAAGCAATAAAAAGGTCACTCTATATGACTTAAGGACAGAACAGATCATTCTGAGTACACATGTCTTAAGCAGGCCAGGAGACATGTTTTCCAGAGAACTTTACAGTAAGCATAATTTCCACTGCACTTAAGGATTCTGGGTAGCGTCATGCAAATGAGGCTCAGTATGTGTAATTCTACACCCAAGGAGCAAAACCAATTGCTTACTTATCCTGGAATATACAGAATCCAAAACCAGAGCTCTGTTTCTGTGACTCTCCAGCACTCGGATGCACGATGCACCAATACCATGATACTTTAAAAACAAGAGTAACAAAAATACTCAATGAAAAGTGAAATAAACTAGCAGGAAATGTATCTAATGTCATAGAAATAATAATAATAATAATACTATGACAGATTTTTTTTCTTCTCTAATAGTCATTTGGAACATGATTACACTTATGATTTTGTTGTTTGACATTTAGTTGTGTCCGACTCTCTGTGACCTTATAGACAGCAGCACACCAGGCCCATCTGTCAATGGCTCCCTTCTGAGCTCCCTCAAGCTCATGTAATTGCTCCAATGACCTAATCTATCCATCTTGCCTCTGCTATCCCCTTCTTCTTGTGCCGTCAATCTTACCCAGCATCAGAGTCTTCTCTAGTTAATCCTGTCTTCTCATGATATGGCTAAAATATTTGAGCTTTAGCCTCATGATCAAACCTTCCAGTGGCCTGATTTCCTTAATTTATTATAGCAATAGGTTAAGATTATGTCGCTCATCACTCTTTATGCATTTAATTATTTTTATCTATATTATGTACACACTCATACATAAATTATTCAGGTTTTCTTAGATGCATTTTATGTACCCAAGAGTATACCCACCAGCTATTATATCTGCACTAGCGAATTGCCCATCATAAAATGATGGTCACAAAATTGTAATCCAGGCAATGCTGTTTGCCACACAATGTGAGGCTTTTGCTTCTCTGAGCACCTTCGGCGCTCATCGCGAACCTTTCCTCGTGCCTACTGTATGGGCCGCTCATTGCAGGGCTCATTAACCTGCAAGTTTTGGGCTTGTGAATGCCATGTGTCTCCCCCTGTCCCTTCCCAGTGTGTTTCTCCTCTGTGTGTCTGCCGAATGTTTGTGTGTTAGGTGCTGACTGCCCTTTGTTTGATTTTCTAAGTCCCGCGTGCCTAGCGTTGTTGGTGTAAGTTTAAGTGTCATTGCCGTCGAGTATTTTCTAAGTCCCGTGTGCCTGGCTTTGCTCTGGATCATTTTCATCCAGTTTCAGGATTTTTTACGTTTTTCGTCCTCCATTTATTTTCTTGCTTAGACGATTTTCGATTGACGAAACATGTCAAATAAGGCTCAAAATCGATTGCAACCTCACTCCCAGACTTCCTGGCTCTCCCGCGTGCTGTCTGTGAATGTGCTATTATTTATTTTTTATAATTCGTGTTTTTTGTTTTGTGCGGGTCGGCCGTTAAATTCATATTTTTACGAGGTCGTGTTTTTTTCCTGAGCTCGCATGTGTGACTGGGCCGCTGGCTGCAATGACTTTGAAAAGGCTTTGCGAGGCTCGAAGGGCCTATCTCCTGCGAGCTCAGAAGGCTTCAATGCCTCAACAGCTTGCCTCGCTTTGCAAAGCTCGCATGCGTGACGACAAATTGCAGTTTGACAATTATAATATGTGATTCTTATGTACAGTGGACCCTTGGTACCCATCATTAATTGGTTCCAGAAGGCACGACAAGTGTCAAAAAAGACAAGTACCAAAGTTCCTGTAAGGAGTAATGTAAATTGACTCATACAGGTATGAACAATCGCGATAAGCACTAAGCAAACCTTGGTACTCAGAAAAGGAAAAACATGTTTGTGAAGTATGTAACAAAAAAACCACTAGTGGGTATGCAAGACAAGAACATAAAAGCATTTTAGATACAATCGTCTTTTTAGACGACTCCGGTTGGATTACATCTTAGTTAGGTACCTTACTCTACCATTGAGTTCTATTGTTAAAGACTTGTAACCTAATTCAATGCAGATCGTATTCAAATTACCATCTCCTTCCACCACTCCCAGGTTTCAAATCCTTCTACAAAAAAACGTAATGTCCGTGATCATTAAAGTAAAACTGAATACAATAGTTAAAAATTAAATAAAACATTTTGTACATTATCAAGTCAAGATCTTTAAAATATGACCCACCAGTGGTCCTTTAAGCTGTCATTCTGCTATTTTAATTTTCTCTGCTCTATATAAGATTGGCCGATTCCATCCTAACATGGTATTTACTTTATGTACTTTCTTCTCTGTGTACTGTTGACAATACTGGAAATATGTATAAAATACATAATGTATACTAGAATGTCTGAAATATATAAATAAAAATCATTTTTAGCTGTTGTATTCACTTTAGCTTTGTACCACATTTATTAAAGGGTATATTAGAATCCCCTGCTGAATCTCTACCTTGTCATGGTGAAGGAGCTTGTGTACTTCAATAAAGCTGTGAGGTAAAGCTAGACGGGTAAGAACTGGCAACCCATTCCAGAATATTTCCCAAGAAACCCACTTTGGATAAGCACAACCATACATAATATGTGCCTGTCATGCTGCAATCCATAGGGCCATGGAGAGTTGGACACGACTGGATGACTAAACAACAACAACAATATTCAAATCACTTGTTGAATAATGTACACTTAGAAATAAGTATTAGCACCATTATTTGTATCACATATATAGTTGTCATAACTGCGGGTTGTCAAAAGTTGTTGCTAAAGCTGCGGCCCTTGCAAATTGAGGGACGCAGTTGCTGGCAAGGAGCACCGAAGGCGCTCCTTGCCAGCAACTGTGGACCTCGCAAAATTTACGGACTTACGACACACAAATACGAGACGCGAGACTTAGAAAAAAAAAACATTACAACCTCGCAAAATTACGACTTTAATGACCGACTTGTGCGAACCTCAAAACATTCAAAACACAATAAATACACACAACAAACACATAAAAAGTTTACCCACAGCAAGAGGGGGCACCCAGGACCTCTGCAAGTGAAGTTACACCTCCATTTAAGTCCAAATTCAAGAGTTTAGACACCCGAAAATCACCTAAGCAAGAGAAAAAATGGCCGCCGAAAAAAATGAAAACGAGGCTACAGGACCCTAAACACGCAAAACACCACAAAACACATACGGATTTTCCGAAAAAGCCGGACGAGGTCCAAGAACAAGGACGCTAAATCACTAACTGCCGCGTACCACACATTAGGCGCCATTTTACAACACTAACTTACATAATGCGGAAGTACACAGCTACCCTAACGGATTCTCCTCGCGCACGCACACTATTTACACTACACACTGCACACATTGCTGACACAGCAGCTCCACAGCACTCAAAACACACATTGTATGCTGCAGCAACATGAAAACAGATTGTCAGCTCTTCAGCATAATGCTTCATGCATTTATTACTTCAAAATAGGTAACGTATATTCCTTTATTAATGTATTATTTAGTTCATTACCATACACCATACGATTCCCGTCATTTTTTGACAGGCAATATTCTAGTTATAATACTAAAAATGATTATTAGGTAAATAGACACTTCACTATTAGCAATTAGCAAGAGAGAGGGATCCCATAATAATAAGAAATATAAGCGATTACAGTGAATTTCCCTGCACTGAGCCTCATATTTCACTTCTTAGTAAATCTGGGCCTAAGAGCTTACATTATTACCTTCAGTTGTTAATGTGCTTGTTAATCCTTATAGTTGTTTTTAATATACCATATTTAGACCCCTCACTGGCTCCCTTTAATAATGACTTGCTATACCTCTTTTTTGATTGGTTTAATAATGTATTGAATATTCAATGTACAGAATATTTTACTAATTCAATTATGAACTGTATTATAATTTTGCTAAAATATATTTTCACTCTTTTCATTTAGATCTTTATTTAGTTTTTACGCCATATTGTTCTCAAAGTTTCTTGGAGATATCATTATGGAATACGTCACAGGCCATTCACATTTCTTCAGCAAACATTTTCTTGACTATAATAAACCAGTAGTTGGCTATATTCTGCCGGATAGAATAATCTTCTCTTCCAGCTGACTGAACGCCACAGTTCAAGTCATTTAATAGTCTACACCGGGCTTACACCATTTTTCTCTGCCTTGTTCATAGAGCCTCTGTGTAGCCATTATACCTCCCACCATAGATTAGACCTCATAGTGAGTTAAAGTTGAGACATATATCCCAGCTGTTACTGGCTGATTACAAATGCTAACCTTAGACCTTTACTCTTCAGTCTTACTTCGTCCACTGTGTACTTGTCATTATTTTCCATCATCTCTTTTCTCTAGGAAATTCTCTTTCCTATAACTCTTCTACTGACTCGGGTCCCACCGAGAGTTTGCACATGTAATCCCGATCCTGATGTTGTTTCAGCTGGGTTTTCACCCTGAATACTCATCAGTGAACTGAGAATATAAAGTGAGACCACGAGAGACCCATCTTATTCTTAGGAAGCCATGTATTTTAGTTGTGTGCACAAAATAATAATAAAAAAAGGATTTATGCTTCACGGGTGCTTCTTTACAGTTTTTACAGTAGGTTAGTTTTTTAGTAAAAAATAGTTTGCATTGAAACAAATAAGTGTGATTCACAAAGCAGCATTTAACTCACCGGATACTTAAATTCGTTCAGCACTCTTGGGGAAAGAGGAAATTATTAATTTTATTTAGAACGAGCCAACTATATATAAGAGAACTGTGCATAGGATGAGTAAAATGATATGATCCTTGCAAGTCAGCTACCAACATACCCTATTGCTACAGAACTCTAAAATCATTTAATGGTGGAAGGGAACACATTGACCAATCTATTGAAGGACCCTCTCAAGAATATATGGACATTAACTTATATTATTTTAAAGTGTGCTATGTTAGACTACAGTACTCAAACATAGAATTTCCAGATATTCCCCAAGAGTACAAGTGACTAAATAAAAATGATTGAGCCACTAATTGACCTAATCACCCTCTTAAACAAGTTATCCTTTTTGGTCATAAATATACATTTTCCACCAAATCACCAAACCAGTGCTTTAAACATAGATATAGCCATAATAACACTTGAGTAAAATTACTAATTTTATAGGGGACCAAGGTTCCTATTTCAAACAAAGCCTCCATTGCCCGGCCAGTATTTAATCTATTGTTTTCTCAGTTAAAGAGTGAAAGATTATAAAAAGTGCAGATCTGTATAAAGGAAATTTGAACATGCCATTTCTTTGTTGGTATTGCATTGAAAAACGTGTATAAATAATTTAGTAATAGTATGATGTTGTTGTTGTTCAGTCGTGTCTGATTTTTGGTGACCATATGGACGCAGCACGCCAGGCCCATCTGTCTGTGTTTTTGGTCGTGCTTATCCATATGGTTTTCTTGGCAAAGATGCTGGAGTGGGTTGCCAGTTCCTTCTCCAGTAGACTTCTACAACCTGCCGATCTTGAGTGAGCTCACAGCTTCATTGAGGTATGCAGGCCCCCTCAACACTACAAGGTAGCTATGCAGAATATGAAGACATCAATTTATATATTTTTTCATAAATACCCATCTTTTCCACCTCTTTATTTGTATCATGTGTTTTCTCTTTGAACTGTCCCTTCCTACTTCCCACTCTACTGTTTAGTTTGGCACTATGACCAAATTCTCCGCACACCCACCAGCCTATACTATACTACAAAATACCAAAGGCCAAATGGGATGAGGCAAAATACTGTACATCACTAAACATACAGATATAGATATAGATATATATCTGTAGATATAGCCATAATGACACTCAATAATTATTTAACAGGGGACCTTGTTTTCTATTACAAACCAAGCTTCCAATGTCCACGAAGCATTCAATCTATCATTTTGTTGGTTAAAGAGTCATTGATTCCAAAAAGTACAGATCCGTATAAAGAAAATTGGAACATGCAATGTCTTTGTTGGTATAGCATTGAAAAACGTGTATAAATATTTAGGAGTGTTGGTATAATGTTTAGATCATTGCTTCCACTCCTCTATTTTGTACATAGGAGGCCATGTTATTGGTGAATGGCTGTGATGTATTGTCTAACTTAGAACTATAATTGATATAACTGATTTTAGATAGTGAACAAGTTTGTATTATTATTAAGTGATCCTTGACCTTATTATTATTTAAACAGACACCCTAAAACGTATCACCTTCAGCCTTAATATTCACAACTGCATACTCTACTCCATTATATCGCTGCCACCTGCAATCCATACCCACTCCATACCAACTCCACTTGCTTAAGCGGATTAAGTTACTGTCATCACCAGTTATTGTCACTCCAAAACCCTTTAGATTATAAGTTTGCGAGTTTTCAGTCTTTTAAGGTTCTTTGTAAAAAAACACTATGTCCTTTAGATTTTAAGCTCTGGGCCCTCCATCCATTGCAATGTGTTTATATTGTTTTTGCCTTGTACTTAACCCTTGTTTAGTGCTTCGGAATAGGTTGGCTCGTTACAGATAAAGGTAATTTCTGTATTATTATTATTATTATAGGTGGTTTTCAGATACATAGACATCCATCCTGACCACCAGTAGTCCACACTTGCAGTAAAAGGCCATATGCAGTAACAGGATAAAGCACACACGAGAACTACTGCAACAGATGTCAATGATCAGCAGAGCCACTGAACCAAGAGCATGGGTAAATAATCCTGTCACTACAGAAAAGAAAAATGGGACACTGAGGGTGTTTAGACCACAGAGACATCCTTTTGTTATCCTAACCCGGGTGGACATACAAAGTAAACTTTCTGGCAAAAAAGAGCCTGTGCCATTCGTGTTGAAATATATCACTAGTGGCTAATCAAGTTGGGTGATTACCCTGAACTTTCAACACTTCATGGGGGAGAGACATAACTCACAACCTCCCCTTAGAATATCGTGCGGACGTTTAAATGTTTAGAGTAAAAACATACATTGGTGACATATGCAGTGTGTTTGTGATTGTAGATAACAAGCTCGTAGTGCTACAATGGAAGGACATGAGTACCCTTTAAGGATAGAGTAGGACACAGCTGTCAAGCTTTTAATATTAAAATAAACCAAGGGCCCTATTAAGGGCCAAATTGTAGTTCCTGAAGCGCGTAAAGGAGCCTGCAAAAGCTATTAAATTGGACTCTTTTAGCTACTTGCCAACGATCTGCGGGTTACAGGCCGAAAAACAATAGCGGTTGCCAAAATCGTAACTCCGACCCAGTTAAGCCTTTGATCTGTCAAGCCCGTAAATGTTACAATAGCAAATCGCTATTAAATTGCTACAAGTCCTCAAGTCCGTAATTATTTGCCAGAGGACAGCAAGGGGGTTAAACTCCTGTCCGTAGCACTGTGAAAGCAAACACACTGCTGTATTTGAAATTACAGGAAAAGCAATGATATAGGTATTAAAATGAATAGAACAACATTCTCAATCTCGAAATCTGCCATAAAAAATATTTTCAATTTCCGTGTTATATTGATCCGGTAATCAATGTGTTAATACATATAATAGAACTCGCATGGACTAGAATATTTTATTTATTGATTTTTTCATATTACATTATTTCTGGAATGCGGGCCGGATCACAACTCGGACTTCAAAACCGTAAGTGATTGAAATTTAACCTCCATGTATTAGTGCTGATGATGGTATCTTTTACTATCGGCTCCATCTAAACTCAGAACTATGGGTTTGAATAATTTATCATGTTCACGCCCGGAAATGCTATGTGCGGAAGCTCGGTTTATGGATTTGGGTTTCGGCCATGTCCTTACGGGCTTTTCTAATTTTATCGCTCTGTTACTCCTAGAATTTAATAAGGCCGTATCATCCTCATTCAATTGATGCAATTTTGAGATCCGGGCTCGCAAATGGAGGTCGCAAGCTACTTAGCTATTCAATTGCCTTCCGTTTGCGGGCTCCATTCGGGTTACTTGCTTTGAGCTGCGATCCAATATCATTCGTAAAATCGCAAGTTACTTCCCTCCAAGACATTGATCTTTCACGGCTGCAAGAGTTGCGGCCGATAAAATCACAAATCGCTATTCAATTGCTCCAATTACCCTTCCGTCAAGCCCGCAAGTGGCAAAAACCGAACCCCAGGTTACTGGAACCAAGGAGGTCTAGCAAAGGGCTTACTGACAAATTGGAGCACTTTAAATCAAATATAAAATCAATCCAGCACTGCAAATGATGGGGAACACAATGGGTGACATTAGAATTAAAAGCACAACATTCACAAGCTCGCACATCGCCAAAATAAAATACTTTATTTCATGTTTATTTTCTGTCCAATGTCCTACGGGCTTCAACCTCTAAGACCATAGGACCTTGGAATCCAACCTACATTTTTGTCAAAGTCCTACGGGCTTGAATAACGGGTTACGGGCTTGGAGGTCATTCAAGCTCGTAGGACTTTGGACGGAAATTAAACATGAAATAAAGTATTGTATTTTGGCGATGTGCGAGATTGAGAATGTTGTGCTTTTAATTATAATGCCACCCATTGTGTTCCCCATCATTTACACTGCTGGATTCAATTTATATTTGCTTTTAAAGTGCTCGGATTTTTCGGGCTTGAACCACGAGTTACGGGCTTGCGACCGCCATGAGCCGGTAGGGTGGGTGAGTGGCGGCAGCCCTTCACTACTAAAAAAAATTGAACTACAAAAAAAACACATTTGGATTGCACTGCATTAAATATATATAATATTTTCTTTATCACCAGGGCCATGCATTCACTAGCTAATCCATTGGTCTTCAGCTATATATAAAGCCTTGTGGAAAAGACGGCACGCTGAACTTTGTGCGCTGCAGAACAGCACACCATAATCAGAGCGCCGAGAACTGCACTATGATGACGCTCTACGCACCTGCCTGCATCCCATCTGCCCCATCTCATATTTACTGGACCTGCTTGCTGGAGGCTGCCAAGGCTAAGGTAAGGGGCTGCCAGTGTGCCATGTGGGACTGGCATGAGTCACTAGAACAGTTCCAGTAAATATAAGATGGGGCAGATGGTATGCAGGCTGGAGAACGTAACGTCATCAGAGCGCTGTTCTCCAGTGCGCGAAAGACGTGCCACCGGAAAAGACAATTATTGGTAATTATCAACCATTAGCAAGATATATCAGTCTGTTTTTACTAGGTTATTCAGTAATACATTTGTGTTTGCATTTGAACATGTAAAACAAGTTAAAAACATGTTTCCTACTCAGAATTCTGAGAAATACAGTTATTACACTGCATTCTGAGAATCTGGGCAGGGACATGCATATGTGCTCACAAAGGTTTAACCATTTTAAACATAGCTTCCTTTAAACATGCCTGTTGTATTATACAGCTTTGGGCAAAGATAAAGATGGATTATACGCAATCTAGGAATCCCACCCACGTACAGCTGTTTCAAGGTCACTGTCTCTCACAGTGTGGGGCCAGTTCCTAGCTTGTGTAGTATATGTTATGAGGAGGTAGTTTACAACAACAAACATTTAATTTATGGTGGGCAAAAGAGCGATAAAAGCCTCCACCGTACAGTAGTACAGTAAATAAATAGTATGTTGTGGTAAAGTACCTCCTCACAAAATCTACTACACAAGCTAGGAACAGGCCCCACGCTGATGAGAGGCAGTAACCTTGAAGCAGTTGTACATGGGTGGGATTCCTACCTTGTGTATAATCCATCCTTAGCGTTGACTAAAGCGGTGTAATACTGCAGCCGTATACTTAAAGGAAGCCATGTATATAATGGTTATGGATTACAAGAGAGGAACCTTTGTGGGCTCATTTGCATGTCCCTGCCCAGGTTCCCAGAATGCAGTGTAATAACTATATTTCTCTGACTTATGGGCAGGATTTTTTTTTTGTACTTGTTTTAGACGTTCAAATGTGAACACAAATGTACTATTTATTTACTGTACTACTATAAGGTGGAGGCTTCTATCACTCTTTTGGCCACCACAAATTAAATGATTGTTCTGAGTGAATCGGAAAGTCATTTTTACATACAAAAATCTCACACTTAAGTGCAATTTTGCTTAAGGAAAATGTCTTTTTCTTTTAAATCTAGTTATACTTGTTATTACCTATAGTTTTAAATGATAGCATATTTGGAACATCTGCTATGTCTCTTTAAAAGTCTTAAAGTTTAGACAAAAAACATTACAAATAGCCTTTAACTTACAATATACTCCAGACAGTCATGATTCAGGAAAACACGTTTCACCTGTAAGGAAACTGCTTAAAATTTTGTTTTATGACATTTTGAACCGGAAAATAAAGTAATAAAACCAACCATAAAGAATGCCCCCAGAGTCCATACAATTATTTGTTGAAGAAAATAGACTGTACCGTGTATATCAAGATCTATGTCTGAGCGGAAAATAATTATGTACAATGTTTTGTTTTATTTGCATTGAGAAAATGACCTTAGTATATTTACAGACACTGTCAAAAAATCTAAGTGACTTTCAAATTGAACCAAAGTTAAGCTCTTCTATACTTTTTATATTTTAGTGATTAATATTAAACATTTTGGAGTTTATGCCATTACCCCCCTCGATTTCTACCTCACTGGTATCATCCTCCATCTTTTTTAGATGGAGATTGCAGTAACATATATGCACAGATTGGGGGTGGAGCCATCCACACAGCTGGGCAGGATCCACTTACAAAATGACAGGGGGAGACTCTCTGTAGTTAGTCATTAGTGTGATTCATCCCCCTAACAAAAAAAGAGTACTAAATAAACAAATAAAGTGTAATAAATATTACTATACAGGACACAAACTCTTCCACTAATAACATTTTATAATTTATATGTATACCTATAAATAACATACAGTTTCTGAACACAGCCATACTTATTTGAATCATGTAAGTATAATTATTTGTTATTGATTAATAAATTCCTACTTTCCTGCTATGGGGACAAATCACACTAACAGCTCCCTGTATCACGTCGTAAGTGGAGTCTGCCCAGCTGTGTGGATGGCTCCTCCTCCACTAGTGACAACATCTCAACTAAACAACATGGAGGGATGTCAGTGAGGGAGAAAGTAAAATGCAAAATGGCAGCTCTTATGCTGAGCAATATAAGGGGCAAAATAAAGGAAGCAAACCCGAAGTATATTTTTATTTCACAAAAATGTTTATAAAAGGTATAGAAGAGATTAATGTTGATTTAAAAGAAAAAAATAACTCCAGTGTTTAGTGGTCATTTTATCACACCACCACTCCAAGATTGGTGGATACCCACACTAGAGCACCAGTTTGCTATTGTCTGTGTCATTACTCTATCATTTTGATTAACCTACCTGTGATCCAATAGAAATATAAAATCTTGACTTGTTGGAGCTTCTTTGAAAAAAAATTGGGAACCACTTGTCTTGGTGCCTATGAATGAATTAATGTCTATGGCACAGCATTAAAACCTTAAACTTTAGAATGTTATAATATTTTTTTTATTAATCATATATATTTTTTCTTTGATTGTATCTCTACGCTTATTCATATTTTGATTCATGTTTATTTGTTATATAGACCATGTAAACTATATTTTCTTTTGCTTATCTAAATCAAAAGTAAGCTTAATGAAAGTTAAACTATTAAATTATGTAAATAATTGACAAAAAATGTATATATTAAAAATATTGTTTAATATATATATATATATATATATATATATATATATATATATATATATATATATATATATAGCTAGAAAGAGGTTATGATTTTAAACTGGGTCAGGGAAAAAAATATTGATTAAATATAAGGTGAAACTGAGTTTAAACGCTCTGCCAGATATGAGGTTGGGTGGCATTAGGCCATCATTAGGCCATCTATTTTATTTTTCAGTTATTATGACTGTGACTAAATATATGAGTCTCCAGTAAAGACACTAGAATAAAGATTGTTACATTACAAGCCTCAGTAGTTTCTTCAAGGCATACCCATACAGGACATGGTGTTGTTTTTATATTGGTGGAAAACTCTTACCCTTGCAATTGCATTTTTCCCAAAATGGACATTGTTAAGATGTAGTTGATGAAAAAGTTCACACATTTCATTCATAAGGCTTCATCATGGTATCTGGCTACAGCAAGTAAGGCTTTAAAAAAACACATCTCAAAGGGTGGCCCGGAAGGAAAGATAGTCCAACATCAAGGGTCAAGCTTATCTGAGCGTGTGACAGGAATATTCATCAAATGTTCCTATTTATCACATGTGAGGTATATACAGCCACCTTCTGTTTTATTATGTGCAGCTTATTCAAAATGGTAATATTAGGACAACTAATAGACAGGCAGTAAACATTAAAGGGATATGTAAGTTTTCTGGGTTTCAAATGTTTCCTAATAAACACATACTGATTAGTAGAAAAATATGTGTTATATTGAAAAGTTACATATTTATATGCTCAATACTGATATGTGGATGTGCACATCCCGAGGAAGCTTACATAAAGTGTACCCTGCAGGGTACAGTGTGTGACCTCTAAAGGAAATGATGGTTGGTGGGGTCACAGCTGAAATTGCCCATAAGGAGACAGGCAGAAAGAAAAAAAAAGACAGCAACTGCCAGATTGTGATACAAATGTTTCAGTCTTTACTTCCTCCTGATTGGCCAAAACTATTGTATATCAGTTTAGCCTGGATTTGGTGGGTGTTAACCCTAAGTTTCAACTGACAGAGATTAAAATATATTTTGCTAATTTCAAGGTAAGTGCACAAGCCAATTTGGTGCCCTGGAAAAGGCCTTAGATACTGCATCACATATAAATTACAAGTACAGGAAAATGGAAAATCTGGAAAAAAAACTATCTAGAATTCCATTGTGTGTTATAGTCAAGGAGAAGGTCATGTTGTAAGGCCAAATACCGATGTATAATCACAGTACTATACTAAATGTGTCAATAACATAAGGAAACAGAAGCAAATGTAAGCTGTAAAGTAAAGGTAGAATAGAAGTATTGTTTATGCTAAGATTGTTTCTTTCATGTCTTCTTCTATCGTAATCAGTTTTGACCTGAGGTGCAAATCTTTAAGACCATGATGATGTCTCTCATAATCTGGTGCCCTGGACAGTAACCTACTAGAGCACAGAGAAGGCCCTGGTTTGTATCTACTTATGTAGGTGGACAAAACAAGTACTCTGAACACAGCCCTTGGTATTGGGCCAAGCTGTTTAGGCGATGGTCAGTCTATCATCATCCTCATTGACAGAACAGTCACATTGTCTATTGTTCTACCAAGATTATTCACTTAGGAAAAAATAAGTTCTACTCATGCAAATTTGTTGTGTTGAATGCTATGGATGGAGCAAGAAGCTTCCCTACAACACCTGCTTAAAAGTATTTAGTAATTCAATTGTATTTTTATCTGCTGCCAAAATGTGCCAGCATTAAATGACTAAATAGGTAAAAAAAATAATATATGCTGTCTGATATTCTGATTAACTAAAATAGCCAAATAGTTTTAGAAAAAAATAAATAAATACAGCTTTTACAAGTATATGCAGGCTTTCATTTTCTTTACTGAGCCTGTTTCTGGCAAGTTCTGTCTGAACAGGATGTGTCCTTTTGAGCTAATGAGCTTTTAATCAGTGTTAATGAGTGCATTGGTAGTAGTTTCTTCTCACCTTAATTTGTTTTACATTCTGGAAACATGATGCTTAATTTCAAGTTAAGCTCTTCCAAGGAAGATGTATTTACAAGTATGACCATAGCAATGTATAACTCCTGTTGTAGAATGACTCTTGTGGATTTTCACAGCAGGCAACCAGAATAATAATGTTATGAAGACATTGGTTGGGTACTATCGCAATCAATAGTCTTGCTACCAATGTCCTATCAAAAGAGTATGAGGGCTTCCATATGTACTATTTAACCGAATAGGTCTGGTGAACATCATATTTTTCACCACGTAGCTATTTAATAAAAGTTAAAGTCACCAACTACAAAGAATAATGTTATTCTTCAGTAAGTAAAACAAAGAAAATATATTTTTCCATGATTTCAGCATTCTGCTATTTGCCATTTTTTGTAATCAATATTGACTCTGACTCGGCAAAGAGAGGAACGCTCTCGAAAGATCGTCATGAAACCTATGAATATGTTTGTCCAATAAAAAAGGTATCACTATATACTGCAATACTCTGATTATTCATCTGGATTACTGGACATTCACGGCTACCTCACTCTTCATATATATATATATATATATATATATATATATATATTTATATATATATATATATATATATATATATATATATATATTTTTATATATATATATATATATATATATATATAATAAAATAAAAATATATATATATATATTTACCAATTAGTGATGGTATTTGTTCCATAGTACATAGTAGTACATTCTGTCTCTTTCTAATTGATGCAGACCACATCACATCTAGTAGACACCATACTTTAAATAGCCATGTGGAATTTACTGCAGGAAGTTTTTATGAGCTCATTTCCATGGAGCTTATTTGGAGAGAGTGCGGCATGTCTGCTGCTTAAACAATTAGCACCATTAGCCTTAATCTAAAAATAGCATTGCTGAATGCATTCTAAATAAACATAAATGTTAAACTTCCCAGATTACACACAGCATGCTAAATGTACTGGCTTTAAACCTCCTTGATGTAGTAAATGAAGAAAATCTGAGGTATACAGCACACAACAGCATCTATAGACAGAGAGGCATAGGGGGCGGCAGATTGATAGATGCTCACAGCTCCTGTTAGGAATACTACTATAAAAGTAATGCCAAGAGATACAAACATTTTTTTTTAATGTAGATGGAATGGACAGAGTGGATTGCCTTTCTGTTTTATCAGAAGTGAAACCTAGGTTTCTGTGAAATATATATGACTAACTACTTGCCCGTCAAAAAATGATGGCAATAAAAATTGAAGCCATGGTAATGCTGTTTGCCACTGAATGTGAGGTTATGGCCCCTCTGAGTAGCTTCGGCGCTCATTGCTAATTGCTAATCGCTGGCCTTGGCACTCATTGCAAGCCTCTCCCCCTGTGTACTTTATAGGCCTCGCACTTGAGCACCCTTGGCGCTAATTGCGAGCTTCTCTGCCTGTGTTACTACCTTAGGTTAAGTGTCACTGACTTTGACTAAATGTTACTGTTTAGTCTTAGTGCTTAGGGCTGGTATTCACGTCCTTTGGCCGCCGTTTCCGTCCTTCAGCCACATTTTCAGTTTGTTTAATTTTTTTGAGACACCATTTTTTTTTCTTGCTTCAGAGATTTTCAATCGAAAGAAACAGCTAAAATATGCCTCAAATTAACTTGCAACCTCACTCACAGGTTCCCTGGCACCCCCCCCCCCCCCCTGAGCTGTGTGTGAGTGTGTAAGTAAATTTGAGGCATATTTTTGTGTTCTTCGCAGTTTGGCGGTTCGGCCGAGTAATTTCTCGGCCATTGCTAAGTCCCAAGTTGTACGGACCGTAATTTTGCAGGTGTCACTAAGTTGCGGTGATGATCAGCTGTGGCATTCATCTCCACCAGCGCAATGAGCACCTTTGGCGCTTATTGCCTAAGTCCCGCGGGTCACATGGATGGGTGCCTGAGGCGCTCATCTCCACCAGTGCATGAGCGCCTTTGGCGCTCATTGCCTAAGCCCTGCAGGTCACAGGGATGAGTGCCTGTCGTGTCATCTCCACCAGCACAATGAGCACCTTTGGCGCTCATTGCCTGACCTCAACCGCGGCCCTTGCTTCCATTGGTCTATAAACTCACCTACTTAAGAAGGGGCCTGAAAGCTTATCTTCTCTACATTCTCAGTCATTATGCTATAAACTTTAAATTACTTTTATTATGTTTTTATTGCTCTTTCTGGTAGTTTGAAGAGAGACTCAACTCCTGTGAGCAGTAAAGTAAATTACCACCAGGTTTTGCCACCAGGTCCATTTAGGGAGTCCATTATTACCTACAGCCCTCTTGTCTCTTCCTATTGTAACTCCCATCACACACTAAATATATAGACAGATAAAATTTGGAGAAATTGCAGTAACTAGACTTATCTTGCATTAAGGCGAAAATTGTTATTATCATCATTTATTTATAAAGCATTAACATATTCTCCAGTGCTAAGCAAATGGTTAGAATGAACATATAAGACAAACATGACAAAGATTACATACTGGTACAGAAGGTGTAGAAGGTGTAGAGGGCCCTGCTCTCCCAAGAGCTTACAAAATGAGCGTGTTAAGGGTATTAGAGACAGAAGTGTTGGGGTTATTTGTTGGTGGTTCAGTGAGGCAGCAAAATACATGCTGTAGCGGAACCCATCACTGTTTTAAACTGTTTTATGATTATTATGGTTAAAATATGATCCTACTATATGTATGTTGGTTGATGTTCTACAGAATATATTGGCTCAGAATATTAGCCAGACTTTTGCAGACCTAGGCTAATAGATAATCCTGTTACAGAGACTCAAGAGATAAGAAAGTTGTAAAGGATCCTTGCATTTTCCAAAGTGTTTTCATTCTCTGATAAGAACAAAGAAGTGTAATTGAATCAATGTCTGATTGTATCAAAGTTGCCAGGGAGGTGTGACCCCCCTATTGTTCTCTTTATGTGTATTGTGTGTAGCCAAATATGGGCATGTGTATTGCCTGTGGCCAAAGAGATGTATATATATTTCTGCAATAACAAAATAAAGTCAGTATTCATTTGACTCCCAAATTGTGTGTCGTCCAATATGGGAGGTCGGGGATGGTGAAACTGTAGTGCCTCGTGGGTATTTTATCGTATACCAGCGGAGATTTTGGATACGTGGTCCAGCTCCGTTACACATGCACTGCCTGAATAGCTGATGGTAAGAAACAATTGGATAGACTTCTCTAAATAAATACGTTTTCAGAGAGTTTTTGGAGGTGTAAGGGAGAGTCTGACATAGAATCCCATAGGGTGGAGGCAGAATGAGAGAAGTCTTGGAAAAAGAGTGCAAGGAGCTGATTATGGACGAAGAGAGACATATGTCATGGAAGAACTAAGGTAGGGTTCGAGTAGTACCTGGATATCAGATATACTATGTAGGAGGGTGATGTATTTTTTAGGGCTTTTAGGGCTTTGTAGCTGAGGGTCAATATGTTGAACTTAATTGTAGTGGATTTGGGAAGTCATAGAAGGGCTTAGCAGAGAAGCAGATAAAAAAATGGCTGGTGAGATATATGGGGGAGAAGCATGTACGATGAAATGAGGAGAGTTTAGTAATGGAAAGGGAAGTTTTAAGTGAATGGCAGTAGTCAACGCACAAAATATACATGAGTCACAGCATGTATGAATGTCATTTGGCTCATCAGAGTCTGGCATTAAGTCTACATGGTGCAAACTAGTTGCAAGAAACCTTGTAGACACAGTTGCATGCAACGGACGGGGCATGGGTGTACCCAAAGATGCTATGCTAAAGTACTAGTTTAACCTAGAGAGAATCTAGGCCAGGATGGCTACTCTGGCAATTTGTGTCCTCTGCTGATAACTGTGTATATGGAGCTGTGTATATTGACTGTTCTCCTATGTAGCTATTTAACAAAACCTTCTTTAAAGAGAAATTACTGTTTGTGCCACTGACAGGTTGTGCTTTGTGATATGCCTTCTCTGAAAGGGGTGCCCCATGCTGGCAGGCTTTTATATTTTTATATTGTGTATTGAGATACCAGTTAGCAGGGGAGGAATAAAAAGAGCTTATCAGCTGCAGGGTCTGTCATACCAGCAATTCTAAAACAACATCATGGCAGCAGCAACAGACGACAGGTAATTAAAGTATGATGTGTTTAGTGGGACCTTTGCTCGGGGGGCCCACATTCCAGATGAAGCTACTTACATTAAAATATCAGCCAATCATGGGCTGCTTGAGTGACTGGTGCAATACACCAGCATGTGATCAGTGGGAGTGATTGTGCTCAGCAAGGAGTACGAGGTGGTAAGTTTTCTGCAGTCTGCTGCATAGTCTTTATATATGAACTAGCGACTTGCCCGTCAAAAAATGACGGTCAATAAAAGAAAGTGTTGAAATGCTGTTTGTCACACAATGTGAGTGTACTGTGTGCCTCAAGTAACTAAATTCCTCAAAAAGCAGAAATCTACATTACATAGAATAAGAAAAACTAAAATCACCAAAAATAAAAAATGTACATTACAGAACAAACAAAAAAAACCTTAGTCGCAAAAAATAAAAAAAGGAAAATTACAGAAAATAAAAGAATACATTAAAACCCCCCTCACTACAAAATGTTAAAAAAAATTACACACCTGAAAAGGAAATACATATAATACATACAATACAATACATATATATAATATATACAATCCAATACAATAAAATAAACTCCAATACAATTAAATAAAATCCAATCCAATACAATCCATTACAACACAATCCAATCCAATACAATACAATCCAATACAATTAAATACAATACAATTTAATACAATAAAATTAAATACAATTAAATACAATACACCCCTATCTAATATACATGCCACTATCTAATATACATGCCACTATCTAATATACATCCCACTATGTAATATACATCCCACTATATAATGTAATGATATACATCCCACTATCTAATATACAATACTATCTAATAATACATCCCCCTATCTATCTATCTATCTATCTATCTATCTATCTATCTATCTATCTATCTATCTATCTATCTATCTATCTATCTAGTATACAATACATGCTATCTCGATATATAGCTACCCTAATTCTAAGCTACAATAAAATAATTAAGACCACTTACCTTTGAGATGTTTCTTCAGATCAGCCACCTAGGGTAAAAAAGATTAAAAAAATTAGTACAACATGTTTACATGAAATAACTAAACATTCTAAATATTCTAAATATTATACTCACCTTTCCAGCATGTCCCGTTCCAGCATTTCACGTCCCAGCATGTCACGTGCCAGCATGTCACGTCCTCCATCTTTGCGTCTTGTCCCGCGCTGCTCCTGTAAAAAAAAACATTACATTAGTAAACATAAAACAAAGTGAAATAAACACAATGTACATTATACTTACCTTTCCGCGATGTCTCCGGCCTCCTGGTGTTCTGCTCCGGAAGCATCCGCGCGTAAAAAAAAAAAAAAGCGACACACATCCGCCCCGAGTGTTGCAGAATAAAATTGGCAATCGCAGCTTCTGATTGGCTGAAAAGGCTGACTATCAAATTCAGCCAATGAGAAGACCCCGATTGTGAACCATGAAAAAAGTATACACCCCAAAATACAACGCTGATTGGATAACACACCTGTCAATCTTTATTTGAACCAATCCTAAGGCTTTATTGCCATCAGCCAATCACAATGGAATATACCCCCACGTACTGATTGGTAAAGACATCTGCGCCTTCCCATTGGCTGTAATATTGATTGATATTAACAGTAGCCAATGAGAATGCGCAAATCCTTCACCAATCAGTACGTGAGGGTGTATTCCATTGTGATTGGCTATTGTCAGTGCAACCAATCAGAATGCACAGAGGCTCCAACCAATCACCCTGTGGGGGTGTATTCCATTGTGATTGGCTGAAGGCATCTGCGCCTTGTGATTGGTTTAAATAAAGATTGACAGGTGCATTATCCAATCAGAGTGGGATTTTAGGGTGTATCCCTTTGTGATTGGTTCACACATTGGCGCCTCCTGAATGGGTGAATTTGATAGACAGAGTTATGAACCAATCAGAAGGCGCTATTGCTTATTTTCTTCCGGAAAAGTCTCCGGGAGCCTCATTAGCGTCTGGGATGTCCGGGAGTGCGGATGTAAGTATATATATATATTTTTTTTTTGTATACAGGGCGTGGCAGAAGAGGATCCGGAGGAGGCCGGAGACATCGCGGGGAGGTAAGTAAAATGTAGATTATGTTTATTTTATTTTGATGTATGTGTATTAATGTTATGTTTTTTTAACAGGTGCCGGAGAAGGATTAAAAGAATAAGGACGGGACATGCCGGAAAGGTGAGTAGAATATTTAGAATTTATAGAATGTTTATTTATGTACAGTAAACGTGTTGCACTAATTTTTTTTTTTTTTTTTCGTAGGTGGCTGATCTGAATGGACATCTGCAAAGGTAAGTGGTCTTAATTATTTTATTTTAGCTTAGAATTAGATTAGTTTATATATAGATAGCATTTATTGTATGTTAGCTAGGGTTATGTGTTTTGTATAGATAGCAAAGGATGTATTGTAGATATATTGTGGTATTTATTTAGATTGATTGGGGATGTATTATTATATAGATAGGATGTATATTAGATTATGGTATTTATTTAGATAGATTGTGTGATGTATATTAGATAGGGATGTATTGTATTGTATTGTATTTGTATTGTATTGTATGTAATTGTATTGTATTGTATTATATGTATTTCCTTTTCAGGTGTGTAATTTTTTTTTCTGTAGTAAGGGGGGGGGGGTTGTAATGTTTTTTTTTTTTCTGTAATGTTCCTTTTTTTTGTGACTTAGGTTTTTTTTTTTTTTGTAATGTAGTTTATTTTTTTTGTGAGTTAGGTTTTTTATTTCATTTAATGTAGATTTTTTTGTGTGTGTGTTGTAACAGGCCCATAGTGGTGTTAATATACCCTTATGGGACTGATGGGGATAAATAGAGGCTTATGGGGGTCTATATTGACCCCCATGAGTGACAGGGTTAATGAGGGGCTTATGGGGGTTTGTATTGACCCCCATGAGTGACAGGCTTAATGAAGGGCTTATGGGGGTCTGTATTGACCCCCATGAGTGACAGGCTTAATGAAGGTCTTATGGGGGTCTGTATTGACCCCCATGAGTGACAGGGTTAATTAAGGGCTTATGGGGGTCTATATTGACCCCCATGAGTGACAGGGTTAATGAAGGGCTTATGGGGGTCTATATTGACTCCCATGAGTGACAGGGTTAATGAGGGGTTTATGGGGGTCTGTATTGACCCCCATGAGTGACAGGGTTAATTAAGGGCTTATGGGGGTCTATATTGACCCCCATGAGTGACATGGTTAATGAGGGGTTTATGGGGTCTGTATTGACCCCCATGAGTGACAGGGTTAATTAAGGGCTTATGGGGGTCTATATTGACCCCCATGAGTGACAGGGTTAATGAAGGGCTTATGGGGGTCTATATATAAGAGAAGGGGGGTGTATGGGGATGCTGGGGGTGTGTTGTGTTGATGGGGGTTATGGGGATGCTGGGAGGAGGTTAATGGTGCTGCTGGGGTATTGTGGGGCTGCTGGGGGCTGAATGGTGCTACTGGGGGGAGGCTAAATGGTGATGCTGGGGGTGAACGGGGCTACTGGGGCGGTTGGAGGCTGACTGGTGGAGGAGGGCAATTAGAGGAGGGCAATTGTCATATTATCACAAGAGAGTCAAAGGATACATGTCAGTGGAGATAATCCATTGTGGTGGTTACAGAAGCTAACAGGTTAGTTTATTGGCTTGTCAAAAGTAAGTGACGTGTAACTGTTATATGATAATTTATACCCAGGAGGAAAACAATAACTATATTAAAACTGGTTGGAAAATATATTTAAAACAAAAAAAAAATTGCCAGCAGAGTTCATTTAGTATTTTAACCATACCATCTGATGAAATGTGATGGATTAACTATCCAAAAATGAGTGTGCTAATTTATAATTGTGCTTCTAATTACAGTAACTGTCCCACTGGCAAATAGGTCATACAGTAATAGCTAAGGAATGAGTTGCTTGTTCTTCTGGGAATGATTCCTTTAGTTCTAAATTTAATTAGAAAAAATGAACTTAATTATGTGCATTTACATCATTTTTCCAGAAATAATGAATGAACTGCAAATTCTAGGATACTGGAATTCCAGTAATTATAAATTATTAAATTTTTCCTTAGGTTCTAAAAGAACGGTTACTAGTTTGGGTTAATGAGTAATCAAGACATTGCTAAATAATTCAGATAAAGTACTAGACATTAATTAGTGTAACACACGCTAAATACACACAGGAAGTGGCCAAAATAACTAAACCAGCACTATGAAACACCACCAATTATCAGTACAAGTGGTACCTTGGTACTCAACCATAATCCATTCCGGACGGCAGGTTCAGTACCAAAAAGTTTGACTACCAAGTTAGAATTTCCCAGAGGGATCAATGTAAATTGATATAATCCCCAGGGATTCCACATTTTACTTTGAACTGATGCTGTTGTTTCTTGATACAAAAACTTAAAACTAAACAGACATAAATAAAAAGCAATAATTAGATAAAAAACTATAATTTAACTTCACTTTAACTGTACTCAGAGGACTTGAGGGCTAAATAGATGGTGGCAATGTAGAGGAGGAGGGGAAGGAGGAGAGAGGTTATTGCCTGGAACTTTGGTTCTTATGGGCACAAGCTGCACAAGCTACACTTTGGTTTTTGTAAGCACAAACTGTACTTTGGTTCTTATCGGCAAAGGCTATACTTTGATTCTTGTAGGTACAGGCTGCACCTTGATTCTTATACGCACATGCTGCACTTTGATTCTAGTAGGCACAGACTGCACTTTGATTCTTGTAGGCACAGGCTGCTTTTGGGCTCTTGTAGGTGCATAGGCTGCTATTGGGCTATTGTTGGCATGCTATACTGCACCACAGTACTTTCTTACTTCCTGTTGAGACAGGAGGCGGGTGGCGCACACATGATGAGAACTGAGCAAGCATTAAGTTCCGGGGCATTATTTTCTCAGTCAGCCATGTCGAGTACCAGAAAAGACAAGTTCTTAGATAGTCGAGTACCGAGGGTCCACTGTATATGAAGCTGTAAAAGAGGTTTTACAATAAGCACTTTGATATG
Organism: Discoglossus pictus; assembly: GCA_027410445.1. NCBI lineage: Eukaryota > Metazoa > Chordata > Amphibia > Anura > Alytidae > Discoglossus > Discoglossus pictus. The sequence continues at coordinate 377,715,464 of CM050167.1, forward strand.
TGAGTTTTTAGTTCGATATGAGTCAACGAAACAAGTTTCAAAGAGACCAAATAGATGGTGCCTGTAGGTGTCTGCAAGTCTCCCTGGACCCTACCGTACATCTTATTAGAAAATTTACCTAAATATTACTTTGTTACCGTAGGCTAAGACACGCATGAACTTACGTACATGTACCAGGGAGTTGAACATCATGGAAAATAGCTACTAAACTTGTTACTGTCTTTACGTGTTACATGAGCAGCTCTACCAGTATGAAGGAGCAAGTCAGAGCCAATAAACAAAGTAAATCCCATTGGAGATAAGGAGTATTTGTTAGAGTAGGAAAATATTTTACATATATTTGTTTTCACACATAACTACACATGTAAATATTACACCTAGATAACATACCCCCATTTACTTAATATTAACACACATTTGTCAGGCCTTAGTTGATCCCTATACAATCTACCCATAATTCTCTCCCATCCCAACACATATCCCTCAAACCCCACATATAACCCTACCCATACCGCTTTTCTACATACCACCTAAAATATAAAAACTCAGCCATACTATATTCCCAACATATACCTTATCTTCTGACCTTATTCCCTTTGCAGTATTCACTAGTAGCTTGCACATAATTAATACACAGTACATACATTTTTCATTTTTATACAAAGCTTCTACATTTTTTTGATCATGTGAGTGGGTGCATGTTTTTGTATGTGTTTGTGAATCTTTGAGTGAGTGGTGTTACTGTTTATCTGCTTGTCCTAGATAGAGGGGTAGAGAAGAGGGAAGTCAAGGAGAGGAGGGGTAGAGGAGAGGTGTAGAGGAGAAGTGTAGAGGTGGAGGTAGAGGGCAGCCTTGGGAGTAATAGGAGGATGGAGAGGAAGAGGAGTGAAGGTGGAGGAAAAGAGGTGAGGATTGGGGGAGTGGAGCTGTGAGCACAGGAGGTGAGGAGAGGGGGAGTTGAGTTGTGAAAGGGAGAGCAGCTGTGATGGAGATTAGTAAAGAGAGGGGGAGAGGAGAAGGGTGGGTGGAGTCCCCAAAGCCCCAACTAGTAAAGGCCCATCAGCATCAGGGCTAGTCGCCAGGCCTCTGGAGTTAGTGAGAGTAGGAGGGAAGGTTGAGCTACAATTATGGGGTCAAGAGGCTTACACGAAGCACAGGACCCAGTGAAGTGTTTTTGGTACTCCTTAACTCCATCCACAACTAATCTCATATGATCTATGGCAGTAGGAAAGCCAGAACTAATCAGAGGGCACAAATGTGGAGAGAGGTGGCAGCAGAGGTCAGTGTGGTGGGAGTGTGCCCAATGGAGATTGAGAGTGTGAACCAACGCTATGAAGGCCATTGTGAGGAGGATGGGGGAGGGAAGCTGTCACAGCCATAGTTGTTAACTGTCAAGATGCTGGACTATAATGAATGGGAAACACTACTGATCAGCATGTCCATCATGAGTAGTGTGGCCATTCCCTAGCTGTTGGACACAGATCAACCCAAGACCCTATAAGGTGAGTACATACATTCCAACTCACATAACATATTCACCAAGCATGTCCACAAAACATACATCCCTACTCAATGATATAGCCCACATCACATACTGTAGCAATGGCTGGTTCACTTAGCTGCAGTATAAAAATCCAATATACAATTCACTCATTGTGGAACATAGGTTTGCCCCCTTCCCCCCCAAATAGATCCCATTCCACTGTAACTTGAAATGGGTCAGGGGTCTCTAGCCCCTGCTTCTCAACCCACACCGCCACTATCATCAGCAACATTGGCAGCAGCCTCACCCCCACAGGTACCAGCAGCATCAATGGTCACTCTCTCCCACAGCGGAGGTGGAGCACCAAGATTATCAGAGTAGGTATTTTTGAGGTGGTGGACAGCTTTCAGAGAGAGCTGCTTTGTGAGGGTGAGCGGCAGCATTTTATAATTAACTGGAGCTTGGCAAATGGGGGGACTTCCTCATCGCTCTATTGGAAAACAGTAATAGGCAGACTCATCACAGTTCCACACACATAAAAAGATGTCCACCAACACAATTATCCTCTGTCCTCACCTGCCTCTGCAAGTCCCCCACTTCCTATGGCCCTGAGAAACCACGTGAGACAATGGAGAAGACACAGAGTATGGACTCCTCTGTCCAAAAGGGGAGGGCTTCTTTTTGGCACTTTAATTTTAGTTATGTTTATTTTTCCTATTTCTGGTTCCATGTTGATCTCCATTCAGTGCTACCTGATACTGTAAGTAAACCATATACAGTACACATCAACAACATACATGTACATAACTACATCTGATCTGTGAACACATCTCACATAGGTTCAGATTTTAACAAACAGTGGATGACACAAGTAATTAATGTTTGCAAGAATAATCATTACAATAAAAATGACCTAAATGATGTCATAGGCTCCTATTATTGACACTGTACTTTAATTCACAATGAAGGCAGAGATTGTTTTCAGCAAGTTCTCTTCTTTAGTGTGTCATCCCAAACATTTCAATGACAGTTGGTTTTTGTAGGTGAAAGGGATTCCCTTTTCTTAGGTGATAGTCTTTATGGTGTATTGGTTCTATTCATTATTGCTGTTAGTTCCATCTTGGAAATTCAATTCTTAGAAAATCCTTTCACTAAATTTATAGTTATTCTGGTGCACTGACCAGATATGACTGATATATAGGTGCTATGTACTATGCATTTTCCTATAGCGTTAGAAGTGAAGAAGGTATTAATATTAAAAAGTGCATAGTCTACTTTATGGTTGTTATTGAAAAATAACCCGTATAGTTACCAATTTGTACTATTGCAATATTGATGCCAGAAAGAGGTAGAGAAAGAGTAGATTATGTCCTATGACCCTTCATGGAGTCCTCCTGACTGGAAGGTTCAACCTACAGTATCTCACAAAAGTGAGTACACCCCTCACATTTTTGTACATATTTTATTATATCTTTTCATGTGACAACACTGAAGAAATTACACTCTGCTGCAAGTGTAAGTGTACAGCCTGTATAACAATAACAGTGTAAATTTGTTGTCCCCTAAAAATAACTCAACACACAGATATTAATGTCTAAACCGTTGGCAACAAAAGTGAGTACACCCCTATGTGGAAATGTCCAAATTGGGCCCAAAGTGTCAATATTTTGTGTGGCCACCAGACCTGCCTTAACCCTCATGAGTATGGAGTTCACCAGAGCATCACAGGTTGCCACTGGAGTCCTCTTCCACTCCTCCATGATGACATCACAGAGCTGGTGGATGTTAGAGACTTTGTGCTCAGAAGGGAAGGGATCATGCTCTGCTTCAGTATATCACAGTACATGTTGGCATTTATGGTTTTATCAATGAACTGTAGCTCCCTAGTGCCGGCAGCACTCATGCAGGCCCAGACCATGACACTCCCACCACCATGCTTGACTGTAGGCAAGATACACTTGTCTTTGTACTCCTCACCTGGCTGCCGCCACACATGCTTAATACCATCTCAACCAAATAGGATTATCTTCGTCTCATCGGACCATAGGACATGGTAATCCATGTCCTTAGCCTGCTTGTCTTCAGCAAACTGTTTGCAGGCTTTCTTGTGCATCATCTTTAGAAGAGGCTTCCTTCTGGGACAACAGCCGTGCAGACCAATTTGATGCAGTATACGGCGTATGGTCTGAGCACTGACAGGCTGAACCCCCCCTCCCCCCCACCCCTTTAACATCTGCAGCAATGCTGGCAGCACTCCTATGTCTATTTCCCAAAGACAACCTCTGGATATGACGCTGGGCATGTGCACTCAACTTCTTTGGTCGTCCATGCCGAGGCCTGTTCTGAGTGGAACCTGTCCTGTGTAATGTCTTGCCCACCATGCTGCAGCTCAGTTTCAGGGTCTTGGCAATCCTCTTAAAAGCCTAGGCCATCTTTAGGTAGAACAACAATTATTTTTTCAGATCCTCAGAGAGTTCTTTGCCATGAGGTGCCATGTTGAACATCCAGTGACCAGTATGAGAGAATGTGAGAGAGATAACATCAAATATAACACACCTGCTCCCCATTCACACTTGAGACCTTGTAACACTAATGAGTCACATGACATTGGGGAGAGAAAATGGCTAATTGGGCCCAATTTGGACATTTCCACTTAGAGGTGTACTCACTTTTGTTGCCAATGGTTTAGACATTAATGGCTGTGTGTTGATTATTTTGAGGGGGCAGCAAATTTACACAGTTAAACAGGCTGTACACTTACTACTTTACATTGTAGCAGAGGGTCATTTCTTCAGTGTTGTCACATGAAAAAATATAATAAAATATGTACAAAAAAGTGAGGGGTGTACTCACTTTTGTGAGATACTGTATATTGAAAAGTGAAAAAAAACAGCAAAGGCACCTTTTCAAATTAATACTTTACAAGCTGGTTAAAAAACGTAATACTGAAAAACTTCAGTCACTTAATAATATATATCAATATTACAAGCAAATGGGACCATTGCCCAAGATACTGAGGGCCTCATTCAATTACGATTTGTCCAATTGAATAGGGCTCTATATTAGCATATACCATATTTTTTTACCGAAGTTTTAAGTTAGTGAACTTCTATCCAAAAGCAAGGTCTTCACTAACTAAAAACTTCTGTAAAAAAAAAATGCTCTGTGCTTATATAGAGCCCTATTCAATTGGCCAAATCACAATTGAATGAGGCACTGAGAATGCCTGTTACTTCACAAATAAATAAACCAGCTCCTCAAAATGCTTTTAACTACAATTTTAGCAGCGTCATTATATTACTTGCAAAGTACACAAATGATTGACATCGGTAGAGAACATAAACTTTTCCTACACAGGGACTGAGATAAGCAAATACTGACAGCCAATACATAACTACAGTAAGACAAACTAATTATTTTGTAGATTTAGCCCAGTTTTGATTTAAGCATTAGGCTATTAATGTTGTTACAATGTTGGGCTAATCTTATTTTGTTTTTAAATTGGTAGGTTGTTTTTCAATAGAACTGTCACAATCACATTCAAATGGTAGCACGACCATGGCGCGCTCACCAACAATGTGCCGTCACCAGCGCGCCGACAGATGCTCGCGCCAACGACACTCCGATTGTAGTGTGCTACCCTGCATCCCAACTTCCCTAAGATGAAAGCTCTGCCTTGGCGAGTGGCGACAGCGGGGAGACTATGAGGGGAGTCCGGTACAAGAGACCACCGCCGGGTCTCACTCAGTAAGAGTGATGTGGGTGGCGCGCAGTTGTCGGGCGCGCTCTTCTCTGCCGTGCAGTTCTCTGCGCGCAATTTATGAGCGCGCTGTGGTCTGGGCACCCATTTAAATATTCTTGCAGTCCTCCATCAAAGTCCTTTAAGATCTTGTGATATATCTTTTCTCAATCTACTTATTGAATTGTGGAAAATATATCCAATAAAAAGCTTATAAAGTGTAAAATAATTTGAAAAAGTGCTCTTAGGGGAATTTAGCCACATACACGGTTAATCTGACACATTTCGTCCACTCTCTAGACTTCCTCAGGGATGATGAAAAGATTATTATTATTAAGATATTAAGATATTACTTTATTTGGAAATATTTTCAGCAATTTATTAAGTACATTGATAAATGATACGTCACAATATCTTGAAGAACTTTGATGGAGGACTTCAAGTATATGGGATATATTTGAATGTGATGGTGACAGCTCTATTGAGAAATAACCTAGAAGGAATATTAACTTGCGTGTATATAGTCGTTTCAAAAATAATTATCTAGTTAGTATAATTTTATTGCGTTAATCATTTATAGACTTACACCATGGTAGTCACCTCGGACACGTTCCTTTCTTTGTTTTTGTATTTTATTTATACCTCCACTCATCAGCTGATCATCATCAAGTGCTTCAGTGTGTAATCTGTGGCCTTTTGTAGGGGATTTGGTTCAGATCAGTGTTAGTGGACAGAGTAACAATTTCCTCAAGGTACAAAAACACTGAATGCAAACAAAAATAAGAAACTACGTGCTCTGACTAAAGCCGCCTGAGAATCCATGCATGGCATGACAAATCAGATGGCAGAACACGTCAACAAACAAGCAATGGAGTAGTCACGATCAGCGTACAAAATGTTATTTTACTGCTGACAGAACATGTTGACAAACACAATGCAAATATACAGAATGTTTCAGGAGTTCCTCAAAGACAATTGTAAACTTTACAGGTGGACAATGGAGAACACCCCTAGGGACCACATCTGAATAAGCTAAAATGCCTGTTCCTAAAGCAATTATTGTTATAACTAGTCATAAATGACGGTGTCATATCATTTCTCTCTGTGCTGTCTCTCTCTGTGCTGGTTTCTGTGCTGTCTCTCTCTCGCTGTGCTGGCCGTCTCTGTGCAGTCTCTCTCTGCGCTCTCTCTCTCTCTCTGTGCGCTCTTTCTCAATCAGTGTCCTCTCTCTCTGCACTCTATTTCTCCTGTATCACTCTCTTTGTCCTGTGTGTCTCTATCTATCTCTGTCCTGTCTCTCACTCTCTGTCCTCTCTCTCTCTCTATCTCTCTCTCTATCTCTCCCGTCTCTCTCTTTTTCTCCCGTCTCTCTCTTTTTCTCTTGTCTCTCTCTCTCTCTACTGTCTCTCTCCATCTCTCTATGTCATGTGTCTGTCTCTCTCTGTCCTGTCTCTCTCGCTTTTTCTCCCGTCTCTCTCTTTTTCACCCGTCTCTCTCTCTCTCTCCCTCTCCTGTCTCTCTCTGTCCTGTCACTCTCTCCTATCTAGATCCGCCCCTGTTTAAAGGGACACTTTATCAATTATGGGATGTCATAATGGGCAAAATCTCTTAAAAAGTAAAAAAAAATTCTTTAATGTTTAACAATAAAATAGTCTAATTATGGTTTTAGTTTTTACTTGAAAAATCTTTCTACAAGCTTTCGTAAAATTAATTGAAGGCTTTTTTTTATTCAATGTCCCCACTCTCTTGACTAAGCAAATAGACAAACAGATCAATGCTCACAAAACCCTATACAGTAGCTAAAAAAATATATATTTTTACTTTTTACAATATTTTGCCCATTATCATTAGCAGCTCTCAGACATGTCCATATAAGCCTCATCGGTTAAAAATAACAAAACTAAAAGTTTAGTAATAAAAATGAGTTACTTCTGTCAATCCCTGTTTATATTAAAGGAAAATGTCTGTAACGAAAAGATGAATGCAAGAACAAGAGGACTGGGTTTGAAGTTGGAATGTGGAAGATTTAGGAGTAATATGAGAAAGTACATTTTACTTAAATAGTAATAGATGAAACTGCTTCCAGTGGAAGTGGTCGGGGCAAGTTAAATGGACATGGCACACAGCTGTTTTTTTTCCAAGCATTTAAAAGATTAAAAAACGTTATGTAAAATTTGTTTAAACTTCATTGAAACTAACAGGAAATGCACAGAGCATACTTTAGCCCGTAGATCGCATTGGCTGGCAAAGGGAAAGCCCCAAGACCCAAGGGCGTAGGAACCCGAAAAAAATCTGGGGTGTAGAATATATATATATATGTATATATGTAGATCTCACTATATTTATTATCACATATATAGTTGTGAGCATACGAGCTGTTGCTAACGCTTGCGGGCTTGCGTAACAAGCCCTCGGCCCTCGCGAAGCGCGGGCCTCAGTTGCTGGCAAGGAGCGCCAGCAACTGCGGACCTCGCAACATTTACGTAGTTACGAAAGTAAAATACGAGACACGTTACGACCCGTTACGACCCATTACGACATCGCAAAAATCAGCCAAAACCCGCGCACATCAAAACATGAAAAACACAATAAATACACACAATAAATAGATAAAAAGGAAGAGAGAGTACCCAGGACATCGAAAACTTAAGTTACACCTCAATTTAACTTAAAATAAAAGAGTTTAGACACTCAAAAACCCTCTAAGTGAGAGAAAAAATGGCCGCCGAAAAAAACGAAAACGAGGCTACAGCACTCTAAAGACGCAAAACACCACCAAACACCTACGGATTTCCCGAAAAAGATGTACGAGATTCGAAAACAAGGACGCAACCTGCGCGACCCTAAACACATTACAAACACAATAAATACACACAACAAACACATAAAATGGTTACACACAGCAAGGGGGCACCGCGGACCTCTGCAAGTGAAGTTACACCTTCATTTAAATACAAATTTAGACTCCCGAAAATCACCTAGGCGAGAGAAAAAATGGCCGCCGAACAAAACGAAAACGAGGCTAAAGGTCCCTAAACACGCAAAACACCACCAAACACATACGGATATTCTGAAAACGTCGTACGACATAGAAAACGAAGGACACTAAATCAGCCACAGCCGCGTAATACACACATTAGCCGCCATTTTAGAACAATAACTTATATAATGCGGAAGTACACAGCTACCCTAACGGTTTGGTCTCGCGCACGCACACTATTACACTACACACTGCACACATTCATGATGCTTACACAGCAGCTCCACAGCACTAATGCTGCAGCAACATCAAAACAGATTGCCAGCTCTTCAACACAATGCTTCCTGCATATATTACTTGAAAACAGGTAAAGTATATTACTTTATTAATATATTATTTATTTGATTACCATACACCAAACAGCATTAGCTCACTTACAATTTTATTGAAATCATTTGTTGACGGGCAATTCACTAGTTCATATATAATGTACTAAATATATATATGCATAGATCTGAAGCACCTTCCCCACTCCCTCCCCAGCACCCCCCCCCCCCAATACCTCCTCTTCACCTCCTGTGCCTCCTGTCTACAAATTTCTGATAGCTTGGCTCACAAGATCACAGAAGATTACCTTGCGTGATCTCACGAGAGCCGGCTTTTGGGGAAATCCAGCAGTTACAAGATGGGGGGGGGGGGGGGGGGGGTATCGGGGATGGAGCAGAAGATAAATACTTTATAATCTGGGGAGTATTTGTTCCCCCATTCTCCCCTCCCCGGTTCCCCTGCCAAGACAGTTAAACATCTGAATATGTTTTTTGTGCACAGAAACCTTTATTTAAAAAGTAAAAAAAAAAAAACTATGATGGTTCCAGTTTTCTGCCCACCAGCAGTGACGACCAGTGGCCACAAAGTGGTGCGGTGAGATTTTCTTCAATTTTCAAGCGTTAGAGTTAGATTTAGGGGTTGATGCTTATGGCTAGGGGTTAATGTTTAGGGGTTAGGGTTATATTTAGGCGTTAGTGTTAGAGGTTAGGAGTTAATGTTTAGGGGTTAGGGTAGTGGCAAATGATAAGCTTTACACTAGCAAGAAATTGAATAAAATCTCAGCCATGCCACCTAGTGGCCGCTGGCTGCTACTGCTGGCGGGCAGAAAACGGATCAATTCTTTCCATGTCATATTTATGCTGCATAAATATAGAGCCCTATTCAATTGGCCAATTTGCAATTGAATGTTAGTACCACCTTTGTAATCTACTGCATAAACCTTGAAGACAAATGTAAAGAATTACATGGACCAATACTGGAGTAATGATATAAATAAATACTCTTGTACTCGGTGTACCTCGGGTACCTCGGCTGGTGTGAGTAATCTGCATTGCTATTTGAAAACAGGTCAGAGTGCAAACATAACTAACTAATGACAGGTCCTTTCCCAGAAGGGGCAATTGCCCTCCAGCATTACAATCCTTAAGTGGACTTAATCTGGCAGTTGGAGAAAAAAATGGCTATGTTCAAGCATGTAAAAGACTTCCTGAGTCTATAATAAGTGTCTGTCCAGAACCTTTTAACCATAAGCTGTAACTTAATTATCTCTTGGGCTCATAGAGGGTCAAGTAAATTAAAACAAATACTTATAAACCTCTCTTCCTGAATAGGATGTCATGTCTCCTCTTGAATAGGATTAAATAAAAAAATAGTCTAAGGGCCTCATTCAATTGCAGTTTGGCCAATTGAATAGGGCTCTATATAAGCACATAGCATATTTTTTTACAGAAGTTTTTAGTTGGGGAAAACCTTGCTTTTGGATAGAAGTTCACTAACTAACAACTTCTGTAAAAAAACATGCTATGTGCTAATATAGAGCCCTATTCAATTGGCCAAATCACAATTGAATGAGGCCCTAAGTATATTAGACGTACATACCGACACACTTTATGTGCAACAACTTAATGATTACATGCTTTTATTTTTAGTCTCAATTTTACTGTATGTAGTCGGCTATTCATTTTATATACACTTCTTAGGGCCTCATTCAATTGCGAGTTGGCCAATTTAAAAGGGCTCTATATAAGCACATAGCATATTATTTACAGAAGTTTTTAGTTAGTGAATGAGGCCCCACGTCTGCAATGTGTTAATATTGTTTTTGACTTGTACATACCCCTGTATAGCGCTACGTAACATGATGGCGCAATGAATACTTAAAAACTAACACACAGCACAGGGCTAGAGGCAGGAAGCCTGTGAGTGAGGTTACAACCTAATTGGAAACTTAATTGGCGTTGCATGGAGATCGAAAATCGGCTAAGCAAGGAAAAATGGCGGCCGTAGAGATGTAATTCCACGTAACACATACAAAATGAATTGCAAGGTTTGTAAGACATACTGTACAGTTGGATATGAATCCCATAAGAAATACAAGAAATGTGTGTTGCCTGCTGTCACGATCTGCTTCTTCAAGAGGGCTTGATATGAACCTAGTTCAAACCTACCCCAGCAGAATCGTGTGGTTCTTGTTCTCACTGGCACAAAAGATGGCTTCTGAAGAGGGCAATGCCCAAAGGTACAGGCAGAGAATACTGGATACAGGTTACTAGTGGCCTATGGCAAGTTCACTCCCCAATTCAGGATACAAAAACAGCCTCACACTGTGGATATGTGAAACTAGAGCTCAACCTTTATTGAATCATAGGACCAACATATTTATACATGTCCCAAACCACACCCTTGTGTACCTTTGTGTATGTGTGTGATGAAACACAACCTCAGTTGCTATAGAGGCACTTGATATATATTCATGACAGATGTCTATAACTAGCTAGGGCAAAATAACCTTGATGTTAATCTCAAGTCTTTGCTCAGGAATCCTAAAGAGCAGTCATCTGCCTTAAATTAAGGCCTGTATGTGTGCAGATAGATGCAATATTCTGCAGGTAAACTTCTGTGCAGAGCATTTTCACCATTTCCACTTATATTCTGTTCTGTATCACATTTTCCCTCTATAACATATTATAACTAGAATACAAAATACCAATGTACAGCAACACATAATTACATTTCAACAATGTCATGCGGCCTTGGCTATATCTATAATTACTGGTAATATTACAGTCACTAAACAATGTAATCATGACACCTGCACACTCATACACTCATGTTTTCTTAAAAAATGGTACATATATTACCAATTCGCCAAGTGTATGCAAATATTTGAGCACAACTGCAATATATATATATATATATATATATATATATATATATATATATATATATATATAGAGAGAGAGAGAGAGAGAGAGAGAGAAAGAGAGAGAGAGAGCATTCATTAAGAAAAAAAACAATATTTTTATTTTGCTGTATACAGTGCCTTGCAAAAGTATTCACCCTCCTTGAGTTTTTACCTATTTTGTTACATTACAGCCTTAACATCAATGTTTTGTTAGTCTGAATTTTATGTGATGGATCAGAACACAATAGTATAAGTTGGTGAAGTTAAATGAGAAAAATATATACATAAAACAATGTTTTAGAAATAAAAAACAGAAAATTGGCATGTGCGTATGAAGCCCATAAAAAGCGCTGGTGAAACCAATTACCTTCAGAAGTCACATAATTAGTGAAATGATGTCCACCTGTGTGCAATCTAAGTGTCACACGATCTGTCATTACATATACACACCTTTTTTGAAAGGCTCCAGAGGCTTCAACACCTAAGCAAGAGGCACCACTAACAGAACACTGCCATGAAGACTAAGGAACTCTCCAAACAAGTAAGGGACAATGTTGGTGAGAAGTACAAGTCAGGGTTAGGTTATAAAAAAATCCAATTCTTTGATAATCCGCAGGAGCACCATCAAATCTATCATAACCAAATGGAAAGAACATGGCACAACAGCAAACGTGCCAAGAGACGGCCACCCACCAAAACTCACGGGCAAGGACGGCATTAATCAGAGAGGCAGCACAGAGACCTAAGGTAACCCTTGAGGAGCTGCAGAGTTCCACAGCAGAGACTGGAGTATCTGTACATAGGACGACAATAAGCCGTACGCTCCATAGAGTTGGGCTTACTGGCAGAGTGGCCAAAAGAAAGGCGTTACTTTCAGCAAAAAACAAAATGGCACGTTTTGAGTTTGCGAAAAGGCATGTGGGAGACTCTGTGCCGGCCATTAAGCTGATTCCCTCCCTCCAACCCCTTTGAGTTGGTGGTTAGTAAAAAAAAAAAAAGAAATAAAAGAAAAAGTTGTAGATATATTAATAAGGTATAGTCGAATGTAGTAAGGTTGGTTGAGCTCAGTTCAGGTGGCTTAAGTTTAAAAAAAAAAAAAAGAAAAAGGGGAGAGAGTAGAAGGGTAAGGAATTTAGGATTCCGAAGTTAGGGCGCAAGTAGGAATGTCTTTGGTTGGCAGGAGGTGAGTCACCCGGCCCACGGGCTTATGTGGGCATTGCCCTGCCTCATGGGCGTGCTTAGTAAAGCACTGGGAGGCTCTGGGCGCGGGCCCAGGCCGTGAGGTTACTGACCGGGCCGGGCTCCTCCTCCGGGATGTTTAATTGAGCTGTGATGTAACAATGTTAATTATGTTAATTGGTCATTGGATTAAGGTTGCTTTAATAAAGCTGTGGCCCGTAATTTTCCCAAGAAACACTTGGTCAGTGTGTTTATTTATCTAAACGCCTAATGGATCTTGCCGGGGTCATGGTTATATGCTATCACAAGCAAGAGCTACAGCTAATTTTATGTGTGTCTGTGGAGATCTGTAATCACAATATCTGTACTATGTGACCAACGTGGACACCTTAAAATACATCTAATAATCCTGAGACACCATTACCCACTTCAATAAATATATAAAAGAATGAGTTAGGTAATACCCTAACCCTAATTAAATGGGAAAAAGTAAAACACCCCCATAAAATATGAGAAAACACTATAACTCATTGCTAGAGGTGCCATGACTATTATAGATGCAAATGATATAAGCTTAAGTTTAGTTTCTTCTACTGGAGAAGAATCTCTCCAGAAATAAATCTAGACCAATTAGCATAATATAATGCCAAAGATCATACAGTTGTCTATGCAGTTAGTCCATTTGTGAAATAAACTTAATCTTGTTCATGAGTATATCCACAGTTGGTAGGCTGTCCAGAATCCATTCAGATACAATTGTCCTTCTTGCTGCATTATTAATATGCCATATTAGTATTTTTATGTTTTTATTTAGTTCATTATAGGTGTAGCCTAGTAGAGAAAGTTAATGATATTTCTTTTAGTTTATAATAATATTAAACTATAACAGAAAAAAAGCTTGCATATATGTATTAATTTGCGTGAGTTTTGAGATCTTCAAAATTTTCCTCTTCTATACCTACAACAATTAAAAATAAATGTATGCTAAGTACATATTACTAAAATCTGAAATAAATGTAATCTAAGTTTTAAGGAAAATGTTCAAAATATGTTTATTACTATTAATATATTATTATATAATATTGTACATTCACTGCCTTTTGACTTCTGTTTTCTATTAACACAGAAATCAGTCAGCAGATGGACAATAAAAAACAGTAATAGACATTTTCATAAAATTTCTGTACAGCTCTCGTTGATTATATAGTTCTCTTGTTTTAATGTATTTTGATTTGCGCCTGTACATTAACAAGTATCCTTTACTTTGTAATTATAATCACTACATCCGCAAATTAAGAAAGTGGGTGGAGAGTTAGAGCAAGTGTTGAGCATTAGTAAATATGGTGAATGGTGTAGCCTACAATAAAAAGCCATGATTTATAGTTATGTATTGAAGGCTCTCACTGGTGAAACAGACACATTTAAAACATTTCACAGTATTTTCTGTTCTTAGAAACATGTGGTAAGTAATAAACTGAACTCAGTCAGAGGCCAAAAACAGATAAACACGTTCCAGGTTTGTCTATAATATAATTTTGCAATAGACGTACTGCACATAAAAATAATGGAGATTTTTCGAGTGAGTAGAAATAAAGTGGACAATACAAAAGAACCCAAATATACAAGTCGTAATATTGTTTAAATCAGATTGCCACTAATGGCCCATTATCCAATTATTTTGACTGCTTCCCTTTAATTTACAACATTCTAGAAATGTCACCAAGCCCTTTGATGTTTTCTTTTTAGCTTTTATTGTAATTTTATTAGTGTACACATGGCATAGTTTGTCATAAATCTTATGTTGGTGTAGTAATCTGCCATAAAGTGACACTATAAATTATGCCATTGACTACTTGGAATGCATTTGCTTCCCTAGAAGTGAACAAAAGAGGAAAATATAGGATTTTTTTGCATGAACCAATATTTTAATCAATAAACATAACTATAGGATGGGATTCAACTTCTCTGCATCCTTATTTCAGTAAATGAGAACAATAAAGATTACAAGGACAAAAATATATTTTACTTTTTTTAATATGAAGCTTTTAATGTGCCAAATAATGTTCAAAAGCACCCTTAGATTGTAAGTTTGCGAGTTTTCAATCGTGTTTCTGTGCCTTGGAAACAAGCTCTATGTACATTTGATTATAAGCTCAAAAACAGGGCCCTCCATTCTTTTAAACAAAAACAACTTGTGTCTGAAGGTTTCCATATTGGTATCTTCCATATTTACTGCTGGATTGAAGCTTGGAGTAATATGTTCTGTTTTATTTATTCTTGAGTAGAAGTCTAAAGATTGGGTTTATTGATTCATTGCAACATCTTACCCCTTCTCTGCACATGCTCATGACATTATAGTCACAACTAAACTTACAAACCCGCTTACCCGCTCTTTAATCACCCTCTCATAAAGTATTACTGTCATGGCAGCTTTCATGTACTAGCAGTGTCTGCTAAAATTAAAATTTTCTCTGAAAATGCTTTTATACTTAAAATTTACATAGCTGCTAATGTTGCTAATGTTATCAAGGTTTTCCTAATCAAATGTGGTTCTTTAAGGTTTCATACTCTATATTTTGTTAAGAAATTTGGAATATAAACATTTTTTTTAATTCAAGGGCCACCATAAGTCTCCAACTATAGCACTGAACAATGGTATAAATATAATTTACTCTCACCTAATGTCTTTAGTGATAAACCTTAAAGAAGAAAATCTCTTGTACTCCAAATATCTTGAAAATACTACTCCTCCATATTTAAATGTCCCTTTGTCAGTGTTGGCGGTAGAGCCAGCTATGCGATTGTCCTATCTCTGTTTTAATGATCAACAGCAAAGTCATTGCTGTTAATAGTTAAACTTAATGGCCATTCTATTTTAGTCCACTGTAGGGCTGAAGGACGATGAGTAAGAAAAGAAAATTAGAAAACGATGGGGCGAAGAGAAAGAAAGGATAGAAGGAAGGATAAGGAAAGGGAGAGGGCATTTAATGGGGAGGGCATGAGGAAAAAGAGTAGGAAGATATCGAAAAGAGATAAGGTAAATTGAGTGTATGAGAAAATTAATGATGATAGAGAACTTTTTCATGCAAGTCCATTATTAGATGTCCTCCTACTCATTTGTTTATTAGGGCTCCTAATAATGCTTCATCCATTAAAATAGTGTGGAATTTTCAGTATATTGTACATGAATATTAAAGTACAGATTTTATTCAAGAATGATAGCTGACATGGCACATTAGCCTAAACAATTTGTATAAATTGTTATCCAAATAGTAGAAGAAATGTTACCTGCTGTTAGAGCTCTATATTATGGACAGTGAATATAACATAGGGCCCCCTCTTGCAGGAGTTGGGGTTTTAAGGGCCGAGGTAGTTGGGCAGAGACAGTATCCAGTCTCTTTAAGTGCTGCTGTGGCAGACAGCAAAAGCTTTTCAAGCCTTTACGAGTGGTCTTTGGAACCCGTAAGTATTTCTTCAGTTTATTAAGTTAGGGAGTGCTTTAGTTTGTGAGTGAGGGGACATTTTGGATTAGCATATGGTTTGGGTGTCAGAGTGTCGGGTAGTAACTCGTAATTTATTGTCAGGGCTAAACTCAATGGAGATTTATGCTTTGCTTTTCGGCTGTTTTGTGAAGTTCACTGGTAGCAGTGACCCATTGGAGTTTGCTTGCAATGTTTTAGAGATGGGTGATTAGCATAACTAGGTAGGTTTGGCTCTTCAGTTAGGGCACTCTCAATTGCTTTATCTGGGATTAGCATGGGTCCCTAACACTGCAAAGGAGAAGAGTACCACTATAGTGGGTAACAATAGAAACAAATGGTATTTATAAAAGCCCACAATAAATAAACTTACTAAAGTTATTTCACTGCAGTGAGTAACGGTAAAGGTATTTAGTAGATAATGTCTCAAATATCAGAAAATGTCCATGTGTATTACCACAACTCCTGCACCAAGAAGAATATGTAGTATTGTTAAGTCTTCCAACTGCAACAAACTCTTCACTCTATGAATTATAAACAGCTCCTTTCTCAAGTCAACGTGAGTCCTGGGGTGTGTTGAGACACATATATTATTATACTGTAATCAGTGAAGAGTAATATTGGATGTATCTGCTGTCCACCATGCAAGTGGAAGCAGGAAGCAGGATTTGTGTGCCTTGTAGTGGCTAATTCACTAAATATTTGTCAAGGCTCAATAAAAATAGGTGGCTTGTTATAAACTAGAGTTGGATAAGAATTATATGGTTCTTGTTTAAGTCGCATAGTATGTCCTTTAGTTGATGCAGTAGTTCACAGTTTATCTGATGCTCATTGGTAAGTTGTGACACATCAGGGTATGTATAGTGGGAAACGGTGGGAGGATACCTAGGATGGGCATGATGGGTACATTGATGACATTGTATTTGGTAGAAGATGGTGCTAATTGATCAGGTACAATTAATTTATATGACTCTATAAAGAAAGAGCTTGAGGAATTCTGAGCGACAGTGGCTGACAGATGTGCCTAGCGTGCTGAGGTCCATAGACACAACTGAATGACTGAACAACAATAAAGAAATACATATCCAGGGTAGGTGGGCGAGTAGCAGTGAAAGAGGGGAATAGTTAGAGTTATTCATGTTTACTAGGACTAGAGTGGTCAAGGTTCAAAATAAAAAGGGCTCCACCATTAAAATGACTTAATAGAGTAGACCGGTCGGTCTATCTTGGTATAACATAAAAAGAGTACATGGCTTAGAGATGAAGCAGCATCTTTGCAGCCATGTGTTTTCTAATGGATTTCATATCCTTTAATCCATCCTTTGATATGAAGTTTTTAATCAGTACATCATTATGTTCAAAAGACAGACTTGACCTTGGGCAAACATCACAGCTCCAGTGATGGAATTACAGAGGTCAATGGACGAACTGAGCATCAAAACCAGCGCTGTAACACAACGCCGTAATTCAAGCCCAAGTATAAGGAAAGTAACATTGCTATTTACTTATACTACTACTTTCTTATTTTTACTGTTATTTTTTAGATGATCATGGGAATTATGTGAACTAATTAAGACTTAAATGTAGTTATGATATTTATATTTTTAAAGTTCTCACAAAGAGATAACAGCTAACTATCTTAATTTAAAATACACATCTTCTTTTCTAAGCAGCTTCTGTCTGCTGATTTCTCTGTAGGATATGTCCAAGTAAACTAATTTGATTTCCATTAATTTTGTTAAAAGTACTTCCAGTTTTAGCTGCCAAATTGTGCAGACAAAAGCGTCCTGTGTTTCCAAAAGTTTCATGAGCACATCCGAAAATGGTAAAATCTACTTCTGGATAATTATAAAAGGTAATAAAGTAGAAGCTGTTTTAATTCTTTTACTCTCTAGAAAGATTTGGATCTTCAAAAGAATGTATTTTAAATATTTATTCCAGAAAAACCTTCTGGATCACTACCTTGTCATGGTGAAGGGGCTTGTATATCTCAATAAAGCTGTGAGCTATACCATGTAGAGTCACCCAAGAAGGGTAGGTCATAGCAGAGAGGTCATACAATTCCCGGTCCCCGGAAAAGTAACTGGCAATCCACTCCACCATCTATGCCGAGCAAACCATATTTATAATCACAACCAGAAACACAGCCTGGCCTGCTGTCCCCATATGGTCACAGAGAGTCAGACATGACTGAAGGACTGAACAATGACAACACATTCCAGTATAAGTGTTTTATATATACTCACCGACTCCTCACTATATTTCACATTGCAAACCACAGGAATTTTTTTGTTGCCCTGTGTTTTAGTAAGAGACAAGCCAGCGGAGTAGTGGGGAGGTAATATTCATCACTAAGAGCTACATTTTATCTAAACTTTGCCCTAACATTCCTAGCTTAGTCGTACATTTTTTTCAACACTATGCTAGTCGAGAAGTTGCATGTTTTGTTTCAGAGGGCAGAAAATAGTTAAATCAATGATGAAGCAACAAGAGGCATTTTTATTCTATTTAACATAATATGCAAAATTTCTCAGAAATGCACAAATGCAATGTTTCAAGGAAAAGCTGTTTTATTTTATTCAGTGAGCGTAGATGAAAGGTGATTATGAAATCCATATTTTTATTTCAACTGTTTTTATTTATCTGTCCAGTCTATAAGTACATCAATTCCAAGTTGCTCACACAAAATAGTGCGCCCCATTCTGGGGTAAATTTATCAATTGGGGGTAAAAATGGGGATACATTAAATTGGGTAAAAACATAAAAATACTCCACCTATGCTATTTATGGGACCTATTTATTAACTTTAACACTTCTTGAAAAGAGCTTCTATAGGAAAAATAGGAAGTAAGACTATTTAACTCCACTTTTTATAAGCCGACTTATTCCACTTGAGTAAATATACTCCTGTGTCTCCAAAAGGATATTGCCAAAACAGAAACAATTCAAAGTGCATGGTCTCAAAGACTAAAAAAGTTAATAACTTTAATATATTTAGCACAGAGTAAAGAAGGAAGAAAGGTGATAGAAACCTGCAAATATATCAAATGTTTTATAAAGATCAGTAGGGAAATATCTTCCACAAACAAGCAGAATTCAAGAACAAGAAGTCATAGATGTATAGTAACATGGATTTGACAACAGATAGGAATTAAACAAATCCATCTGACCTGCCCTTTCTATCTATATATATGAACGCTTGGCATAATCATGCCACAGTCTTGCACTGTTTCCTGGCATGCTTAAATTCCATAAGTGCGTTTGCCTCTATCTTTTCCACTGGAAGGTTGTTCTGTAACTTAGTACATCCTCACACTACCCTTCCACTACTATCTTCCTACTTTCAATTTCATTATTAGATCCTTTGATATATTTGGAGATTTCCACCATGACACCCCTACCCATTCAGTCCTTTATATACATTTAGGACATTAAGTCTTTCCTTGTTGATATCTGTTTGAAGATAAGGTCTCCAGAACTAGGCACAGTGAGGAAAGGCTTGACACTGACTGACCTTTTTGTTCTGTATCCCACTCAAGTACAAACTATGCCCAATTATGAGACCGCCCCAGTGCCCAAAACGTGGACTGACATGCCAGACACTGCTTCAAGGTCCTATACATAGCCAGCTTGGAGAATACCTGGAGAAGGCTGACAAGGAGTTCTCTGATCCTATTGCTCCGGTGAAGGGAAATGCAGCCAGAACTGCAGGAGGAGGTCCTTCAAGAACAATAGCAATATAGAACAACAAAAATAAATGTGATACACAGGTTCCCTTTTACCACAGAACAGAAAGTTGGCTAGGGAGTCTGTGAAGTTAGACAAATACTCTCCTGTGCTCAGTGCACTATGGATCACTCTCCAACTCAAGTCCTCAGTGGGTTGTGGAACCATAGCAGAAAATGACACAGTGTATTAAGTTCAGGTAAGTTCACCTTGACTGTCCTTTTATTGGGTAACTCCGCAGTACTCCATCTACAGCTCACTGGATGTAAACTCAGATACCCTCCCAATGGAAAAAGCCAGGGTGTACAGTGTCCGGATATGGGAGCGTACCAGTGCCTGCAATATGGCCTCCCACAGCAGTGGAACATCTCATGCCAGACACTGCTTCCTGGCCTTATAAATAGCCAGCTGGAATAATTCAAGGAGCAGGTTGATGAGGAAGTTTCTGGCCTTGTTGTCCTGAGGTACTAAGCTCCCAAACAAATGAAAGTGAGGGGTGAAATGCAGCCGGAACTATTGGAAGAGCAACAAAATCCCCCTTACCACAGAATGTGGGTTGGGAGTATGTGAGATTAGCCAGGTTCTCTCTCATGCTCAGTGCAAAATGGAGCACTCTCCAACTCAAGTCCTCAGTAGTGGAAAAACAGCAGAGTAGGACACAATATTCTAGGTCAGGTATAACTAGTATTCCAGGTCGGGTATAAATATAGAGTGACATTACCTCTTTTTTACTGCTATTAAGTGCTCTACTAATACATCAAAGCATCCTACTTGCTTTTCCAGTGTCTTTGTTGCATTACTTGCCTACTTTTAAATCGTTCAAAATAATAATAACTCCCAAGTCCCTTTCCTCTTCAGTTGCTATCATTAATTACATATTCTACTTTTGGGTATTTGTGGCCTAAGTGTGTATCGTATATACTCGAGTATAAGCCAAGTTTTTCAGCCCTTTTTTTAAGGCTGAAAAGGGCCTCCTCGGCTTATACTTGAGTCAACCTGTGTCTCTTTCCCCACCGTGTTTCTTCCGCCCTCTCCCTCTCCTGTGTCTCTTCCCCCCCCTCCCTTATCATCCTCCTCCCTCCTCAACCCCCTCCTCAACCCCCCTCCTCAAACACCCTCCTCATCCTCAAGCCCCCTCCACATCCTCAACCCCCCTCCCCATCCTCAACAACCCTCCTCAACCTCAACCCCCCTCCTCAACTTCAACCTCCCTCCTCAACCTCAACCCCCCTCCTCATCCTCCCTCCTCAAACCCCCTACTCACTTTACCCCCTCTAATTACCTCTCCCTCTCTTACCTTCCATCAGCAGCTGCTCCCCTGCGCATCTTCCGGCTGCTTCGGGACACGGCATATGCTAATGATGGGACTTCACAGGCGCGTCACGTAATTAGCATTGGCCAGGTCCCGACGCATCCAGCATACGCGCATAGCAGCAGAGGAGCAGCTGCTGATGGAAGGTAATTGAGGGGAAAGGGAGAGGGGGAGGTAATTAGAGAGGGGTAAAGTGAAGGAGGGGAGTTGAGAAGGGGGGTTGAGGAGGGAACATCACGGGGGGTTTTGGAGAGAGGTTGAGGAGGGGGGTTGAGGATAACAAGGGGGTTGAGGATGAGGAGGGGGTTGAGGATGAGGAGGGGGGTTGAGGATGAGTAGGGGGGTTGAGGAGGGGGGTTGAGGAGGGAGGATGAGGAGGGGGGTTGAGGAGGGGGTTGAGGATGAGGAGGTTGGTTGAGGAGAGAGGTTGAGGAGGGGAGGTTGATGAGGGGGGTTGAGGATGAGGAGGGGGTTGAGGAGAGAGGATGAGGAGGGAGGATGAGGAGATCGGTTCAGGATGAGAAGGAGGATTGAGGAGGGGGGTTGAGGATGAGGAGGGTGGTTGAGGAGGGAGGATGAGGAAGGGGGCTGAGGAGAGAGGTTGAGGAGGGTGGGTTGAGGAGGGGGTTGAGGATGAGGAGGGGGGTTGAGTTGAGGGGTTGAGGAGGGCAGTTGAGGATGAGGAGGGGGGTTGAGGAGGGGGTTGAGGAGGGGGGAGGAGGAGGGAGGATGGAGGATGAGGAGGGAGGATGGGGAGGGGGTTAGGGAGGGGGGTTGAGGAGAGGGGTTGAGGAGAGAGAATGAGGAAGGGGTTGAGTAGAGAGGATGAGGAGGGGGGTTGAGGAGAGAGGATGAGGAGGTAGGATGAGGAGGGGGGTTGAGGGTGAGAAGGGAGGATGAGGAGGGCTGTTGAGGAAGGGGTTGAGGAGGGTGACAAGGGGGGGGGAAGAGACACAAGGGCGAGGGGGGAAAGAGACACAGGGAAGGGAGGGGGGAAGAGACATATCCTCCTTATCCTCAACCCCCCATCCTCAACCCCCATCCTCATCCTGAACCACCCTCCTCATCCTAAACCACCCTCCTCAGCCCCCTCCTCAACCCCCTCCTCATCCTCAACCTCCCTCCTCATCCTCCCTACTCATCCTCAACCCCCCTCCTCATCCTCAACCTCCCTCCTCAACCCCCCTCCTCATCCTTAACCCCCCTTCTCAACCTCCCTCCTCAACCCCCCTCCTCAACCTCAACCCCAACCTCCCTCCTCAACCTCAACCCCCCATCCTCATCCTCAAACCCTCAACCTCAACCTCCCTCCTCAACCCCTACCTCAACCTCAACCCCCATCCTCATCCTCACTCCCCTCCTTATCATCAACTCCCCATCCTCAACCCCCATCCTCATCCTAAACCACCCTCCTCATCCTAAACCACCCTCCTCAGCCCCCTCCTCAACCCCCCTCCTCATCCTCAACCTCCCATCCTCAACCCCCCTCCTCAACCTCAACCCCAACCTCCCTCCTCAACCTCAACCCCCCATCCTCATCCTCAACCCCCCATCCTCAACCCCCATCCTCATCCTAAACCACCCTCCTCATCCTAAACCACCCTCCTCAGCCCCCTCCTCAACCCCCCTCCTCATCCTCAACCTCCCATCCTCAACCCCCATCCTCATCCTAAACCACCCTCCTCATCCTAAACCACCCTCCTCTGCCCCCTCCTCAGGGGGGGGGAAGAGACATAGGGGAGGGAGGGGGAAGAGACAACCCCCTCCTCAACCTCCCTCCTCAACCTCAACCCCCTCCTTATCCTCAACCCCCCGTCCTCAACCCCCATCCTCATCCTAAACCACCCTCCTCATCCTAAACCACCCTCCTCAGCCCCCTTCTCAACCCCCCTCCTCATCCTCAACCTCCCTCCTCATCCTCCATACTCATCCTCAACCCACCTCCTCATCCTCAACCTCCCTCCTCAACCCCCCTCCTCATCCTCAACCCCCCTTCTCAACCTCCCTCCTCAACCCCCCTCCTCAACCTCAACCCCAACCCCCCTCCTCAACCTCAACCCCCATCCTCATCCTCAAACCCTCAACCTCAACCTCCCTCCTCAACCCCCTCCTCAACCTCAACCCCCATCCTCATCCTCACCCCCATCCTCAAACCCCCTGCTCATTCTAAACCCCCTCCTCAACCTCCCTCCTCAACCCCCCTCCTCAACCTCAACCCCCATCCTCACCCCCCATCCTCATCCTCAACCCCCCATACTCAACCCCTCTCTTCAACCCCCATCCTCAATCCCCCCTCCTCAACCCCCATCCTCAACCCCCCTCCTCAACCTCCCTCCTCAACTTCTCTCCTCAGCCCCCTCCAAAACCTCTCTCCTCAGCCCTCAACCTCAACCCCCTCCTCAACCCCCATCCTCATCCTCAACCCCCCATCCTGATCTTCAACCCCCCATCCTCATCCTCAACCCCCATCCTCATCCTAAACCCTCCCCATCCTCATCCTAAACCCCCCTATCCTCATCCTAAAATCCCCCATCTTCATCCTAAAACCCCCTCCTCACTTTACCCCTCATCATCCTAAACCCCCCTTCTCCCTTTCCCCTCACTTACCTCCATCTGCAGCTGCAGCTGCTCCTCTGCACTCCACGCTCCTTCCTGCTTCTTGACCCGGCCAATGCTAATGACGTGGTGCGCATGTGATGTCACGCCATCAGCATATGCCACGTCCCGACGCAGGAAGAAGGGTGGAGGAGCGGAGGAGCAGCTGCAGATGGAGGTAAGTGAGGGGCAAGGGAGAGGGGGAGGTATTTAGAGGGGTAAAGTGAGGAGGGGGGGTTAGAATGAGGAAGGGGATATAGGCTGAGGAGGGGGGTTGAGGATGAGGATGGGGGAGGGAAAGAGACATGGGGGGTTAGAGAGACACGGGGGGTTAGAGAGACACAGGGAGTTTAGAGAGACACGGGGGGGGGGGGGGTTAGATAGACACAGGGGGGTTGGAGAGACACGGGGGGAGAGTGACTCGAGTATAAGCCGAGGGGCCCTTTTTACCCTTAAAAAAAGGGCTAAAAAACTTGGCTCATATACGGTAGTTAAAGCCATTGTCTCTATGATCTTGTAAATCATCCGATTTCAGATATTCTTTGGGACTTCCCTACTACCCGTTCTGTGTAGCCATGCTACATAAGCAATTTTTAAGTCATCTGGCACTACTATTGATGATTCACAAAAAGTTTACTTAACGGTCCGGGAAGTATCACTCTAAACTCCTTCAGTACCCTTGGATGTACATTGCCTGGGGGCCTTGATGTGTTCACTTTTAACTTTGATAATGCTAGTAAAACATCATCTTCTGAAAAAGCACCTGCATTCATTATTTTACCATGTAATACAGCTCTTCTCATACTAAATTCCCCCTCCCCAATGTCTTATGAAAAAACAGAGCAGAAGTATTTATTCGGCCCGTTTGCAATGTCTTTGTGTTCCTCTTCTATAATTAACTTTCGAAAGTTGAACTATTTCCCTTTTCTTTTTTTCTCTTTTCACTAACATACCTAAAGAAAGTTTAGTTTCTACTGACTGTGCAGTTTTCTGCTCGGCATGGGCCTTGGCACATCTGATAATTTGTTTTGCCTGATTCTAGTTTTATATACTTCTCTATTCTTCTCTGACTGAGTCTGTTGTATCATGATTTGAAGTTAGAGCGAGAAAGATTTGGGTATACTGTAAAAGTACTACCTCATGGAAAGGGTGGCAGATTTGAGGGTATTGTAGGGACAAACACAATATACAAATGTGATTTAGATAGAATGGGAAGACAATATGGGCCTTTTGGTTCTTATATCATGTGAAATCTATGTTTCTATTTACTACCTGTGACAACCTGTATGTTGAATGGGGTATGATAAGAGCCTATTGCCCAAACCCCTCCCCACAGGGGTGCCCAGTGCGTTTTACCTCTGTACAGCAGGAAGAACTTTCAGCTCTTAGGTGAGACTGAGAGATGTCTGTGGTCTTGTATAGCATAAATATCTTTCTAAGTTCTGAAAATAACTTACTCCAGCAATCAGTATTCCAGCATCAACAACAAAATCCACACATTAATTATGCGAACCAGTTATAACACCTTTATTATTGAAACCATCAGACATATTTATACCACATTCTTATCAACAAAAGACCAGTCAATTCAAATTGGCATCAATGGTTAACCCAGTCACCTTCTAGCTCACGTTATCGCCCATGCCTGAAAGTCTAATAGAATCCCCTATTGTTTTCCCTTTCCACCACTGTATTCTTGGTAGGGGGTAATTACACACAATGGGCATAGAGATACCAGGCTAAGGGTTTGTGATAGTAGAGAGAGAGACTTGTGTCATGTGACTACTGGGGTCAGTTATCTCCCTAATCTGGTTAATAAGGACTTGTCCAGTACCCCCAAAGCACAATATAGATATACATCCCATTACTCCTATTATGTTTTTATGCATACCCCAACTATAAACATGGGTACTATATAGTATGGGCCTAGTGGTGCCCAGGCAATACCCACTATCCTATGCTTTTAACAGGCATAAAAGGAATAACACACAAATCACAATGTCCCCAATGTTAACCCATCTCAGTGGGCCCCATCCCCCTGGCACAATAAGCCTAACTTATAAGGCTGAGGGCATCAGTCTGTAAGGTATTGCACAACTGGTGTCTTGGCATGCTATAGGCATGGCAAGGCACCATTAATTCTTTATACATTATATATATTTTGAAAAGTGTTGGCTATACTTTTAAATCATGACTTGACGGCACATGGAGTGGTTGTGTGAACATACACAGTCAATATGAGTGTAGACAATGAACCAAATACATAAAAGTGTGGAGTGTTAGAGAACTCTTGAAAATGTCAAATCTTAGTAAACTTTTATTCATCGGACAAATATAGTAAATGACAGCCATTGGAGTTCTTTACCATTTACATCTTTACTTTCCCTATTACAATATACCCACAAGGCTTGTAGCCCAACGATACGTCAGTACATACCACTAAACTCCACACTTTCTTCCCTAAATCTATAACAACACTTATATGGACTACAGTGGTCAAGGATCTAATAAAGGATTTTGCATCTGAGCTTTGACCTTCAGAAAGTAGTATTAAGATTAGATATTATAATAAAATAAAAAAAATAAACACATTAAAACATAATCATAATGGATACAATAGGCAGATGAGTGTGAATTTTTACAGTAAGTTTAATACTAAATATTTCTATTTTAAATATTTAAATATGCACTAATTTGACTTGTATGATTGGTTGGTGGCTAATTAAAACATATTCCCATATACCTCAAATTGCTACAGCACAACAATGTCCATTTGAAATACAGGTTCAGAATTTACATGAAACCTTCTATGTATTTTTAGTGGCCACTATCACTAACAAGAAAAATATTGAACAAATACAGTGGTCTGCAAGTACAGCAGAGTCTGTATGATAATAAGCTGCAGAGGGCTGACCAAAGCAGGTAAAATGTGTTTGATTTTAGGCTGTAAAAACAGAGCTTATAAGCCTTAATAAAATACAGAACATAAAAGTAAATAGATACACATGTATATTATATACCTAGTAACATCCAGAAACCTTCCATATCCATTAAACTGAAGAGGACTTGGACTATTGCACTAGGATCTCCACCTCACAGGGCTCAGACGTCTTTGCATACCACTGAACACCTGCTGGTCATCTGGATTCTTAGAGGACAGATCATAAAACAACAAAGATTTGTATAAAAAAGACATTGATGTCATTGCTGATTATGTTTCCTAATTATAAAACTTCTATAGTTGTTTGTACTGTAACACGTTACATGTGTTTAGTTGGTGTAATGAGACTGACTTCACAGAAAAAGTACTAAAGACAGTAGCTGGGATATTTAATTATTTGATTATTCACTATAATGTATAGGCAATTTCCAAGATGAAACAAGAGAATATACAATATGTTCTATGTTTTTCTGTACAGTAAATTATTTGTGAGATATTCTGCATTGTTAGTGCTGCTCCTTTAGGTTAATGTACTGCTTCATAGGAAAGTATCAAGAATGCCTCCATGGAACAGCAGAAGCATTAACATTTTTTTTTTAAATAAAAACTTGGTTTATAACATTTTCTTTGCTTAATTATGCTCTTGGGCTATTTTTTTCAAACATATATTTTTGTATTGTACAGTGGTCCTTTAAAGGGCTCACCTATTTAGCCACTGGTAGACTGGAGAAAAGCAGGTGGGATACCTATATTTCAGGAAGCAGGAGCAAATCCAGGGAATTATAGACCTGTAACCCTCACTTCTGTAGTGATAGAGCTTTAAAAAGGGCTAATAAGGGGTAGTATACAAGAGTATGTCTATTTGAACAAGGTTATAAGTAGGAGTCAACATGGATTTATGAGGGACAGGTCATGTCAAACTAATCTAATTAGTTTCTATGAGGAGGTTAGTAGGAACTTGGATCAAGGCAACTTCTTGTATGAAGTCTTTTTGGATTTTGCAAAGGCTTTTGATACAGTGCCACATGGAAGACTATTGTGCAAATAAAGTGACACAGGAATTGCAGTAAATATCTGTCATGGATTGAGAGCTGGTAAAAGACAGGAAGCAAAGGGTTGGAGTAAAAGGAACATACTCAGATTGGGCTAATGTGGCAAGTGTAATTTGCTATATGTTTGCTATTTGATATTTTTAAATCTATCCATTTTTGCCTCAGTTTGTTATGCCAACTTCATTAAATATAGCACTATATCCACCTCTTTCACCTTCTAACCCCATGTGTGCTCGTCTCTCACTTTATGCCTGCCTCCACCCTTCTCAGTTGTCTTGTTTACTCATTAGTACTAACTCACATTTTCTCTCCACACCAACTGTGTTGCACCGTCTCTACCTATATACACTTACAACAAACTTCCATATCTCAATGATACATTCATACTGAAGGTAATGAACTACTCTGTGTACTTATAATACTTATGATAAGTATGTAAACTGATAGTAAACTGATGCACTTCTTTTATTTACGTTGTCAGGAAACCAGCTGCCACATTAAATTCCCTCAACATTGAAAAACGTCGCCCGTAACGTAGGCCTCAAGACTTGCGGCTATTAAATTGGCCAATGACTTGCGGGGTAGGCGCAAGAAAAGGCTATGAGAAGTGGAAATTTTAGCAACGCGCCCCAAATCCTTTGTTCTTTCAAGCCCGTAACTGTTACGTTCCGAACACGCTATTAAATTGAGTTAAAGTCCAATCCGTAGCACTGTAAATGCAAATATACACACACTAATGTACTTATAATAAAAGGGAAAGTGATGTTAGGTATTAAAATTAATAGCACAACATTCCCAAGCTCGCAAAGCTGCAATATAAAATACTTTATTTTCAGTTTAATTTCCGTGTTATATCAATCCTGGCAAATAAATGTGCTAATACATATAATGTAACTTGCATGGACCAGAATATCATATTTACTGATTTATTAACATTGCATTATATCTGGAATGCAGGTCCAATCGAAACTCGTAAGTGAGACCCGTAAGGATTTAAAATCTAACCTCCTAGCCATTGGCTCTGTCTAAACTCGTAACTACAAGTTTGACTAATTGATCGTGTTCATGGCCGCACATCTAACATGCGACAAATGGTTTACGTGTTTGCGTCTCTGGCCCGTAACAAGCGGCCTGGTTTAATGCAATAGCTCTAAGGCAGCAGAATTTCAAGCCCACAGCCATTGCGGGTCTCACATTGCACTTACGGGCTTGTAATTTAATGTAGCTGCAGGAGTCAATTGACCATTGTCTGACTAAGAGTCTAATTAGGCAGGTAAAAAGTCAATAACATATTGATTCATTTGTAATGCTGTTGTTGTACCCTATAGACCTCCATGATTAGCTCACTTGTGCCCTTCACAGGGACAAAAATACCTTATGATGCTTTGGCGAAAGTTGTGTGTGGAAGGGGCATTTACATTTCTGGTGAGCTGTGATTGCATCTATTGTTGCAAACTGCCTGCTTCCGGACCTGTAAAAAGGGAGATGGTGGTGTCAGTTTCATTCAGATCCAATTAGCTCACAAATCATTGACACCTCTCCCCTGCATCCCTAAAGAAAAACATGCTCCTCAAGCTTCATATTTCAAGAGGTGATACAACAAAGACAAGATGTAATCCTCTATTCATAAACCGAGTCTTCAAACATTCAGATTCTATGGCGTACACAGCTTTTAATGTTGTTAATTTGTTACATACTTGAACAACAAGTCCAATTGTCTTGAATTACAGTAGTCTTTACGTCTGATTATATGGTACCCCTGCAGACGTGGGATGCCCTGGCATCACAGGAGCATTTGTTAGACCCCAACAACTATATTATCCTCAGAACCTAAAATTCCTACGATGGGATCTGGTAAGGGAACTTTAAATTTGCTAGTTTTATATAATAGGGAGTCACATTGTAACCAGATTTTGCCCATGTGATGCTTTTGACACCATCTCCAACTGCGGGTCAGTACATAAGTTCAGATACAGTATGGTATGTATGAGCAACCACATTGTGTCACTTATTGTCCAGCTGCGGGTTATTTGCAAATGTTGTTCTATGCATCAGTATGGTACGTTTCGTCATTTACATTTTTGTAATAAAATATGATGAGTCCATTAGATCCATATTAAGTAAACATACTCCTTTGATGTAAAGTTCTGTTGCGTGCCAGTAACAGACCTACAAAAAGTTGATTATGCTACATATTATGCTTTCCCTTCCAAATGAATGAACATCTCCTATATACCTAATCTTTCTTGTACCAATGCAGTAAAAACATTTTTTGATTAATCATTTCATTATGGTTGGTTAATAAAATTAATCTGTGATTTATTGAAGAGATATATACACTGAATACAGTAAGTACATGCGTGTGTCTTCCCAAGAGAGGGAGAACCGGACTGAAATGCACCACTGATTCATTTTAATCTTAACTGATTAGTCTTCATTGAGGGTACTAAAAACCCCAAATCATATGCACGCACGCAAAGAACAAACTAACCTTAAAAGGTTAGTTCTATGGACATGATAACCCACTCTGAGAGCAACCTCTTTTAGCCACTTGTGCCCTTCACAGGGACAAATATCCTGTAGTATATCAGTCTGGTCTCACTCACTAGAGTGATCCAGCCCCGAAATACCAGGCAATTCTTCCCTGAACAGGAGAGACAGCAAACTCCAGACGCGTTTCATTGCTTATTGGGCATTATCAGTAGGATATAGCTGAACTCCTTAAGGCCCAATGAGCAAGGAATCCATATTTGGAGTCCCCTATCACCCTTAGGGGGGCTAACTCCCAATGGTCATTTGATTAAAAAATCAAAAACACTCTTTTGAGTAGACCTGACTGAAATGCTATAGGATATTTAATAAGGGGCTTCTCTTTGAGTGGGTTTGTTCTCAGATTGAGAGCCTCTGACTTTGTTTTTTTTCTCTGTATGCAAATAATACTTAGGGTTTGGTCTCCATAAGGGGTTATTGGGGGCTTCAGAGATTGGACTCATTGTTGACTGTGTATTTTGAGGTCCCCCCAAAACATATGTCGGGGGTTTGCTGTTTCTTCTGTTCAGAGAAGAATTACTTAGTATTTTGGTCAGGTATTTTGGAGCAGAATTACTCTTTTGATATGTTATAGAATATTTCTTCCCTGTGGTGGGCACAAATGAGCAATAAAAGGTTGCTTTCAGAGGGGT
This sequence comes from Discoglossus pictus, assembly GCA_027410445.1. Lineage (NCBI taxonomy): Eukaryota > Metazoa > Chordata > Amphibia > Anura > Alytidae > Discoglossus > Discoglossus pictus. The sequence continues at coordinate 377,746,364 of CM050167.1, forward strand.
TACCCATAGAACTAACGCAAATTCATTCTCAGATTGAGCTCCTCAGGCTATGGGTTATCATTGAGGGTAATTCTTAAATCTAAATACCTACAACTTTTAGTAGACTTCTCTAGACTTCAGGACACAGATTATCAGCCCACAAAAGAGCAACAGCCCTAATAGTTAATTACTGTTTAAAAAAGGAGTTTAGGCCAAAACATCTGTCCCGACCAAATGCATATTTTATTACACTCAAAGGCATTGTTTAAAAAAGCTTGAAACATCTTACACCTTGTGAAGAGCTTTTTGAGGGGCTTGTTAAGACACGCGCCAGTTCTCCACAGTTCTTTAGTATTTAGGTTAGTCAAAGTCCCCAGACCCCAAATACACAATCACATATATAGTTGTGAGCATGCAGGTTGTTGCTAACGCTGCGGCCCTCGCAAAGCCAAAGGGGCTCCTTGCCAGCAACTGCGGACCTCGCAAAATTTACGGACTTACGAGAAACAAATATGAGATGCAGAACTTAGAAAAAAAAGCATTACGACCTCGCAAAAATACGACCTTACTGCCCGAAACCCGCACACATGAAAACATTAAAAACACAATAAATACACACAACAAATACATAAAAAGCTCACCTACAGCAAAGGGGGGCACCGAGGACCTCGAAAACTGAAGTTTAACTCGAAAAATAAGAGTTTAGACACCTGAAAATTCCCTAAGCGAGAGAAAAAATTGCCACCGAAAAAAAACAAAAACAAAGCTACAGGACTCTAAAGACACAAAACACCACCAAACAAATACGGATTTTCCGAAAAAGCCGGACGCAATCCAAGAACAAGGATGCCAAATCAGCCACAGACGCGTACCACACATTAGGAGCCTTTTTACAACACTAAATTACACAATGCGGAAGTACACAGCTACCCTAACGGATTTTACTCGCACACGCACACTATTTACACTACACACTGCACACATTACTGACACTTACACAGCAGCTCCACAACACTTAAAACACACATTGTATGGTGCAGCAACATCAAAACAGATTGCCAGCTCTTCTGCACAATGCTTCCTGCATATATTACTTCAAAATAGGTAAAGTATATTGATGTATTATTTTATTCATTATTTCATTAGCATTAGCAAAAAAAAACAATGCTCGTAGCACACAAACAACCAACAACCTCGCAATGAGCGCCGAAGCATCTTGGAACACCAACAAAATTTACCGCCCTTACAATCTTATTGCCGCCATTTTTTGACGGGGGAAGTCGCTAGTGAATAATAATAGAAACACGATGCACAACATCACATATCAAAGTATCCTCTACTTTGTCCGACACATCACATAAACAAATTCTTCTAAGGGACCAGCACCAATGGGGGAAAACACTCAATACGGAAAACAGGAAAATTAGCTGGAAACTAACCATCCACTTGAAGAATCAGGTCCTCACCCCCAAACAGGGGGACCAGACCTGTGCTCATAATGAGGCATTGCAAGACAAAAGGAGATGGGGTCCCTCCCAAGAGTGTTGATTATACTGGAGAAGGTTGGGTGTGTGGGACAAAAGGAGTGTGCGAGATGTACAGCTGATACTGGATAAACAGACAGTTTTGAGTAGGGTCCTGAGCAACATAGTGAAGAAAACAAACTCTTGACCTATATAAATTGCTTGGATTATATTTGTTGGGGATATAGGTGGCAGTTCGCTCTTAAAAAAATGTGTTTTAATGTGACACAAAAGTTCTAAATATGGTATAATTAAAACTAAAGGCGTTAAACAATTACTTTATCAATTGCATTATATCTAAAAAGTCAGCCTCTCTGATCCACCCCCAAAAGAGATTATAATCTTTTGTTACTTAGAGATTATTGTCATTAATTACTGTTAAGTTCCTGATACACTGGGTCCATTGTCTTTCACACATTCACCTGCACAAAAAGAGTATACAAACATTCAATGTGCAGAGAACTGCACAACGACAATGGACCCAATGCATTTGGACCTTATTAGCAATTAATGCTATTGATCTCACAATGGCAAACTTACATTTTAGTTTACTGTAGGAAATATATTTGTTAAACAACATTTAATTGCTAAAGTACTTGTTCTTACCAGATGGAGGGAGCTACAAATGGAATGAGAGAACTCCTTAAGTGGGATTAGATCCTAAGAAGAAGGTTCAGTTTGGGGCTTACTTGGAGAATAGAACAGCAATGTAGAGGTGCAGCGTTATTGACGGCTTTGAATGTTTAGGTCAAGATTATCATTTTATTCTGATGAGGCTTCCTGATTCATATGTTTTTTTTTACCTTGGTCTATTTTTTTGATTTCCCATTCTGTTTTCTAGCTGCACCTGACCCCCCCTGGACCCTTTTACTTTGCCTCTGTGCTTCTCCGACATCATCCCTGAGTTATCTGCTTGTCCGAACAATCTCCGAGCTGCCTGCTTGTCTGGCACCATCCCCAAGCTTGAATTATCAACTGCACAGTGGTAATTGTCTGTGGGAGATGCCACTTAATGGAGTGAACAGTAGAGAAGAAAAGAAAAGGGATATAGAAGTAGATAAGCAGAGAAGAGAATAAGTCTGGTGAGGAGAGATAGATTCGGGTACAGATGATGAAACCTAAAAGAATTACAGACAACATTAACAATACAAAGGGTACAAGTGTGTCTGAAGTAAAGGTGTGTAAATGGAGGCAATGAGTGGTATCACTGCATTAGAGGAGGTGGGTATGTTATGTTGAATTGCTGGGGAGGGAGAGGAAGAGATTGCAATACACTGATGTGCTTTGTGATCTCTCTCCTCATACTAGACACCAGGGATAAGGTACCTTCCATCCCTAAGGGTGGTAGGTGCTGTTTGAAATATAAATATACTAGTGACTTGCCCGTCAAAAATGACGGGGCAATAAAATTTTAAGCTATGGGAATGCTGTTTGAGACATAATTGAAACCGTTTTGTTCTGTGAGGACCTTCGGCGCTCATTGCGAGCCTCTCCTGTCGTGTACTTTTGGTCCTCTGAGAGCGATATATATTTGTATGTATATGTCGTTAAGTAATAATTAATGATTAATTCAATTAATTAATTAAGAATTAATTATTTATTCATAAATTAATATACTTTAATTATTTATAATTGATATATGCAGTGAGCAATAGGCTGAAGAGCTAACAATCTGTTTGTATTTTGCGTCTGCATAGAATATACATTGTGAGTGTTAGTGCCCTGCTTATAAAGTGTAATGAATGTTTGAAGTGTGCATTCTAAATAGGCTGCGTGCGCAAGGTAAAGCCCTTGGTTTATTGTGTAAAGAGGCATTTTCGTGCTTTTGTAATAGTGTATATTGTAGGTCGTAGTGTGATGCGTAAAGTGCTACGCGTTTTGCAGTGTTTTGTGCGGCCCGGGGTCATGTAGCCTTGTTTTAATTTTTTTCGGCTCCCATTTTTTTCCTCGCTTATGTGATTCTTGTGTGCCATGCTGTCTGTGATGTTTTTGTAATTTTTGGGGTGTATTTTTTTGTGTTTTTTTCTGTTTTTTTGTTCGGCGGCTAATTTTTGCGTAACGTATCGAAGTCCTGCGTCTCGTAATTTTTTTTTTACTAAGTTCCGCGTCTCCTATTTTAACTTCTCCACTCGCTTTGCGAGGGTCGCATCGGCTAAGTGCTACGGTTTAACTGCTCGCCTCGCTTTGCGAGGCTCGCAGCGATGAGCACCAGGCGCTCCTCACCTAAGTCGTACGCACCTCACAAATTGTGACAATGTCTCGCAGTTTGACAACTATTATATGTGATATACATATAAACCCTTCCCTCTAACCATATAACCATGCATGGTGCTTATACTTTTTTGGTCCTTTTAGGATCTGCAGTGAAAGTGAATACTAGCAGCAGGCAGGGAGGTTTTTAAAATTATAGCGGTTATATAAAAACTCTTCTATAACAGTGAAATATGTATAAATTTTAACAATTCCAAAGCTCTTTTTCGCTTGGTTTTCAGTGCTTTATTTCATAATAATAAAAACTTTTGAAAAATGCAGTGTCCCTTTAACATTTAGGTATATAGAGATGTTTTTCAGTTTACTTCACCAGTGGGCGTTGTTTGTAAAAAAAGATAGGACGCTGACATGTAACAATTATATTTTATCCTTCAATCTCTGACAGAAATATTTGTACTGTTTTAGATTAAAAAGACGAATTGTGTATTAATCCTGAGGGTCTCCTTCTATTCTTCTTCAGACATTTCTCTTTGGTAGAACACTAAAACTATGAAAGCAGTGTATTAAAGTCTTTTGGATTCATAGATAACATACATCTGGTCTATATAAGTAAAAACACATTTATCAGAGGAAAAAACAACTTTCTTTGTGTGGGACAAAAGTACTTTGATAAATCGGCTGTATATTTCTTCACCACTTTTATCACAAGTGAAGTATTTGATAAATAGAACCTTGTATGTGCGTGAAGTACGTGTTACAAAACGCTATATATACAGTTACATCACTGAATACAATTAAACTAACTGAGATCACTTAAAAAATCAAAAATGGATAAAAGTGACAAATGTAAACGTGAAAGTTAAAATTAGAGAAAAAAATGAAAATAAATAAATGAATAGGTATATGTAGCAAATTATGAGCTCGATTATATGGCTCCAATAGGAGCTCTCACAAGGCTGATACATAACTACGGGAGTTCTAATTGGCTGAGCTGTTACATGGCTCCTGAAAAGAAAGTAAGGCTTACTGATTGATACTCAAGGCTCACAACCTGCCCTACCTACTGTATATCCTCCAACTATGAAACACAGTAGTCTCCATGGCCACAACATGCTACCTAACGTGAGCATGCGACACTAGCCCTAACATGCTCCAATATCTCTATCCATCTATATGTCTGTCTAAATTACTTCCCATGACAGGAAAGGCAGGTTAAGTAAGAAAACATGAATATGCGGGGTTCCTTGATATTGTTCCCCCTATGGCCGGGTATGCCTTGGGAATCATGGAGGTCCTTTTCCTTCCCATAACTTTGAATGTATTTGTATTATATCTCAACTGGCATTTAATTGTCAATTCCTCTGATTTATGCAAATCCCTTTAGAGGGAAAGTCTATATTTTTCTGAATTAATTACTGTATATACTCGAGTATAAGCCGACCCGAGTATAAGCTGAGGCACCTATTTTACCACAACATACTGGGAAAATGTATTGGTTCGAGTATAAGCCGAGGGTGGGAAATGCGCTGCCCCCAAGTGTCTGTCTTGTGTCACCTGTTTCCCCTCCAGTGTCCCATTCTTGTGTGATCTGTGCCCCCCTCTTGTGTACTCTTTGTGCCCCTCTCTTGTGTCCCCCCTCTATAAATATGTCTCTTCCCCCCTCTTCCTCCCCTGTGTCTCTTTCTCTCTCCCTCCCTTTCCCCTTATCATCCTCCTCATCCTCCCTCCTCATCCCTTTCCCCCTCTCCAATTACCCCCTCTCCCTTCCCCCTCTTTTACCTTCATCAGCTGCTTCTGCTTCTCTCTGCGTGACTTCCCGGCTGTGTCGAGACCGGCATATGCTAATGAAGTGACTTTACATGTGCATCACGTCATTAGCATATGCATTAAAAAATGTGCTGAAAAACTCGGCTTATACTTGAGTATATACGGTACCTTAAATACCTTATATAGTGTTGGAGGAGACATATCTAGATCGGGGTAGCACGACTTCACAGCGCTTGCTAAATGTGCGCCGACAACAGCGCGCCGACATGTGCGCATATACTCCAGCACGCTGAACAATAGCGCGCCCCACATATGCGCGCATTGAAAACAGCGTGCCCGCCATATGTGAGACAGCCCGCCTGCCATATGCGTGCAACAGTACAGGCCCTGAGCTACTGAGACGAGCGGGGAGCAACGGGACTCTAAATACACTTTCTGGCATGCTAAGCACTCCACGTATGTTTGTGCGCAGTTTCTTTATCAGTGATGCAGCAAGAGAGGAAATGCAATATTTCTAGAAGTGTGGTGAATATGTCAGTGGCTAGCACTCCAAAGACTGATTGGAAATGGGATTCAAAAGAGTTTGATCCCAGAGTATAAAGAAATATATGGACAAAGAAGAAAACGTATTCAACAATCTCAGCCCATAAATGTATTTATGTTTTATGTTGTAAGAGGCCCATTGAGATATTCTGGCCACAGCTGTCTTTTTTAGATATTTCCCCTGCCTCTGTTGCCTTTTTTAATCCTATTCCTGACAAAGTATCCAGATCCCTCCCCTTCTGTATTTACATGTTTGTTGGGTCCCTGAGGTGCGACGAGCCTGATGGGGTAGCCTAACTTAAGTAAGATTAGGTAACTGCCCTCCCTCTACTGATGTCTTCCCTTGTCACAAGATCAGCCAAACCCCATAAGGACCCGCACTGCTCCAGTTACCTAATCTTACTTAAGTTAGGTTACTCCATCAGTGTGAGGGGGAAAGAGAGAGAGAAAGGAGAAATTCATTGTGAGGAGGGGGAGAGAGACAGGAGAGAGTCTGTGTGAGGGACGAGAGAGAGCCAGGAGAGAGTCAGAGTGAGGAGGGGAGAACTAAAGACAAGAGAGAGACAGCGTGATGGGGAGAGAGAAACAGCATGAGACACGAGAGAGATACAGAGAGAGGAGGGGGGAGACCTAGAGACAGGAGAGAGTCAGTGTGAGGAGGGAGAAAGAGAGAGAGAGACAGGAAAATGTCAGTGTAAAAGGGGAGAGAGACACAAGAGAAAGTCAGTGTGAGGGAGAGAGAGAGAGAGAGAGAGTCATTGTGAAGAGGGGAGAGAGAGATAGAGACAGGAGAGAGTCATTGTGAGGAGGGGGAGAGAGACAGGAGTGACTCTGTGTGAGGGACGAGAGAGAGTCAGTAGAGAGTCAGATTGAGGAAGGGGGAACTAAAGACAAGAGAGAGACAGCGTGATGGGGAGAGAGAAACACCATGAGACACGAGAGAGATACAGAGAGAGGAGGGGGGAGACCTAGAGATAAGAGACAGTCAGTGTGAGGAGGGAGAAAGAGAAAGAGAGACAGGAGAGTGTCAGTGTAAAAGGGGAGAGAGACACAAGAGAAAGTCAGTGTGAGGGGGAGTGAGAGGAGAGAGTCATTGTGAGTAGGAGAGAGAGAGAGATATGAGAGAATCTGTGTGAGGGATGAGAGAAAGAGAGAGAGAGACAGGAGAGAGTCAGTGTGAGGGGGAGAGAGAGACATGAGATAATCCATGTGAGGGATGAGAGAAAGAGAGAGAGACAGGAGAGAGTCAGTGTGAGGGGGAGAGAGAGATATGAGAGAGTCAGTGTGAGGGGGAGAGAGAGATATGAGAGAATCTGTGTGAGGGATGAGAGAAAGAGAGAGAGAGACAGGAGAGAGTCAGTGTGAGGGGGAGAGAGAGATACGAGAGAGTCTGTGTGAGAGACAAGAGAGAGAGACGGGAGAGAGTCTGTGTGAGGGACAAGAGAGAGAGACAGGAGAGAGTCTGTGTGAGGGACAAGAGAGAGAGACAGGAGAGAGTCTGTGTGAGGGACAAGAGAGAGAGACAGGAGAGAGTCTGTGTGAGGGACAAGAGAGAGAGAGACAGGAGAGAGTATGTGTGAGGGATGAGAGAGAGACATGAGATAATCCATGTGAGGGATGAGAGAAAGAGAGAGAGACAGGAGAGAGTCAGTGTGAGGGGGAGAGAGAGATATGAGAGAGTCAGTGTGAGGGGGAGAGAGAGATATGAGAGAGTCTGTGTGAGGGACAAGAGAGAGAGACAGGAGAGAATACATGTGAGGGATGAGAGAAAGAGAGAGAGACAGGAGAGAGCCAATGTGAGGGGGAGAGAGAGATATGAGAGAGTCAGTGTGAGGGGGAGAGAGAGATATGAGAGAGTCTGTGTGAGGGACAAGAGAGAGAGACAGGAGAGAATACATGTGAGGGATGAGAGAAAGAGAGAGAGACAGGAGAGAGCCAATGTGAGGGGGAGAGAGAGATATGAGAGAGTCAGTGTGAGGGGGAGAGAGAGATATGAGAGAGTCTGTGTGAGGGACAAGAGAGAGGGACAGTAGAGAGTCTGTGTGAGGGACAAGAGAGAGAGACAGGAGAAAATCCATGTGAGGGATGAGAGAAAGAGAGACAGGAGAGAGTCAGTGTGAGGGGGGAAAGAGAGCCAGAATAAGGGGGGAGACCTAGAGACAGGAGTAAGTCAGAGTGAGGGGGTGAGACCTACCCCATCAGGCTCATCACAGCTCAGCGACCCACCCAGCAGGTAAATACGGGAGGGGAGGGATCCGGATACTGTATAAGGAAGAGAATTAAAAAAAGGCAACAGAGGCAGTGGAAATATCTCAAAAAAGGCAGCTGCCCATCTTCATCTTTAAGGATCATTTACCAAGTGCTATAGGCCTGCTACCAAGGTCCTGTAGTCTCCCGTGTGTATATGTACATATATATTCATTATCTACTAATGTTTTTTTCCAATTGCCATTTTGAGAGTCATATTGATAGATTACATATATGAGTATGCCTAGTGACTTTTACTGTCTGAGCTGCTGCACAGTATGGAGCACTATGTAGATGTGTGCTCCATCATAGCTCTGTGTTTAGGCTAACTATAAATACTCTTTTACTATACTTTACTATCATTTATGATTGACTCCATTTTCAGTGCATTCAGGCTGATAGGCATTATCAAAGTATATACTCTAAGGTACTGATTACCTATAATGTAGTATTGTGAGAGGTTCAGTATTAAAGGCATCCAGACTCCTGGGATATTTAGTTTAAAGGATGACTAGTTGAAAGCCATCAGCTGAATTAATAAATAGTTTTGGTATAACCACAGACTCCCTTAATCATATATACAGTAAACTCCCCGTTATCCGGCACCCACGGGGACTCCCTATTGCTGGATAAGTGTAGTTGCCAGTTAATCGAGAGTCCCCCCAAAAAATGGTCTAAACGACCCTTATCCCCTGAAAACCCCTCAAAATGCATTAGCACCTAAACTGGGCCATTACGGCCCCAAAAAAAAATTGAAAAAAGTTTTTAGGTTTTTTTTGCAGTCTCGAACTGCTGGATAGTCCCGGTTTAGCAGGAGTTTGGTTCAAATGGGGAATTGAGAGTGCCGGTTGGTTAGGTGCTGGACAACCAGGATTTTACTGTATAGGTATATGGTAGTCTCCCATATCGTGAAGTATTGGGTTCTGCAGACAGATACAGATGGCTGGTGTATGGGTGCAATCCTAGTTGTAGTTCACAGTCTATCAGAGCCCCAGGGCTAGTCGGACTGTTTCTGTTTCATCAAAGGTACCTTATGTGTATGTTTTTATAGTTTTCACAGGGATTGCTCCATTTCCTATGGAATAATAGAATAGACGATGATACTCTTTGAAGTAACTTCTTTCATATTTAAATTATCTTCATAAACAATCACAGGAGATTCTGGGAGTATCTATTCTCATCTGTCATTTGCAGCTTTTATTGATTGCATTTCTGTTCTTATTTTGTTCAATGTCTCTAGAAGAGAGTTCATGATTAATGTACTATTGACATTTGCTCTGGTTTCTTTCGCTAAATAAATGCCTGTAGTTTTGTTTTTTGATTCATTTGTAATCCATTTATTATATCCATTTATTATAGTATGTGGTTTCAGAACAGACAAAGTATTCCATGGGGATAAATAAGTATTTTTGTGTTATGTATTCTATTGAGCCTATCTATCAGATGATGTAAATCTTTAAACATCTTCTTAAACAGTCTCCAGGATCACCTAGGAAGTGGGGTTACTAAAGCCACTTCAACTCCTTTTGATGAATATTCTCCATATTATTACAGGGAAATCATTGATATCCCTGATCTACAACTTCAGCTGAATACCACATTTTAAAGTTCTACATCTATATTAAGAATGATGATTAAATCTGACACATGAATGGATTGCAGACACCAATGGATGACCCCTTGGCTGCTTATGTACCTTTAGAAATATGCACAGAATATAGCTATATGACCATAGAGGCGTTTGTATACTCTACATGGATGATGCGTGATTAAAAAGTTGGCAGTTTTCTTTAGAAGTCAAACATTTTTCAAGTTTTCCAATGGAAGTAATCTCTTAAGATTATAATGACTTTAACTTCAGATGAAAAGGTAACCTGACTTGACAATTACCTCATCAAGTCTTGTGTGTGTGGAGTCTGCAGTTCATCTTAACTGACAATGGAATTTTTTATTGACCGAGCTTTTAGATATGAGTAGCCAAATTATGCACGTTTGAATTTGAATTTAAAGGTATATGGAAGTTTCATACATTATGAATGCATCTAGTAGAGGAGAACCAGCATGAAAAAATCCCAAAATAAACATTAATAAACTTGTCCTAAAGTTTGCAAAACTTCTTCAGTTTTCTGGCAGTTAATTTTGAGAAGGAACTCCCCTGAAAATCGAAGCTAATTTAGCATAAAATTAATAATCTGTTGTGGCCAATCAAAGGCAGCTACAACAATGTAGCAATACACATGGGATTTGTAGTTTTTTGTTCTAACCACGCACCTCTCTCTCTTCCCCTGGAATTATGCAGCTCAGGCAGCTCTGCTAACACACACCTCTCTGCCACTAGAAAGCAACAGTTCTAGAGCTCTGCACTGTGCTGCTATTGGCTGGAAGGTTGTATGTTTATGTTTTTCACTCATGTTCGACTCTCCGTGACCTCATGGACTGCAACACACCATGCCGATCCACTTGGTATTCATGGCAGAGATACTGTAGTTGGTTACCAGTTCCTTTTCCAGTGGGCCACAGCATACAGCTCCTGGTATTCCTAGGAGGTCTCGCATCCAAGTACTAACCAGGTCCAACCTTGCATAGCTTCAGGGTGGTGTGACCACTTGGTTCCCTGACTTGAATCTAACCCAGGTCACAAGCACCAAATCCTAACCACTGGACCACCAGGGAGACCTGACTGGAAGATTAGTATAGGGCTAAAAACTGCAGTTTTTCCATTCATTCGTATGAGGTACCTATGTAGGCACCTCTGGGGGGGGGGGGGGGCATTTTTATAAATAAAATTAATCTTCCATACAAAATTTCCATTTACCTTTAAGGAAATGTGTGACTGCAAGGAGTATTCACAAGAAGGTGATAATTGAGTATTACAAATAATTCTAAAATAATACTAAAATAACTATTAGATAAAATGATGCAGGATGCTCTATTTCTGTTTCACACTCTCCAGAAGCCACTGCCAATGGTAGTATTCACACTGTCCCAAAGCCACTCCCAATGGTAGTATTCACACTGTCCCGAAGCCACAGCCAATGGAAGTATTCACACTGTTTCAAAGAAACACCCAATGGTAGTATTCACACTGTCCCAAAGCCACTCCTGATGGTAGTATTAACACTGTCCCAAAGCCACTCCGAATGGTAGTATTCACACTGTGCCAAAGCCACACCCAATGGTAGTATTGACACTGTTTCAAAGCCACTCCCATTGGTAGTATTCAAACTGTCCCGAAGCCACTCCCAATGGTAGTATTAACATTGTCCCAAAGCCACACCCAATGGTAGTATTAACACTGTAGTATTAACACTGTCCAAAAGCCACACCCAATGGTGATATTCACACTGTCCAGAAGCCACTCCCAATGGTAGTATTCACACTGACCAGAAGCTATTCCCAGTGGTTGTATTCACACTTTCCCGAAGCCATACCAAATGGTAGTATTCACACTGCACAGAAGCTAGACCCAATGGTGATATTCACACTGTCCAGAAGACACACCTAATGGTGGTATTCACACTGTCCAGAAGCCACCCCCAATGGTAGTATTCACACTGTTCAGAAGACACACCTAATGGTGGTATTCACAATGTCCAGAAGCCACTCCCAATGGTAGTATTCACAAAGCACAGAAGCTACCCCCAATGGTAGTATTCACACTGTCCCGAAGCCACACCCAATGGTAGTATTCACACTGCACAGAAGCTAGACCCAATGGTGATATTCACACTGTCCAGAAGACACACCTAATGGTGGTATTCACACTGTCCAGAAGCCACCCCCAATGGTAGTATTCACACTGCACAGAAGCCAGACCCAATGGTGGTATTCACACTGCACAGAGGCCAATCTCAGTGATAGTATTCACACTGCACAGAAGCTACTCCCAATGGTAATATCCACACTGTCATGAAGCCACACCCAGTGGTAGTATTCACACTGTCATGAAGCCACACCCAATGCTAGTATTCACACTGCACAGAAGCCACTTCCAGTGGTAATATTCACACTGACCAGAAGCCACCCCCAATGGTAGTATTCACACTGTCCAGAAGCCACCACCAATGGTAGTATTCACACTGCACAGAAGCTAGACCCAATGGTGGTATTCACACTGTCCAAAAGACACACCTAATGGTGGTATTCACACTGTCCAGAAGCCGTCCCCCAATGGTAGCATTCACACTGCACAGAAGCTAGACCCAATGGTGGTATTCACACTGCACAGAGGCCAATCTCAGTGATAGTATTCACACTGCACAGAAGCTACTCCCAATGGTAATATCCACACTGTCATGAAGCCACCCCCAATGGTAGTATTCACACTGCACAGAAGCCACCCCCAATGGTAGTATTCACACTGTCCCGAAGCCACACCCAATGGTAGTATTCACACTGCACAGAAGCTAGACCCAATGATGGTATTCACACTGTCCAGAAGATACACCTAATGGTGGTATTCACACTGTCCAGAAGCCACCCCCAATGGTGGTATTCACACTGCACAGAAGCCAGACCCAATGGTGGTATTCACACTGCACAGAGGCCAATCTCAGTGATAGTATTCACACTGCACATAAGCTACTCCCAATGGTAATATCCACACTGTCATGAAGCCACCCCCAATGGTAGTATTCACACTGTCCAGAAGTCACTCCCAATGGTGGTATTCACACTGTCACAAAGCCACACCCAATGGTAGTATTTACACTGACCAGAAGTCACTCCCAATGGTGGTATTCACACTGTCACAAAGCCACACCCAATGGTAGTATTTACACTGACCAGAAGCCACTCCCAATGGTAGTATTTACACTGCACAGAAGCCACTCACAATGGTAGTATTTACACTGCACAGAAGCCACTCACAATGGTAGTATTTACACTGCACAGAAGCCACTCACAATGGTAGTATTTACACTGCACAGAAGCCACTCACAATGGTAGTATTTACACTGCACAGAAGCCACTCACAATGGTAGTATTTACACTATCTCAAAGCAGACCCCAATGGTACTATTCACACTGTCCCAAAGCCACTCCCAATGGTAGTATTCACACTGCACAGAAGACACTCCCAGTGGTGGTATTCACACTGTCCCAAAGCCACTCCCAATGGTAGTATTCACACTGTCATGAAGCCAAACCCCAATGGTAGTATTCACACTGTCCAGAAGTCACTCCCAATGGTGGTATTCACACTGTCCCAAAGCCACACCCAATGGTAGTATTTACACTGACCAGAAGCCACTCCCAATGGTAGTATTCACACTATCCAGAAGTCACTCCCAATGGTGGTATTCACACTGTCCTGGAGCCACCCCCAATTGTAGTATTCACACTGCCCAGAAGCCGCTCCCAATGGTAGTATTTACACTGCACAGAAGCCACTCACAATGGTAGTATTTACACTATCCCAAAGCCACCCCCAATGGTACTATTCACACTGTCCAGAAGCCACTCCCAATGGTAGTATTCACAATGCACAGAAGACACTCCCAGTGGTGGTGTTCACACTGTCCCAAAGCCACACACAATGGTAGTATTTACACTGACCAGAAGCCACTCCCAATGATAGTATTCACACTGTCCTGAAGCCACACCTAATGGTAGTATTCACACTTTCCAGAAGTCACTCCCAATGGTAGTATTCACACTGTCCTGAAGCCACTCCCAATGGTAGTATTCACACTGTCCAGAAGCCACTCCCAGTGGTGGTATTCACACTGTCCCAAAGCCACCCCCAATTGTAGTATTCACACTGTCCAGAAGCCGCTCCCAATGGTAGTATTCACACTGCACAGAAGCCACTCCCAATGGTAGTATTCACACTGTCCTGAAACCACTGCCAATGGTAGTATTCACACTGTCCTGAAGCCACTCCCAATGGCAGTATTCACACTGACCAGAAGCCACTCCCAATGGTAGTATTCATACTGCACAGAAGCCACTCCCAATGGTAATATTCACACTGTCCCAAAGTCACTCCCAATGGCAGTATTCACACTGACCAGAAGCCACCCCCATTGGTAGTATTCACACTGTCCTGAAACCACCCCCAATGGTAGTATTCCCACTGTACAGAAGCCACCCCAATGGTAGTATCCACACTACCCAGAAGCCACACCCAATGGTAGTATTCACACTGCACAGAAGCCACTCCCAATGGTAGTATTCACACAGCACAGAAGCCACCTCCAATGGTAGTATTCACACTGCACAGAATACTGATATGCAGCTGATATGCAGCCAGCATAGATTGTACTGGGTCCTTAAAGGACATAAATCGATATTCAAGTCAAAATGCTTGAGCCGTTACACGGTTGTTCTTTAGACATAAACTCTGACATATAATTGTACTGAAACCAAACATTTCAGCTTCTTCTTCCTATTCTAATTTGTCTTTTAGGTGAATGAGCATTTATGCTTTATTTATGGTTCTGCAATAACCTGCAATAACCTGCAAGAGCCAGCCATGGTCTCTGTGAATATGTCTCTCTGTGAGTGAGTGCATGCAATTTATTGGGGCTGGGGGAGGTTACAGAGGTAAATCACTGGGGCTGGGGGAAGTTTCACCTGGGATGTAGGTAAAACAATCAGTGAATGACGGGACACAGATCTTGTTCTGGGTTTTACAGAAATCTAAAGGAAAGCTGCAGCACAATCCCCAGGCCAAAAAGATACAATGTAATATGTATGCTAATTGTCCCTGGGATTTTCAGAGGGTGTCAACATTGATAGAAAAACATTGCAAATGCAAGAAATTCAGCAAATTTTAGGGTAACAGATGCATTAATACCCCAGCTCACTTGAATCTACCTTTAGGTAAAACCGATTTAAATTTAGGAAATGCAGAGAACATACTTTAGTCTGAGATCTCATTGGTTGGCAGAGCACCAGCCCCCAAGAGAAGTTACATTTCTAAATAGGATTTTTGCTCTGAGATCTTAATTTAAAAAAAGAAAACTGTGACACATTATCAAATACCGTCTTTCTGGTGTCTCTTTTGTGTACTCTTTAATAGTATGTAAAACAATGTATTGGGAGCATGAATGTATTTTGAGAAGTGTTGCATTAAGTAATAAAGAAATTAACAGACGATGAGGTTTTACTGGCATTATCAAAGTTACATGACCACTGTAGTTCAAGAAAAAGGCCCTTCTTTAAGATGTATTTAATAAAATATAGAAACAAAAAGAAAGAAGGTAACCATTGTAGCCAATAGTTTATATGCCACCTAACATAAATATTATACAAATAAAATTACTGTTACCAAGAATGTGGCAAGTTAGAGAATCATAAGTAGCTAATTACACAAATTAAACAGAAGGAAAGTAAAAAGACCACTTATAATTTATAACAGTATCAAGTATTTAAAGGCATATCTAAATTAGCTGGATTAATACATTTCTGACATCCTTAGGCAAAAAACATCCTTGGTATATGCAGCACATTTCATAAAACATTTAATTTGAATTAATATCTAATAATCCCTCCACTCAGCATGGTGCATTTGGGGACCAATTTTAACACATTGTTCACCTACTGTGTCTTTATCAGCCAATAGGAGAACACTGATGTGAGACCCAAAGTGACTGCAGGTATGTGACCTGTGTGGTAATGATACAATTAGGCTCAGCTGCTGCTTAGCTCTGCCAAACAGAGAGATGAAGGAAAAAACACCAGCAGTAGTTGATGCAGGAAATGGACAACCTGCAGGGATGGTAATCGCATGTCAATGTGCTGCACAGAGAGACACTAATATGAAAATACATAGCACCTTCTAACATAGTGCAAAACTACATATCCCAGGCTGCTTTGTAGCACAAACAGGAACCCCAGAGTTTAATACAAATCTTTAAGCTGCCTCCTGATTGGCCAAAATGAATTATGAATTTTATGCTAATTTTACCTGGATTTTAATGTTTAATTTATAATTTTTTCATGCAAAACATTTTTTACATTCACTACTGAGTCTCCTCTATTAGATGCACTCATGATCCAGGAAACTTAGATATGCCTTAATAAACTAACGACATTAGCCGCTGTGTAAGACACAGACATAAAAACATTTTTAGTAAAAATAAGATTTTTTTTAAAGTCTGTTTATGAGTGTAAACATCCATTTTCTAATTGTAACAAAATTTCCCGAGAGCTGGATCATAAGGGTGGGGAAAGGAGTGCAGAAGAGGTAACAGGGAGAGATCAGGGGATAATTTGATAAGATTGACACCCGTTACAGACCAAGATGCAGGGCGTTAATGAATCAGGAAGTTAATTCAATTTAGTAAAGAGAGGGAGGGGCAGAAGGAGTGGGAGAGACAGAGAGAGGAGGCAGAGGGAGAGGTTGGGACAGAGAGAGAGAGAGAGAGAGAGAGAGAGAGAGAGAGAGGGAGAGAGAGAGAGGGAGAGAGGGAGAGAGGGAGAGAGGGAGAGAGGGAGGGAGAGAGAGAGGAAGAGAGAGAGAGAGAGAGGAAGAGAGAGAGAGAGAAAGAGAGGAAGAGAGAGAGGGAGAGAGAGAAATTGAGGGAGAGAAAGGGAGGGCAAGATAGAGGGAGGGAGGGCAAGATAGAGGGAGGGAGGGAGATCGAGAGAGAAAAGGAGGGCAAGATAGAGGGAGGAGGAGAGGATGGGAGGGAGAAAGAGAGAGGGGGGAGAGAGTTAGAGAAAGAAAGTGAGTGAGAGGGAGGGAGAAAGGGAGGGAGAGAGACAGAGAGCAGAGAGAGGACACAGATAGAACCAGATTGCACAGAGAGAGTGCACACAGGCAGAGAGGGCTCAAAGAGAGAGAGAGCCCACACTGAAAGGGCGAGAGAGAGAGAGAGGGCACACAGAGAGAGGGCACACAGAGACAGCACAAGCAATTGAACATAACATATGAAACAGAGGAAGCCGCAATGAACCACATGATGACTGTGGACCACCTTTTGCTCATTGGGTTTTCAAATTCTGTAGTAATATATTTAATAGTTCCATGTTTCAACAAATACACAATATTTTATTGCTCTTCTCAACATTGTTCATAAAATAGATATGTTGCATTCTCAAGAAACCCATTGGGAATATTAGTAGTTTATATTATTGCTGTTGATATTATGCTTTACATCAGCTCAACTGTTTCTGCCATTTTTTCTCCCTGGGGCCTATTTGTGAACGTGCATTTCTGGGTAATATCAGCAATATACATGCAAGTTTAAAATGTGATTAGGTCTTTATCAGTTGTCTATACCCCATGGATATACAGGGCTCGGAGTTAAGTTATTTCATTTTGACTTGTTTTTTGGAATTCTGTCTGATATGAAAAATCTGTGCATGAATTAGTGAAAATATATCTGTTTAAAATGGGATTTACAATGTATGATTTGTAGATTAACAATAAAAACATGGCCAAAAATGTGAAATCTCCCACCTGCAGCTGGGGGTCCAAGTCTTTTACATTATTCATTTAGCTTATAGTGTCTTTTTAAAATGATATTTAAAAAATATGCTAAAGGAGCATTGTTCTCCCATTTTTAAGTTATACTTTTATTAAGATCTACACCTCATAATGTTCTGTCTTAAACAACAAAGCATTATTATATTTTACATGCAACTATGTTGCAGTGGAATCTACTATTCTTGTTTCTATTGACCTGCTTCCTCAGATGGGACACACTTTCTCCATGGTGGAAATATGGCAGCTAAAAGTGCCAGTGCTTTTAACAGCAAATATTACTGATTTACAAGGACACACTCTCATGAGAGAGCAGCAGTAAGTAACAACTCACTCAAGGAAATGGAATTCAACAGTAAAGATTAATTCCTTTCTTAAACTTTGTGTGTGTTATCCAAATTAGCCATTCAGAAGATCGAGAACAATGTAACTAATTTGGTTCTTTAATTGATATTGAGATTGAGTCATTATACTGTTGTATCAAATAATATTTTTGAAAGGTAGATTTAAATGTGCTTTGTATTTATAACTATGTACAGTAGACTCTCAGTTATCCGACACCCATGGGGATTGGTAGATGCCGGATAAATGTGGTTTCTGGTTGCTTGAGAGTCACATATAAAAGAGGCCTAGATTAGCTGCACATAGGATGCTCTGCTAAGTATATTTGTCAGTGAGGGCTGTTCTAGCAGCAGCAGCTTTCACTCCTCACTTACACACAGGTACGTTGGGCTGGAGGGTGCAGTGCTGAACCCGGGGAATGTAACGCCAACACTGCCCTGGCTAAGTCACTCATGCCTGTCTGCTTCCAGGTAAAACTGAATTGCAGAGACATACAGTGGTAATCTAGGTGTCTTTTTGCCAGTTTGTGGTGTGTTTACTCCAGGTCTTTGCATCTTAAAAATATAAAAATAGGACACTATGATAAGTTTTCTTCAGCAGTATACAATGCATTACCTGGTGATTCTGTAACTCCAGCATATGGGACAGCACAGTATCTAGATGTTGTCAGTAGGTAGACTCCACCAATGGAAAGCTTAGAACTCAAGGAAGGCCTAGAACCCCAGGAATGCCGAAGAACTGTCTAGATTTGATCCTCACACTTGATCGAGTGAGAAATACATTATATATGTGTGTATATTTATTTGCACATACTTGAACTAAGAATCCAGTAATAGATTATGTTGTGAGCCTGGCACATGGGACAGTACCTAGAGGTTGCCAGTAGTAAGGTGCCATTGAGAAAGGCAGACTACTTAACGGGCGGTGTGGTATGGTGTGGCATGGCATGGGGTTCTCACACTTGATATAACCAGTCTGGAAATGCTTTATATTATGATTTAGTATAAAACACTGATTATATTTTGGTGTAGTGGGTGATGTCACTTTCAAAGTAAACACTTGAATATAAATCTTTAGAACTTTTTGAAAGCTTGAGTCTAAAAGGGCAGTGCAAGTACCCTTAATGTGAAATCTATTTTTGAGTTCACTATTTTGTTGTCATATCTGACATGCCAGGCATATCTACTGCTATGTCATTGGTTGTGCTTATTCATAAAGTTATCTTGACAAAGATACTGGAGTGGGTCGCCAATTCCTTTTCAAGTCGGTCGGGATCTGTCTTACCTCTCTGCTATGACCTGCCCATCTTAGGTAACCCTACTTGGTATAGCTCATGGCTTCATTGAAGTACACAAGTTCATTCACCAGGACAAGGTAGCAGAAGTGGAGTTCACCATTAATTAACATTAAAACCACATGTGCAAGCAGCAATAAAAAAAATGCTTAGGCCATTAATGGACGCGTCTTTTCTCCACCCCTATCTCTCCCAAAGTTCTGAGCACTGCGGAAAAGAAGACAAACGTTCAATCAGAGATGACAATAATTAGGACACAAGTAGGGGAGGGGCACAGCAGCAACCATACACTGGCCTGTAAGATTGTTTCTCTAGGTCCTGTACAAGATAATGTACACAACATGAGAAAATGTTTGTTCTCGAAAACATTTTGTTGAATAGAATTTTATTGTAAAAATTTAAATTTTAAATTTTTTGTGAATTTATAATTTTTGCAAGAGCATTTTAATAGGAAAACTACACAAAATATTAACTTCAAAGTGGGTCAATATAGCAATTGATACTGTTCTTTTATTTTATTTTTTGATATATTAACATTTAGGTAACAGTTTGTTTAAGTTATATAAGTGGTATAATGATTGGTGATATTTGAAGAACAGTTGCAACAAGGGCAAGATAAAAAAATAAAGCAGCATTGATGTCATATTTATAGTTTGCTGTTATGTTCATGACCTATATATCTGCTGATGTTAGTTTCTTACATATTCCACAAATATGTGAAGTTTTTCCTAAACTATTGGTCCTTTAAACCTGGTTTGGCTGATAAATGTGCAGTAGGTCTGTAGTTTTATTAATAAGGTTGGCATGCCAGCTTATGATGGGTGGGGCATGGCAGCATGGAAGTGTGTGTGAAATCTATTAAGTATTAGGTATACTCTAAAAAGAGTTCCCCGTTGGTCCATTGGTTAGGATTTGGTACTTTCACTGCTGAGACCTGGATTCTGGTCAGGGAACCAAGTGGTCACACCACCCTGAAGCCGAGCAGGGTTGAGCCTGGTCAGTACTCGGAATACCAGGAGCTGTATGCTGTGGCCCACTGGAGATGGAACTGGCAACCCACTCCAGTATCTGCCACAAATGCCAAGTGGATCAGCATGGTATGCTGCGGTTCATGAGGTCATGGAGAGTCAGACATGACTGAACAACATAAACACATACCCTAAAAGCTGTTAGGGTGAGAAGTAGAGAAGAGATATGAAGCGTGCAATATGTGCTCAGAGCCCTACACGGCACAATAAGATGTTTTTTTCAGTCAACAGGGGTAAGAGGAATAAGATGCTGAGGATAAACATGGAGTTGAGAGACATACTTATAAAAGATAAATACATTCTCTTACATTATTTAATGTGCAATCTACATGACTGCATGAAGCTCCTTGCATTAAATGACAAGTTTCAACCACGGTCTTGTATATATATCCCAGGTTTCTTAGTATCATAATAATCTTAGTCTTATACTCTGTTATATCTATTTATGTAGTATATCTTTTAGACCTTCCTATATAATTCTAACATCTTTGAAAAAAATGTGTTTATACAGTTATTTAAAAACCAAAGAAAATTGAATAATTCAGAAAAAAACTTTCCTGTAGAATTTTTTTTTAATTGTCTAAAATAGCACACTTCAAAATCCTATCCTTTTATCAACCGTTATTTAATTCCATGTTACAACTTCTGAGGGGATGTCTGGATCTGGAATTCCAACATAATGAAGAAGTGTGAACAATCATCTCCAGAGGATCGTTATCACATTCTCAATCAGTTTGTAAACCTGTTCCTGGGTAGGTAGTAAAAATGCTTTATCAGATTAGATGAAAATGTTCTTAGATCTCTAGAAAGGTCTTTGACTATGGCAAAGGTGTCTAATAAATGATAATCCAACGACCTAACCTCTTTAAGATATTTACATAGCTTAACTTCAAAGTGGGTCAATTCCATTTTACACATTATAGTTCATAGCACTAAGATTTCATGGAAATAACCATTTCTGGACAACTTCACTTTTACTTGCTTCTGACAAAGTAGTTATTTTTTGAGCAGATTTAACAGATCGGCCGCCTTTAGGCCAGTTTCTGAATCATCTGTTGGTAGAGTGCAACACCTGGAAGATGGAAGACAGGGATTAGATTAAAATACAATATATGAGAGGGCAAAGGTGGAATAGAAAGGGACAATGGGTATAGAGGACATGGGTAAATTAAGTTAAATGACCACTGCACTTCCAGAACATACACTTGTATGTACCAAACTAATTATATCAGCCGCTGTGTATGTCATCGTCATAACATTTTTTGCAGAAGATTTGTTTATGAGTATAGGAATCCATTTTGTGTTTGTCACAACACATCCTGAGAGCTAGATGATGGGTGTGTTTTTTGTAGGGTTGTGGGAAGAAGGAACAGGCAGATGTCCAGAGTCTTTGTTTGACACAACACCTCTTCTCTCGCCCAGAAGCAGAAACCTTTCACCATTCTATGTAACCAAAGCTCCCCAGAAATGTTAACACCCCCCTCAAGCACACAACCTCTACCAATGTATCATGTATCCCTCCAGGGTCCTTTCTTTTAATTAAAAACTAGCTATATGGCTGTTTTCCAGATTAAATATGCTTTTAGTCAGATTTAAAGTTTTCAGATACATATATTTGTTCTTTAATAAGGGTGGAGAGGCAGTAAAATATGACCTAAGCAAGGCCCAGTTGGTATGTGCATATAAGAATGTATACCCCATCACCCATTGAATATAAAATTAGACACAGACCACTTCTTGGGAGATAACTGGCCACAGCGTTTATTGGTAAACACAACATGATGTAATAACCATAACAATAAATAAATAAACATAACCCGAGGGGAGGAGCCTGGACAGAGACCGTACACCCTACGCCCTGAAGCCTCATCCAGGGCCTACCGTGTTGGAACATCCGTACCACCGTAGGGTAGGATCTCCCCCATTTTCCACTGTCCCGGCAACTCCCCTCACCACCCGCCGCTGTGACAAAATAAACAAACTTTTAATACCATATAATATATACTTAATGATACATCCACAACAATGAGTGCTTCAGACAATAAACAACATAATCCACAACTTACTATTCATCTTTTTTTTTTTTTTTTTTATTAACAGTACAACATATACATCACTTTAACATCAATACTTTAGGGATGGGTGGGTGGGCATCTGCTCCCATGGCTAGCTGGGGGCAAACTGGTGGAAATTGGCGGCAAAAGCCTATAATGGCTCCACCTCCCCCAGCTAGCCACCTCCTGCCCCTCCCAGGTCCTGCCAGGTCAGGTGGTCCCTCCTTCCAACCCCAGGCTAGCCTGAGGTGGCCTACGGGCCCTTCAATATGGAGAGGGGGAGAGGAAAATAAGAGGAGGAATAGAAGACGAGGAAATAGAGAAGGGGAGAAAAAGTGCAAAGGTCATTAAAAGGAAAATTCATATCTTTGAGAATTTTTAAAGATTAACTTCCTTCACATGCAAGACTCGGCTACACCAACGTGGCAAGAGCTTCCAACAAGCCCTAGTTGTTCACTGGAGCAAATAAATCCAGTCCTCCCAAACTGTTTTAGGCCTGGAAGAAGAATTTGAATTGATTGAAAAAGCAATCACCAGATTTGCTGCTTCACTAATAAGTATTGTAGGCAGAAAAGCAAAAGAATAACTTCCTGGTGACATAATTGTTGATTACATCCGTGTGCTGCATACATGTCAACCTGCAAGTGATAAGGCTAAATTCAAGATATCTAATAATAGAATACCTTTGGATTTAGGCTCATTTTTGGTTATACAGTTCCATTCTCTTCTTTCTTAGTCACTGTCAGTGTTTTCAAACAGCTGAGTCTCTAGGGTACATGTTTAGACATTTCTGCGTCTTCATCATGTAACACACAACAGACAGAGGTGGTTTGTGAGGTGTTTATAGAATACTCACTTTCTGTTAACTCTAGTACAGTAAATACATAGTACATTTGTGTTCAAATTTGAACTTCTAAAATAAGTAAAAAAACTTGTTTCCTGCTCAGAATTCCAAGAAATACAGTTATTGCACTGCATTCTGGGAACTGGGCAGGGACATGCAAAGCATGGGTGTAGGAACTGGGTGGAGGGGATTAGGGGGACAAATCCCCCCAAATTTATCATTGTGTATGCGTAGAGAAGGTGTTCTGTGTATCAAGTGAACTGCACCCCCCCCCCCCCCCAGAATTATTTTGGTTCCTACACCCCTGCCATAAAGGCTTCTCTCTTTAATCCAGATGCCATTTCAAACATGGCTTCTTTTAAGCATATGCCTGCTGTATTGCACAGCTTTGAGCGAAGCCTTGGATGGATTATGCACAAGCCAGGAAACCTACCCACAGACAGCACTGTTTCAAGGTTACTGCCTCTCATCACTATGCCTCTAGGTAATGTTTCTGATCTTGCAGTGATCATCAATTCAGTTAAATATGTAAAAATATTATATATACATTAAAATATGCATACTTTATACAAACCTTGCATCAGATTAGGATAAATTTCCAGCAAATTTGATATACTGGCTTCATATATATATATATAACTAGCGAATTGCCCGTCAAAAAATGACGGGCATGAAATCGTAAGGCAGGTAATGTTGTTTTATCCATTTTTTAGTGTGAGGACCTTCGATGCTCATTGCGAGGGTTGCGCTGAGCGCCTTTGGTGCTTATTGCGAGGCTGTTGTTTTTTTGTTTTTTGTTATTAGAGGGGCTTTTTTTGTGTATATGTCTTGTTGTATGCAAATAAAATAATGAATAAATTAATAAATTAATATACTTTACCTATTCCTAAGTAATGTATGCAGGAAGCATTGTGCTGAAGAGCTGACAATCTGTTTCTTTGTTCCTGCAGCATCCACTGTAGTTTTGCACGGTTCTGGAGATGAGCTGTAAGTGTCAGCAATGTGGGCAGTGTGTAGTGTAAATGTGGTGCGTGCGCGAGGGGAAGCCGTTTGTGTAGCTGTGTACTTCCGCATTGAGAAATGGCGCGAATGTCTATGTGTTACGCTAGTGTGTATGATTTTCCATCCTTAGTAAAAGTGTATCTTTTCCTCGTATGGCTTTTTGGAAAATCTGTATGTGCTTGGTGGTGTTTTGAGTGTTTAGGGTCCTGTAGCCTCGTTTTCGTTTTTTTCGGCGGCCATTTTTTCTCTCGCTTAGGGGATTTTCGTGTGTCTAAACTCGTGAATTTGGACTTAAATTGAGGTGTAACTTCCCTTGCAGAGGTCCTGGGTGCCCCCCCTTGCTGTGGGTAAGCTTTTTATGTCTTTTTTGTGTGTATTTATTGTGTTTTGACTGTTTCCGGTGCGCGCGGTTTGGCTGTTAAGGTCGTATTTTTGCGAGGTCGTAATGTTTTCTCGTATTTTTGTCTGCTAAGTCCGTAAATTTCCCCCGGTTCGTATTGATGGTAAAGTGCCGCTTGTGTGGGTGTTTGTAACCGCGTGTGAGGCGCTGTAGAGCCTCGACCTCCGCAAATGCAGCACCCCGCTTTGCGAGGGTCCGCATTTGCGGCCTGCAATGAGCCTTCGGTATTTAACCTACTTGCGGGTCCTTTTTTGAACCCCTAGGATTTTCTTTTACATTTGCCGCTTATGGGTGTGAGTGCCTGCGGAATTGCAGTAATAGAAAAGTGATTTGGGATTTTAGTGATTATAACGTTTTGCGAGCTACGATTTTTGGCATGTAACCAGCAAAATAAGTTACCATAGGTAAGTTGCGGCTTATACTCGGATATTATCTTTTTTTTTTTTTTTCTTGCATTCCACATGTGCGGCTTATATGCAGGTGCGGCTTATATTCGGGCCAATATGGTATCACCTGGAAACGTATTATATTGAATGGGTTTTGGTTCTTAAATATACCTCATAAGCCGCACCCGCATATAAGCTGGACCTGTGAAGTACTATGCTGTAAAATACGGGGAAAGCGATGAATCACATGAGAATTCATTGTGCAACAGTCTCAAGCCTGCAAATCGGCAATCATTTTTTTTACGGTTGCAAATATAAGCCGCACGTGTAATTTACAAGTTCGGAAATCGGAAAAAAAGTGCGGCCAATACTGTACTTTGTTTTTAAATGGTTAATAAAGTATTCTATTGAATGAGTTTTGGTTCTTAAATATTGTTTTCAAGAATATTCAACACATCCCAGTTATATTACCATCAAGGTCTTGGTCTGTCCTGGTACCGGAAGTGGAACATACACCGGCCCGCAGATGAGCTGGTGGTAGGAGAGCTGGGAGGTCATGTCCTGCAGACAGCAGCAATCCTGAGCTCACATCGGATCCTGGACCCAAGGGTATAACGATTTAATTACGCCTGGAAAGCCTCAAGAAGGACCATTCTATCACTATGCAGTAAAGATTTTTAAAAACCTTTTTCTTATAAAGAATAATTTATTAGCTTGTGCAGTTACCTCATATACCTCCCATCCCTCCTCCCAAATATGCCTCATAGGTTGATTTAAATAAAAATGATAAGTACTTAAAGATACTAGTACTGATACTGATATAAGGTGGATTTAAAAAAGACAAACCTCGCAGAATATAGTAAAGTCGGAGGACGGAGACGATCCCCGTGAAGATCTCGCGAGAATACGAGCAAACCGCGCAAAAGGGCGCGAAGGAGAGAGTTTCCCTGCGAGAGAGCTCGGGAGACCTAAAGGAGAATAAGTAAGAGAATATTGAAACACATAAAAGTCCCAAAGAGAAAAAAAAAAAAAAAAAACAACGGCGAACAACAGAAAGAGGCACATTATGCCATAAGTACAAAAGCCCCAGAAATATTAAAACTTGCTAAAACTAGCAAGGGAGCTATATTGGGGTATACAAAGATAAAGGACTATAATAATATATTGAGGCAGAGGAGGTAGAGGAAATTGAGGAGAAAGGGTTTAAATGATAAACAATAATAAGCTGTATAAAAATATGATAGAGATAAGAGGCTAAGGGCGCGAAGATGAAGAGATAGAAAGAACCCTTCCAAGACATTACGAAAGGTCATCTACTAATCTAAATTATAAATTAAAAGACTCTATATAAAGAAAGGAGGAATAAAAGAGGGGAACAAGAAAGGAGAAGGAGGATAGGAAGAAGGGAAGAAAGAGAAAGGGAGAGAAGAAAGAAGTGAAAGTAAAAGAAAGAGATAAAGTGTAGTGGAGAAAACTAAAAACTACAAAATCTCAGGAATACCTCCCAAAAAACAATAAGATGGCAAATAAGAAACCCTCAAATACAATAAAAATAAAAAGCAAGGAGAAGAAAACAGGGGCCCTAGAATCAAATCAATTCTTTTCCCCAAAACAAAAAAGTAGTATATTAGAAACAACGCAATCAGAATCATCCCTATTGGAACAATCCATAACTTCCTCCCCGAAGAAAATAACATATTCTCTCCATGATAATATTGAAATACAACAAGAGGAACCATTAACCTATTTAAAAATGAAAGACCTTCTACAAGATTCCCAAGAAAAGATCATGCTGGAAATAACAAAACAGCTGAGGGAAAACACAAACTCAGTAAAAGAAACTAATAAAAGAATAAATGAATTGGAAACCAAATGTGATAAACTAATCATGGATAATAATGCATTATTGAAATATACAAACAAATTGGAATATAAGATAGAAGAATTAAATATGAAGATTAATATCATGGAAGACAGATCAAGGAAAAAAAATATTAGAATAAGGGGAATAAATGAAAACATATCCGAAAAAGACTTACGGGGTTATATCCAAGATCTATTTACTAACTTATCTCCCCAAACCTCCAAAGATGAAATGAAAATAGAAAATATACAAAGGATTTCCCTCCCTAGAGGACTGGATAAAAATATACCAAGAGACGTTATAGTTAATCTTCAATCCATTAACTATAGAGATACAATAATCAAAGCTAATTACATAAAAAGGCCAATGGAGGCACCATATGATAAAATCAAAATTTTTCCGGATCTGTCCAAATATACCTTGGATAAAAGAAGAGAATATACGGCAATAACACAAAGCTTAAGGAATGCAGAAATGAAATACAGATGGAAGTATCCAACGGGATTATATATAATGGAAGGAGACTCCTGGAACAAAATAGACTCTGTCAAAGAAGGACATATGTTGTTACAAAGATGGAATATACCTCTCAATTAATCCCAAAGACAATATCCAATTAAATTTAAAGAATCCGGAATGGGCCTTGAAATAATAGAGGTTAAGGAGGAGAGGAAAAGTCCCTTGAAGAAAATGCACTGTTTTGGACTGTTTATATTATATATTTTTTTTTTTTTTTTCCTCTCTCTCTCCTCTCCTTACTTAGGGTTGGTCCACTCATTATAGTGGATATATAGGGGTTCATAGAATATAGCAGTAAGAATAAGAATAGAGATATTCACCAAGTGATCACTAATATTACAGTAGTGAATATTGAGCACCTTAATATGAAAGCACTTTTACAGATTTAATAGTTTATTATAGGATACAAACACCTTAATTAATTATATGTGGATTGGATATAATATATTATATTTGTAAACATAAGCACTTTACTCATGCACTTTATAGAGATATAGAAATTCAAAAATGGCATTGGAAACACTCTATTTAGATAAAGGAATGGGATTTTTGATAGTTGTATGGATAATATATAACAGGTTTCAATAAGAATAAGTTTACGAAATGGGAAAATATAGAAGGAATAAAAAAATACCCACTATATTAGAGTTTAGGAAAATTTCACTTTTATCTCGTTGAGAGAACACTGAGGAAATATCTCATGGTGGGAAAATCAAGCACTTTATTTGATATGCACTTTATAGATTAACAGAACGGTTTAATTAATTTACTATTCACTTTAAAAATTATAAAGAAACGAAATTATAGAATTTTTTGGTATATGTACTGAGGAGAATCCATACTTGTTTTTTGAGAGAAAAGGAGGATAAGAGAGTATGGAAGGGTAAAGTAAGGGATGAAGGTAAAAGAAAAGAGAGAAAAGATATATCAAAGAGGCAAAGGGATATATGTAAATATCAATACTAGTTCTCTCAATATATTTCAATCTTCAAGTTTGGGGGGTATAAGGACCAGAGAAAAATGGTATGGATTCCCTCTTGAATAAAGGTATATAGGGGGATGTATAGATATTTCGATTTTTTTAGTATAACAGGTTAAGAGAGTAATATATCAATATGCAGATTAATAAATGTGTGTTAAATCATGATAGAAATTGTTTTTAGAATATGTATTATTATGATCTGTTCCGGGAGAAATATGAAGTGATGAGATAAGAGGAGGCCGCCAGGAGGGAAGGGTTCAGTAGAATAAAAAAGGGTAAGATGACACTATTTAAAATATATTATAGGGGAATACTTTGATTACGGTGGACAAGGATAGTTTTTTTTTTTTTGCTTTTACCACTTATATTCCCCTAAATAGTATCAGTTAGATAAAAGATTAAGAAAGAATAGAGGGACAAGGAGAGTAAGAAGAAAAATTAAATTAAAATATATAATGACAATATTTAAGAAGAGCGTAAATCAGGGAAATAAGATCATATGACCTCCCAACTAATGAACTAGTTAGTTTATTATAATTCCTAGCAATTCCTAAAATTGGCATAACAGCCCTTATTTATTGTTTAAAATGAAGGGCAAAAATATGAAAATAAGTAAACTTGGACTTATTCTAAGTTCCAAGGAAATAAAGCCCAAGATTTGTAAGAATGAACGAATGAAGGAAGTACGAATGAATGAAATCCCAAGAATGCGAATGACTCAGGTTCAACAAATGATGAGAGGTGAGATGGAATTAGATATATGGACACAAAAGTGGAAGGTTAATGTAATAACCATAAACAATGGTTAAAATAATAACTCATGATGTTAATGGAAAATAAAGCAGATATTCTTCTACTACAAGAGACACATTGGGGAAACGATACCTTAAGATATGTAAATAATAAAAACTTTAATATTAAAATAGATTCAACTTACAATAAAAAATCTAGAGGAGTATCAATTTGTTTTAGTCATAATATAGAAGTATATGAGGAAGTTAAAATTATTGATCCCCTAGGAAGATATATAATTTGGTGCGGTAAAATAAACGGAGAAAATATGACAATAGCCAATATATACCTTCCAAATGTAAAACAAATTAGATATCTCAAAAAGATTTTGAAAGAAATAAAAAAAATCAGAAAGGGACAATTAATAATTGGCGGGGATTTTAATATGGTGTTAGATCCATTAACAGACAGAATAGGAACAATTAAAAAAAATTCAGAAAATCAGATTAAAAAAATGTCTAAAGACTTTGGAAAAATAGTATCAAACGATGACCTTTATGATGCATGGAGATTACTACATCCTTATGAGAGGGACTATACATTTTTCTCAAATCGTTTTAAATCCTACTCAAGATTAGATTATTTGTTAACAGATATAAATACAATAAGACAAATTAAGGATATAGAAATAACAACCGCTACATGGTCAGATCACTCAATGGTCTGTATGAATTTAAAAGAAGAAAAGAGAAGCAAAAAAAAAAAAAAATGGAAGTTAGACCCTATCCTATTTAAGAATGAACAAACTATGGAATTCTTAAAAAAGGAAACAAACAAATTTTTCAAAATTAATAAAAATACTGTAGATTCACCATCCATGCTTTGGTGCGCATATAAATCAGTTATAAGAGGACAAATGATATCACGGATGGCAGTAATGCATAGGGAAAGGGGGAAACCCATGAGATTATTGTATATAGATTTGGAGAAACTAACAAGAGAAAATAGAGTGAACCCATCGGTGGAAAGAACAGAGTTGATTGCTAAAAAGAAAGCCCAAATAAATAAAATATTACAAAATCAGGTTGATTCACTGATGTGGAAATTTCAACAAACTAATTTTCTATTGGGTAATAAAACAGGTAAATATCTGGCCAATAAACTAAAAAGACAAAAAAATCAAAATAAAATATATAGTTTAAGAGGCACAGACAATGTCTTATACACTCACCCTGATAAAATATGTGATATTATGAAGATGTTCTATAGTTCATTATACAATTTAAATAGTAATACCACATTTAAAAAACCTAGTAAAGAAGAGATAAATACATTTCTGAGCGAAGTAACTCTACCAAAATTACAAGAAGAAGATCAAAGATTTTTGGATCAAGATATTTCTTTGAAAGAAATAGAGGAAGTAATTAACAAAGCAAAAGTTAACAAAGCCCCAGGTCCAGACGGATTTGACCACTTATATTTTAAAATGTTTCAAAAGGAAATTGGCGAACATTTGCAAAATATGTTTAATGAGATTAAAAATCATGGAAAAATGCCGTCAGAACTATCAGAAGCTAAAATAATTAACATTTTGAAACCAGGGAAAAATCCAGAAGAAGTAACTAGCTATCGCCCTATTTCCCTTATTAATATTGATTTAAAAATATATACAAAAATCATGGCAAATAGATTAAATAAAATTATTCCAAAATTGATACATTTAGATCAATCAGGCTTTGTACAAGGCCGTCAGGCTTCAGATAACACCAGACGTCTAATTGATCTAATGTTTTCCATTCGGAAAAAAAGGATCCCCACACTAATCCTGTCACTGGATGCAGAAAAAGCATTCGACAGGGTTAGTTGGGAATTCATGGATGCAGTATTACAAAAGTTTGGGTTCACAAATTTTGCTTCTAAAACAATTAAAGCTATTTATAAGGATACAACAGCCTATATTGCAGGTACAAACTTCGAAACAGAGAAGTTTGGGATCAGCAACGGAACACGACAGGGTTGCCCCCTTTCCCCATTGCTTTTTTTGTTATTTATGGAACCATTAGCATCATTAATTAGGAAAGCTGAAAATATCAAAGGTATCAAAATAGGTAATAATGACTACAAAATAATGTTATTTGCGGACGATATCTTGTTAACATTAACAGATCCAATAGGATCCTGCGCCAATTTACAACAATTGTTAATAGACTTTGGTAGAGTTTCTTATTTCAAAATAAATCCTTTGAAATCAGATATTATATACAAATATATAGAGCTAGATACATTAAATAAATTTAAAAAATTATATGCGTTTAATTGGAATACAAAATATGTCACTCATTTAGGTATTAAATTTAGCTTCCAAAATAATAAAATTATAGTAAATAACATAACAGAAATATTAAAACAGATTAGAATACTTTTATATGATTGGAATTCAACAAGATTTTCCTGGTCGGCTAGAATTGCCATAGTTAATATGAGTATTGTCCCCAAAATAACCTATCTAATGAGCTGTGTCCCGGAGAAAGTCCCGGAATATATCATTAAAATAATACAGCAAATAATAGACAAATTTGTTTATGCTGGGAAAAAAGTGAGAGTTAAAAAAACTATAACAAATAGAAAGTTCGACCTGGGAGGTATGGGATCTCCAGATATGAAAAGGATCAGCGAAAATATAGCAATATCCCACATAATTAATATGAATTTACAACATAGGATAATAGGATGGAAAAACATTGAGGAAGAATTGGTGGGAATTATCCCAATAAGAACACTGCTGGGTAAATTTAATGGAAAAGAAACAATATGGGATAAATTACCAGAAGGTATAAGATCTATTATAAAATTTTGGGGGAAAAGTAAAATCAGAGCAGAGCTTTTTCATATACCTTCCGTTGCTACACCTATAGATATACTAAGAGATGAATCATTCAATTTAGAAATAAATTTATTGAAAAAAGCATCAATTTTGTATATAGCTGATTTATACCCAGCAGGCAGTCTATTAAAGCAAAGGGAACTTCAGGAGAAAGGAGTAACAAAATCCTTTTCATGGATAAATTATGGAACATTGCTAGAAAAAATTAAACAAAAGGGATTTATAAACGATAAAACAGATAAATTGCACGACCTGGAAGCAATTATGATTAAAGGTCAGGTGAATCATCTGGTATCAAAAATTAGTAAAAGTAGGATTAAACTAATGAAATTTGAGAAAACTAAGAGTATAAAAGACTGGGAATACAACCTCAATATAGACTACAATGAGCAAGAATGGTTAAGGGCTCTAAAGATTATAAAGAAATCTTCTATTAACACCATGTATAGAGAATTGTACTTTAAATTAATACAAAAGTGGTATTTAGTACCAACAACTATGAAAAAGTTTGATTCCCAACAATCATCATTGTGCTGGAAGGGTTGTGGTAAAGAGGGTAATACACAACATATGTGGTGGGAATGCGTTAAGATAAGGGAATTTTGGGAAGAATGTTGTGGATATTTGACCATAATCGCAGGGACAAGATGTCCGTGTTCCCCGGAGTTGTTATTATTCCATATAGGGATAGATACATACTTCCCCAGTAATAAATTTTTGATATCTCACATACTATTGATCATTAAAGCAATGTTAGTTAAATATTGGAATAAATTGGAAATTCCTAAGTGGAAAGAGATTATTAATAAAACCAATTATAATAAAGATCTGATGAAAGAAAATATATATGAACAGTCCAAGAAAATAAACATTTTTAATTGGACTATCTGGGAGCAGTATATGGAAGAATATTAACGGGGAACATGGAAAAAGATACAATTGAAGCCAATGTCTATTATGACTGATGAAGTTATAAACGCTGTCAAATTGTTCAGAGATTAAGGGTAAAAATTCTCCTACTACTTACCTTCTTTAGAATCAAAAATGGGTATACTTTGTCCATAGATATGTCTATTTCTATTGCGGACCGTTTTGTTGAACCTGGTTGCTTGTATTTGTTGGGTAATTGTATGTATGTTATGTGATCAAAATATATTAGAAAAGGATTAGAAAAGGAGAGGATAGAAGGGGAAAGTGCTGTAAGATAAATAAAAAACCTTTTATAATAAATTCTATACAGGGAGTTATACTTTAAATTAATATAAAAGAGGTATTTAGCCCCTGTTATTATGAATATGTTTGTCTTCCAGATTTCCCCTTACTGTAGGAAGGGCAGTGGATAAGTTGGTAGATCCTTCCATAAGTGGCGGGATCGTATTAGAATAAGCATTCAGAGGTTTAAAAATGTGGGAGGATCATTCTACACTTAAAAGATGTTATCCCTCTTTTCTGCTATCCCAATAATGTTCATTAAAATGTACTTAGATTTTAGAGCAATAAGAGATTAAATGCATGTATATTTTTTGTATGTTTTCTTTTAATATTGAATAAAAAAAAAAAAAAAAAAAAAAAAAGGTCTTGGTCTGTCCTGTTCTGTTCCGGGTTTTACACCATCCCTATAAATACTGTAATTATGCATTGTATATAGAGGGATGTAAAGGAGACAGATCGGATGGCGACCAGGTTATTGTGCCAAGCGCTACACACTCGTGATTATAAAATGAAATTTGTGTTTCAGACAGATATGTTCTTCCAATTATTAACATACAGGCGAGTAAGATCTGATGGAAGATAAGACACATGGCTCATTCCTACCTGCTGTGAAGTCTCAGACCTTATTTGCACCCTGACATTAATACGTGTTGCAGATACTCCGGTGTCTGGAGCAAGCGGCATTCCTGCCTTATTACTTCCCACCCCCACTGTCTGCTCAGGACGGCTCCTGTGACCCAACCGCACAACTAAACTCATCATTTGTAATGATTTTTAGTGCAGTCATTGATGTGCCCATGCAAGTTTTATCATAAACAGAATATTTCATTAATTTGATATAATATTTCCTTGAAAAACTTGATTTCATTGTTGGAAAAAAACTGCTTTTTGGAAGTAAAAATGTCATTCCTTTCTTTAAAGGAACACTGTGGACAATGTTTTTCTATATTGTTTTGTAATAACTAAACATAAGAGGCAAACTGCTTTAAAAAAAAAAAAATACACTTTATAAATTTTGCAACTATTTTATGCAATTATTCTTCATTGTGTGGCTCCATTTTGCTTTCTTCTCTGTTGCTGTCTGTTACTTTCTTAGGTATGCATGTTTTGGGTAAAAATGACATCTATTTAGGTCTGACAAGAACACTGGCATATGTAACTGTCACAGTCCCATTTTGCAGACAATCACCTCCCACCTCGGGAAGTTGATCTGCTGAAGCCGAAACGGTACATTCGAGAGCAGCATAGTGAAAAACGAAATATACATTGTACTAGCGATTTGTTTTGAAATTAATTGATTACTGAGATGATCAGCACTGATTTTGCAAATGCAAATGAGCATCTCCCGAATACTAATTAGCTGCACTCATATGCTAATTGGGATTGCAATCTGCTTGTCTATCTCTGTGGTGGCAAAATAATCGCCCCAAAGTCATTATGCATTAGATTAGATCCCCTCCCCACCTATATCAAGTACTCTGAGTCATATATTAGCATGCTGAGACGCACATTATAATAAAGACAGATAGATAAACAGTGCTAAATATCTCAGAAATGATTTACTATGAAAGAACAGCTAGTATACTGTATAGACAGTGTGTGATGCTCTTCAAAATGAAACCAACTTGTTGATTGATTGATTGGGTCACTTAAATCACTTAATAATTTATTTATTTATTGATGATTCATACATAGACTAATACTGGGTTAGTATTTTTTCAAGTAAAATATACAGAATAAGCTATTCAATACTAAAAACTTAGGAGGCCACTACTGGAAATGGCCTGGTAGAGAAATCTAAATTAATGAGCGAGAGAGATGTGTTTTACATGAAAATAATTAATATATCAATTTTGTTTTTGTCTTCCTGACGATATTTTGTATCATCTGGCAAAGCAATTTGAAGAGAAAAAATCAAAAAAATGTATATTTTTTTTATTATTCTGAATTATGATGGTTGTAGTCACGTTGTTAATCCATCCTGCGCACTACCTAAAAGGGGTTAGGCTACTCAGTGAGCAAAGACTACTCTTAAATCCATTGTAACTAAATGTCTAAAAATAACTTTATAATAAAATGAGTGTAACGCTGGAATTTTTAAAATTTCATATAGGTTACCCCCAGTGAGCAGGAATTGTAACTGATGTGCTAATAAGACAGTTATCATCACAAAGTTATATCATTCAGTTCTGGGAAACATATGTTTATGAACCTTTCAAACGGGAACCCAAGTGATATAGTCTGAACGTTATTCATAAAAGTGAACAATAAAAGTAAACGTAGCACGAAAAGAGACTGGTTGCAACATGTTCAGATGACAACGTGAGGCTCTAACGCAATCAAATAATATTTAGGCCAAAAAATATATAATTATAGAAGCATACATACAGCTCTCAAAGAAGATATCATAATCTCAGTTCCAGATGTGTAGTAAAAAATGTATTTATGAAGTAAAGAAAATTAGTTAATAAAACTTCTCCATGTCCTTTGTGTATCCATACAATCTTTCAAGATCTCACACAAGTATACAAAGGTCAGGTGGTGAGATGGGACAGAGACCAAACACCCTAATGGTAGGCCTTGGAGCACAATGTTGAAGTGAGGAATTGAATCCAACAAGGTGAATGTATTTTCTGGGAAATTTCAATTATATGTGATAACTTGTTGGTAGGTTGATTACAAGTAATGGAGTCTGACATCTTGGCAACCTTTGACATCCAATGTGGATGAAAATAATAATTATATGTATATTTTAAGTGTAGTTTTATGTACAAATAAACAAAATGCCTTAGTAAACAACCACTAAGTAATGGAGTTTAGTGGAGATATTTTTGTGTGCTCTTCAAAAATTCTTGAAAACACATCAGTTTACAGTAGATTAGCATCTACAACCTTAACATGCACAATCTGCATACCCGTCTAAACCTCTCACACATAGAACTTACAGTATACACATCCACCC
Source organism: Discoglossus pictus (assembly GCA_027410445.1). Lineage (NCBI taxonomy): Eukaryota > Metazoa > Chordata > Amphibia > Anura > Alytidae > Discoglossus > Discoglossus pictus. Next base: position 377,782,572 of record CM050167.1, read on the forward strand.
CCATTGGCTGCAGCTTATTGCCTTAGGGCCTCATTCTATTACCGGCCGTAAATCGGCCGTAAGGCTGCGATTCCTTGCGGGGGTTCTGTTAACTCGCGATTCTATTATACGGCCCCGCAAGGATCTCCTCTTACGGCCGGCCGCATATCTTGAAACCGGCCGTAAGCTGTGAAATCTAAAAACGCAAAAATAAATTCAAGCCTGCACTGTAAAGCTCTGTAAATGCTAGGGATCATATTGGGGGACATGAGGATTAAAAGTAACCCACTCTCAAGCTTGCACATCAGCCCAAACCCGAGTTCAAATTAACTGTTTATTTTCCGGCTGCGGCGTGGGCGGGTCTGAAGTGCTCCAAGCACTCTGGACTTTTTACATGGATATTTTACGGATATTAAAAATAAAATATTTTACGGATTTGAGTATAGGATAATTATGTGCTATTTTTTCTAACACCTAAAATCCCTTTATAGTCTTCTCAAAGTGCAGGATGGCTTTATTTGAGCTATTTTATGTGCTTAATTGGTGCTAGCGGGACCTCTTTCCTGCAAGTAAGCTGCAGCTCGCTTTTAGCCTTGCAGAGAGGTTTCCCGGAGCAATTGAATCGCAAATAGGAATTTCTTACGGCCGAAACTCTTGCGGCCGTTTTAGATCAAAGGCTTTCCTCTGGCGCGAGCGGCCGCAAGAGATAGCAAGGCACCGGCCGCAAGCCTGCCGGAGCCCCGGCCGTAAGGGAATAGAATAGCCGAATAGCTTGCGGCCGGTCCTTGCGGCCCCGCAACGGCTACGGCCGCTAATAGAATGAGGCCCTTACTCATTAGCGTCATGGATCTGTTAGCCTCCTGTTTCACATGCCCTACGTTTTTTGCAGTAGGGACTTCAGTATTGTTGCATGATTGGCATTCTGTTGCCTTATTATACTTAATGTAAGGAGATAATCCTAAATATCAAAATATAGATTTTTTTTTTATTATTTTGGTCTGAATTTATCAGATAATATAATATATACAGATATAATTCACAATTCACCAAGGTCCAAATGTATATGAAAATGAAATCAAGGTAAAGAATGCATATTTGTTATGGCTACACATACAAGTATTTTAATAAATGACAAAGGGAAGAATACAAGGGCAAAGGGAGGACATTTGCATAAACATAGGAATAAGAGCAATATGTAACTAGTATCGAATTTAGACATTTGGAATATTCAGATGAGATATATGATAATTTAATAATGTATTGAAAATCTAGAAAAAAAGTGACCAGAGGTCCTGATTCAGACGTAAGTCCACTTCTGACTTCGTTTGCCTTTTGTGCCCATTCTATTGTATCACTGACAAGGGAAAATTATCAAGTTTAATTAATGAAAAGTAATAATTATAATAATAATATTACGCAGGGACCATTATGTGCATAGCTGTCTATGTCGTTGGGGTACATAACTCATAATTATTAAAAGACCACTGAAGTGCCATATTCATAGTATTCTGTTTTGTAGAACTTTTTGTGAATATGGTAAAAACGCTTTTGAAAGCAAAATATGATATACAGTTATTTCATGCTCTGGACAGCCACTGGTTTCTTTCTTTTGCTCACTTGGTAAGTGGGTGAAGATCATGTTTTAAGTTTCCCTTCCATTTAATCATAACGGAAGTTCAATATCATTGTAGTAATCCTTTCTCTTCCTTCCTCCCGTAACCTCTCCGCCATTTTATAACCTCTTATATCTCTCTCTGCCTTTCCGCTAAATGTTCTTCTCTCTCTAGCCAATTGTGCTCTTTCACCTCTTCGCCTCCTTTGTCGTATTTTCCCTCACCACTGTTTCCTTACCACCATTATATATTTTTCCAGCACAGGAGTCAAAGAAGAAGAGGAGCGAAAGATCTTCTCACTTAGCTTAATTTTCCCTTTCTTGAATTTGAGTAGAAGTCATAGGCTTATGACACGTACATTGTAAAATCTTTGTAAATTTACCTATAGAGGCCCACCAATGTGCAACATAGGAGCTAGTCCAGTAATGGTTCCTGCATGAAATACATAACTTGAGCAGTGCATTTCTTTACAAGAATTAAAGACCGAGGGAAATATGTTTAATCAATAGTGAAATTTGATCCAAAATATATTTTGGGAACAATTACTACACGTAACATGCAAAAAGCTTAACAGAATTTGATAGCATGATATAATCAGATATATAACTGCCCATCTAGCTAGGAAAAGTAGGATAGTATAGACAGACAGACATAATAAGAGCACTACTCTATTGGCCAATTCGTAAATTTATACACACTTAAAACTGCTTTAAAAATTGCCACATATTCTATTAGCTACTCGCAACCAGATTACAAGTTACCCGTCCACAATCACTACGGGCCAGCCAAAACCGCAAATTCAGACTTAAAACTCCATTGATTTTAGCACAGCTCGAATATTACAAGCACAAAATCAATATTCTATTAGAACTGAGGTCCAGCTCGCAAAGTAATTATAACCTTTCTGTCAAAAATATTACGAGTACTAAATAGGACTCACAAAGGCTTGACCGGTGCATTGTCAATATGGATACCCAGGAATGAAAGACCCAACACATAGAATGGTGGTAAAAGGCCACAGCCCCCTTTTATTGAAAAAAATAACAGAAAACATAATAGAACGAGAGGCACTTGCCCACCAACACATATAAGCTCCAGGGACCTCGTACCCCAGGATTACAACCAGAATGAGCGGACATGCTGCTCAATAGCCAACTGGGGCAAGCACCCCCACACATCATAGCTGTGACAATAAATAACATTTATTAAATTAGATGAACGTTCCTCAAAATGAATAAGCAAATACTGTAAGAAATACTAAAGTCTAAACTACAGGAGGGAGATATGATCTGATATCTATACCAATATATATAAACTAGTCCCTGTTATATAATAACCCCTACCTAATAGCCCAACCCGAATATCAATAAAAAGAATTTAATAAACGAAGGTCCTCCTAGTTCCAAGCCCGTTCAAACCCCCACTTTTCTTAACTCTGTGCGGCCGTGGGCTTCCTTTTTCAAACATTTATTAGAGCTGTAACAGCAATTAAACACACACTACTGTATATTAAAAGCATAGGAAGGCATGGAAACATATTAGAATTATTTGCAGAACAGTCTCAAACCCACAAATATGCAATTAAAACATGTTACTGTAACCGTTTTTTTCTGAGTAATATAGATACCAGGACTCAAGGGGCTAATACATTTAATACAATCATTTAATAGAGTGCTAGATTGCTTGATTGCGAGCCCATTCTGCAAATATTACTTATTAGTCTCTGATTGCAGATTACATCTAACTTCCATGTTTTACTGACGTCATGATGATGGTCTCATTTACTATTGGCTGTGTCTAAGAAATAAATTACGGGCTTGCTTAAATATTGACCCCTTAAATCATACTTAAAAAGGCAGTGTTTATGTGTGGAGGCTGTAAGACGTAAATTGCGGGCTTGAGTCAACAGAATACATATAAACATTTAGAGAAAAAACACCCTCACCGAAAATTACGGTCTGAGTTACGGGCTTCTAATAGAATATGGCTCCAAGTTTGGCACTGGCTTTATCTGCCCCCCAACATTGCAGATTCTTCTCATTTGAACACAACTAATTTTAATTAATATTACACATGTGAAAAACTTTTTTTTTATTTTTGTTTTGTGTAAAGTTGACTTCTTAGCCACTTAAACATTGCGAAAGCTTTATAATTTAAGATAAGATCTACTGAAAATCAGTTAGGGAATTTTAATATGTATATAAACTCATACAGAGTGTGTTCGTGTCCGACTCTCCCTGACCTCATGGACCGTAACACACCATGGACCGTATACATGGCAGAAAATCTACTGAAAATCAGTTAGGGAATTTTAAAATGTATATAAACCCATACAGAGTGCTCTTTGGACTTGGAAGTTGGCAAGTCTGCAATGGAGTCTGGTATTCGTCACAGCCTACTAATTACCATATTATGTGACAGTGAGGGGAAGCAGGTTTTGGTGATGTGTAAATAAACTGATAAAGAAAGTAATATGGGGCATTGCTGGCAATTTGGTGAAAGTGGAAAACGTGGAGTGGTTAATAGGCACATATAGATATATTTTTAATAATTTTTTAATTGTATTAGCAAACTAGATTTAAAGAATAACTTTAGTTCAAGAAAAAAATACACTTGTTTGCAAAGTATGTAACAAGCTTTTTTTTTTCTTTGCGTCGATCAGTTGTTTCCAGTCTCCGTGACCTCATGGACCGTAATGCACCAGGTGTGGTAACTTGTCTTCCTTGCATGGTAATTCAGGACCTCCTTAAACAGGTCTAGGTGGGAGGGCTGGGAGTCTTTGCTTCCCTCCCACAATTGCTGGAGGAAGTGATGCAACTAAGGGTATATCCAGGCAGGAAACTGCTGTTGCTTCCTGTTTCTTCCTTGGTGGATGTGATGGCCTAACCGTCGGTGAGATCAAGCGTTTGGGGAAGGGGATTACTATATAGGTAGATAGATTTAAAAAGGGTTGTTGCTCCGTGGGTCTGGACTGTGTGTTTGTGATATATTTATAGTATTGTGTTGTTGCCTTTTAATAAATACCTTTTAATGTAGACGAACCTTGTGTAATATATATATATATATTAATTTGGTGATACACCACACCAGGTATATCTTTATGTCAATGTTTATGCTGGTCCACTTGGTTTTCATGGCCGAGATACTGGAATGGGTTGCCAGTTCCTTCTCCAGTGGGCCACAGCATACAGTTCCTGGTATTCCTAGGTGGTCTTTCATCCAAGTACTCTCTCTCCCAAGCCTGCTCGGCTTCAGGGTCGTGTGATCGCTTGGTTCCCTGACTGGAGTCAAACCCAGGTTTCAGTGGTGAAAGCACCGACTCCTAACCACTGGACCACCAGGGAATCCCTTACAGACAGAAATATTACTGCATATAGACATTTCTGTGCATATAGAAACATATTTCAATGTACTAGACTGCATCTGCAGGCAGCCTGCTACCCTAGGCTTTGGCCTTCTGGGCCTATGCAGAAACCCCCTTGATTAATGGTTAATGTAACGGAACCCATCACTGTTTTACCCTGTTTTATGATTATTATGGTTAAAATATGATCCTACTATTATACTGCATGTATGTTGGTTGATGCTCTGCAGAATATTGTCCCAGACATTTGCAGCTACTTGGCATGGGAGATCATCCTGTTACAGAGACTCCGCATAAGATAAAGGAAGTCTATTGTATACAGTGTTTTCATTCTCAGATAAGAACAAAGAAGTGTAATTGAATCAATGTCTGATTGTATCAAAGTTGCCAGGGAGCCTCAGGGAGGTGTGACCCACCTATTGTTCTCTTTATGTGTATTGTGCGGCCAAATATGGGCATGTGTATTGCCTGTGGGAAGAGATGGGTATAAATATTTCTGCAATAACAAAATAAAGTCAGTATTCATTTGACTCCCAAATTGTGTGTCGTCCAATATGGGAGGTCGGGAATGGTGAAACTGTAGTGCCTCTTGGGTATTTTACCGTATACCAGCGGAGATATTGGACTGCGTGTTCCAGCTCCGTTACATTTGGTGGCAGGATTGTTCCCACGGTCAGAAGGACAGCTACAGGAGACACCATTCCGTGGAGTACAAATTGAGGGCAATGCTAGTATCCGTACAGCGCCCCTGGCTACAGCAGGATGGAACCGGCTAGTTTTCAGACAGCGTTCCATCATGAGGAGGAGGAGGCGGCCGCGGACTACAGGGATGCAGACAGAAAGGAACTCATGGTTACAGTACCTCTTATTACCCCACAGACTGAGTTTGAAAGAGAACTCCAAAGCAGACTGGCCTTTTTCCCAGGTACGCTTCCCATAAAAACCTTGGAATGGCAGATGTCCACAAATTCATAATGGAAAAGCAGCGGGCACGGGAGCGGTCCATCTTGGGAGCTGCTAACCCACCTCCCCCCATTAACCCCCCCCCCAGCACTGCGTCCGGGTGGTGGGAACTACCAAACCCTTCCACGGTACATCAGGTGCCACACATGTAACCAGCAGGGCCACATGCAGAGAGACTGTCCCAGAAACAGAAACCGCTCCACGTGGAATACTCCAACTAATTCCCCTCCCCAGCGACAGTGTGTACCCCAGGGGGCCGAAGGTGTCGTCCTTCCCCCCCAGCGGCAGTGTGTACCCCAGGGAGCTGAAGGTGTCGTCCTTCCTCCCCAGCGGCAGTGTGTACCCCAGGGAGCAGAAGGTGCCGTCCTTTCTCCCCAGCGGCAGTGTGTACCCCAGGGAGCAGAAGGTGCCGTCCTTTCTCCCCAGCGGCAGTGTGTACCCCAGGGGGCCGAAGGTGTCGTCCTTCCCCCCCAGCGGCAGTGTGTACCCCAGGGAGCTGAAGGTGTCGTCCTTCCTCCCCAGCGACAGTGTGTACCCCAGGGGGCCGAAGGTGTCGTCCTTCCCCCCCAGTGGCAGTGTGTACCCCAGGGAGCTGAAGGTGTCGTCCTTCCTCCCCAGCGACAGTGTGTACCCCAGGGGGCCAAAGGTGTCGTCCTTCCCCCCCAGCGGCAGTGTGTACCCCAGGGAGCTGAAGGTGTCGTCCTTCCTCCCCAGCGACAGTGTGTACCCCAGGGGGCCGAAGGTGTCGTCCTTCCCCCCCAGCGGCAGTGTGTACCCCAGGGAGCAGAAGGGGCCGTCCTTCCTCCCCAGCAGCAGTGTGTACCCCAGGGAGCAGAAGGTGCCGTCCTTTCTCCCCAGCGGCAGTGTGTACCCCAGGGAGCAGAAGGTGCCGTCCTTTCTCCCCAGCGGCAGTGTGTACCCCAGGGGGCCGAAGGTGTCGTCCTTCCCCCCCAGCGGCAGTGTGTACCCCAGGGAGCTGAAGGTGTCGTCCTTCCTCCCCAGCGACAGTGTGTACCCCAGGGGGCCGAAGGTGTCGTCCTACCCCCCCAGCGGCAGTGTGTACCCCCGGGAGCTGAAGGTGTCGTCCTTCCTCCCCAGCGACAGTGTGTACCCCAGGGGGCCGAAGGTGTCGTCCTTCCCCCCCAGCGGCAGTGTGTACCCCAGGGAGCTGAAGGTGTCGTCCTTCCTCCCCAGCGACAGTGTGTACCCCAGGGGGCCGAAGGTGTCGTCCTTCCCCCCCAGCGGCAGTGTGAACCCCAGGGGGCAGAAGGTGTCGTCCTTCCCCCCCAGCGGCAGTGTGTACCCCAGGGGGCAGAAGGTGTCGTCCTTCCTCCCCAGCGGCAGTGTGAACCCCAGGGGGCAGAAGGTATCGTCCTTTCCCCCCAGCGGCAATGTGAACCCCAGGGAGCAGAAGGGGCCGTCCTTCCTCCCCAGCAGCAGTGTGTACCCCAGGGAGCAGAAGGTGCCGTCCTTTCTCCCCAGCGGCAGTGTGTACCCCAGGGAGCAGAAGGTGCCGTCCTTTCTCCCCAGCGGCAGTGTGTACCCCAGGGGGCCGAAGGTGTCGTCCTTCCCCCCCAGCGGCAGTGTGTACCCCAGGGAGCTGAAGGTGTCGTCCTTCCTCCCCAGCGACAGTGTGTACCCCAGGGGGCCGAAGGTGTCGTCCTTCCCCCCCAGCGGCAGTGTGTACCCCAGGGAGCTGAAGGTGTCGTCCTTCCTCCCCAGCGACAGTGTGTACCCCAGGGGGCCGAAGGTGTCGTCCTTCCCCCCCAGCGGCAGTGTGTACCCCAGGGAGCTGAAGGTGTCGTCCTTCCTCCCCAGCGACAGTGTGTACCCCAGGGGGCCGAAGGTGTCGTCCTTCCCCCCCAGCGGCAGTGTGAACCCCAGGGGGCAGAAGGTGTCGTCCTTCCCCCCCAGCGGCAGTGTGAACCCCAGGGGGCAGAAGGTGTCGTCCTTCCCCCCCAGCGGCAGTGTGAACCCCAGGGGGCAGAAGGTGTCGTCCTTCCCCCCCAGCGGCAGTGTGAACCCCAGGGGGCAGAAGGTGTCGTCCTTCCTCCCCAGCGGCAGTGTGAACCCCAGGGGGCAGAAGGTATCGTCCTTTCCCCCCAGCGGCAATGTGAACCCCAGGGGGCAGAAGGTGTCGTCCTTTCCCCCCAGCGGCAGTGTGAACCCCAGGGGGCAGAAGGTGTCGTCCTTCCTCCCCAGCGGCAGTGTGAACCCCAGGGGGCAGAAGGTGTCGTCCTTCCCCCCCAGCGGCAGTGTGAACCCCAGGGGGCAGAAGGTGTCATCCTTCCCCCCCAGCGGCAGTGTGAACCCCAGGGGGCAGAAGGTGTCGTCCTTCCCCCCCAGCGGCAGTGTGAACCACAGGGGGCAGAAGGTGTCGTCCTTCCTCCCCAACGACAGTTTACCCTAACCAGGGGAGACCCCAATCTCCCAGATGGCGCAGATGGGACCGAGGTCTCTGTGCCTGACCTACCAGGATGCTGGACAGCCTGTCCAGATCCCCAACTACCCTCACTGGGACAACCGGAGGAGGGGGTAAGTACAAATTCCCCTCCCCAGCTAATTCCTAATGTGGCCCCAGGGTTAACAGAGGAAATGTTAACCCCCACTGACCCCCACCTTTCCCTGGCTACTGAGCCGGAATATGTCCCAAGTTCCCCAGCAGAAGAGCTGACAGTGGGGCAGAGTGCAGTTGGCCTCTGCCCTCCCTTTGTCCCTTGTACAGAGCAGGATGTCCTGCAGGTTATACCAGCGGAAGAGCTGGCATCAGGGCAGAGTGCCGCTGGCCTCTGCCCCTCAAGTCCCCTCAGCGTGTTGCCCCATCACCCCAGTGAAATATCCAGGTGCCTGGTTAGACTTCCCCCCAAAGGGGAGATGTGTGACGAAGTGCCCTTCGCCACTTTGGCTTGGAGAGGACTGTTTGCCAGCCTCCTGCCCTGCGACTATGGCCCTGGTACATATTGCCCTTTGGAGCCAGTGTTCGGCCATACCAGAGTGTATGTCACTCATTCTGGCCCTTTACATACAGGGGGGTCATTCTGTACTTGCCCTGTGGGAGCGGTGATACCACAGATAGCTATGCCATGAAGCCCATTCATATAATGAAAGACTATGGGAAAGACTTTAGCTACATGGCAATTGAACTGTGTGAATAGGATCTGAGCGCTATTCGGTAGTTTTGTGCGCTCAGATCCCAGCTATCTGGAGATATGGGAAATGTGAGTAAATGTGAATTGCAGTAATGCTGATGGGTTGTCAAACTAGAGAATTGACCAACAAATACTTTTGTCCGGACATCCCCAGGCCGATCCGTTGGGATCAGACCGTGTATGCCGGCTTATGGTGACGGGGGAGGTGTGTAACGGAACCCATCACTGTTTTACCCTGTTTTAAGATTATTATGGTTAAAATATGATCCTACTATTATACTGCATGTATGTTGGTTGATGCTCTGCAGAATATTGTCCCAGACATTTGCAGCTACTTTGCATGGGAGATCATCCTGTTACAGAGACTCCGCATAAGATAAAGGAAGTCTATTGTATACAGTGTTTTCATTCTCAGATAAGAACAAAGAAGTGTAATTGAATCAATGTCTGATTGTATCAAAGTTGCCAGGGAGCCTCGGGGAGGTGTGACCCACCTATTGTTCTCTTTATGTGTATTGTGCGGCCAAATATGGGCATGTGTATTGCCTGTGGGAAGAGATGGGTATAAATATTTCTGCAACAACAAAATAAAGTCAGTATTCATTTGACTCCCAAATTGTGTGTCGTCCAATATGGGAGGTCGGGAATGGTGAAACTGTAGTGCCTCTTGTGTATTTTTCCGTATACCAGCGGAGATATTGGACTGCGTGTTCCAGCTCCGTTACAGTTAATAATTACTCTTTGAACTGCAAAATTTGCAAATGTTTAATATATTTCTTATATATTCTTATTTTTGAACAACCTTCACCAATTAAGCATTGTTTTTGTCACTCTAATGACTAGTGTCAGACTTATTTACCAGCTCTTCATATTTTAAAAATGTAATCAAAACCATTTCTTGGTAACAACATTTGATAGTAAAATTAAATTAGATTTAGGAAGATAATTGTAGGTGCTGAAAGGTTTCTTCATGTAAAATGTATTGTGCAGCTGAATCTCATTTTATGTTTAAGGGAAATGATTAAATTGCTACCATGCCGATCGGCCGATTGATGTCTGTACCTCTGCAGGGAGCTGATGTTCATTTAGTTCACTACAGTTCTGTTGGAATTCAGTGATTTTATTTATTGCAAATTAGGCAGAAAAGTAAAGTAAAGTGGAACCATCCAAGGTTAACTCAGCAATTACATGAGATGGGAGGATACAATAAGTACATGAGACTAAATAACAGGTGCTCGTTTGAAGATAAATTTGAATTAATGCTTTGATTTTGCTTTAACAGAATAAACTCCCAAATGGCATAGCTTCAAAGCCGAGGGAAAAGCCACAGTTCTTCAAATAAATGTTTGGTGCATCTACAGCTACCCATTGAAGTACTGTAAGGACAATAATTTGTTCACAGCCCATTTACATTAGTAAATTATTTGATATCTGATTAAGCATTTCATCTTTATTTATTTATTTTAATTATAAGTCACGTACTCAGACTTTTATAGTTTACTAGAGTATTTACCCGTCATAAGTGACGTTATAAGCCATTTCATTGGGAAGTTAGCTGCATGCGGAAATTTATTAATTGAAAAGTGGAAATTTTAAATGATAGAACATTCTTTGCAATGGAAAAATATACAGTCTTTATTTTCTTTTTTTTCTTTTCTTCTTTTCTTTATTTGTTCTTTTTGTATTCTTAATTTCTTTTCTTTATTCTATTACTTTTTAGTCTTTTATATTTTCTTTTCTTTATTATTTTTCTATTTTCTTAATTTCCTTTTATTCTTTTATTTGTACCTTTTTTTTTATTATTCTTTTTTTTTTTTTCTGACTGGCCTAGATTTACCTGTAAAGTGAACTTTATGAGCCCAGTAGATTTTCGCACTGTGATATAGAAAGCGAAATAGTGAAAAATATGACCAGAATCTGTTCACACACAGCTCAAGGGAAATAAATCACTAATATGCACAGTAGTATACAGTTTTTTAGCCAGGCTGCTCTCTGTGACTGGTTCTGTGATCTCCAGTTTGTGTTTGACGACTCATTCTGGTAGTTTCTTTGTCCTCGCTGTCTGCTCAGTCTGGCGGTTCTGTGGTTTTATTCCTGTTTCAACTCCAGTGGAGATCACTGTGTGCCCTGCGGCGGTTAGTTTCCCCTTTGGCATTATGTCCAATCTTGCAAGGTCGTTTAGTGTTTTGGACAAAGAAGAGGTTGCGGTTGTGTTGGGGATGTGTGCAGTTGGCCGAGCCCAGGTACATGGAATGTGTCATGATTGGTGGTGTTAGCGGAGTGTTGAGATGTTTGTGGTTGAATGGGATCTTGGGGTTTTGTTGTGTGTGGGGGTTGAGTGACAAAACTGGCATGGGTGAGTAGGGTGTCTTGGATAGGGGTGTCTATTTGTTGGTCTTGTGCATTCTTGTGCTGGGGACTGGTGTGTCTTCTTTCCCTCAGGTGTGGTGTTTGGCGTTGTCTTCTTCATATCTGTGTTTGGGGTTTGTATAGGACGTCTGCGGCATTCGGTCTGTGCATGGTGCTGAAAGTTGCATGGGTGTGCCCTGCGGGTTGCGTGCTGCGGTGTTGTCTCATGGCACATGCATGTGGCACTGTTTGCTACTGCACATTACACTGTTTCATGTGTTACAGACACTGGTTTTATTTATAAGATAAAAAACATACATTTCAATCATATTATTTAACTTTTATTACATTTTATTTTGTTTCAGATAAAGAAAATATAGTTTACATGATTGATATAACAAATAAATATGATAACTGATCAAAATAGCAATACATTTAAAGAAAAAATTAAAAGAAACATAATATATATATATATATATATATATATATACATATATATATATATATATATATATATATATATATATATATATATATATAGAGAGAGAGAGAGAGAGAGAGAGAGAGAGAGAGAGAGAGATTATATATAAAAAGAAAAAAAATAACATAATTTGTAACAATTAAGAAAAAAAGTCAATTATTAATACATTTATTGTCATCTAATTTTCCAAAGTAATTAAGAGATGAATTTAAGTAATTGGCATAGTTTGAATCCAACCATGGGGACCAAATAGCATTTTAATATTTAAAACATTTTTAAAGACATTTTTACCCTATAGCACTATAGAAAATATTGGTATTTTACAAATAAAGAGTATTATATTGTTTAAGGAAGAAAGAGAACATAACATTTAACACTAGATTTGTTTTTTTGCCATGCTTATTGAGCAGAGTACATTATTAAAATGGAACATCATTCAGTGCAAAATGTCTCCATAACTATTCTATGGTATTCACCCTGTAGCTATATGTTTAAAGTATTAACATTCATTAAAGAGTTGGAATAATATTCAAACTCAATCTTACCCACATTTTATATTTAAAACAAACTATATAGCTAACAATTGAAATTAATTGCATTTTGATATTATTATTATTAAGCAGAGTACTCTAACTATATGTTAGTTAAATTACCTTCTAGTAACTAAAGAAATATTTGTTGGTAAATTTACCTGTATTTCAAATGAATTACCTTTTTCAGCATTTTATATTCTGAGAAAAACCCCAACAAAATTAGAGGTGCTCAATCTGAGAATGGACAACACCAGACTGATATACTTCAGGATATTTCTCCCTGTGAAGGACACACACAAGTGAGATAAAATTGGTTGCTCTCTGAGTAGGTAACCAGACCTATAGGACAAACCTACTTCAGATATTGTCCGTTTTCAGATTGAGCACCTCTAATTTTGTTGTCTGTAGGAAAAAAAAACAAGTTAAGGCAAATTTGGTAATTTATAAAAGAAAAATGTAATACATAGAGTGAATGATGAGTTTAATAACTTGGGACAGTAGGGTGTCTCTCTTGGTAGGTTTGCTTACCTGGGCTTCATCAAAGACAGACAGACATGAAAATATTAAAACTGGGCATAGGCATTTGTGAAAGATTAATTTGTTTTCCATGTAGATAATTAAGGGATTGATATTATTGTTGTTCAGTCATGTCTGACTCTCTGTGACAGTATGGACAGCGTCACGCCAGGCCCATCTTGGGTGACCCTACAGCTTCATTGAAGTACACAAACCTCTTCACCACAACAAGGTAGTGATCCAGAAGGTGTGATATTATTAAGCTTGTTAAACTTCCAGTTTATATTAAACAACACAATATGATTGCTCATTTACTTACTGATACCAAGCTGATAACCAAAGGTTTATGAGTTAAATTATTTACTTATATATATTATTGGACTAATAGTACTTTGAGCTGTATATATATTATTTAACAAGGCAAGCTGTCTCAATAAATTAATTAATTGCTTTGGGAATGTTTACAGCACTCAATAAGCATTCAATGTTATCCATCAATGTAACTCATCAAGACCAATTTTGAAAATAAAAAATACATTTAACGGATGTGTATGTTTGGAAAGTTGTTTAGTTATTAATATACATATGGAATTGTAAGGTAGCTAATGTTGTTTTGTGTCTACTACTGAAATATATAATACAAATTAATAAATGAATATACTTTACCTATTTTGATGCATTGTGTTGAAGAGCTGTCAACCTTGTTTGAGGTTGCTGCAGCATTAGTGGTGTGGAGGTGCTGTGTGAGCGTGATGAACGTGTGCAGTGTAATACTGTGCGTGCGCGAGCCAAAACAGTTAGCGTAGTTGTGTACTTCTGCATTAGCGTAAAATGGCGGGTAATGTGTGGTATGCGTCTTCGCATATTATCCGCCATTTTTTCTCTCGCTTAGAGAATTTTGTAGTGTCTAAACTCTTTGTTTTTTAGTTAAGTGAAGGTGTAAGTAGTTTTTTTGAGGTCCTGGATGCTTCCTCTTGCTGTAGGTAAGCTTTTTATGTATGTGTTGTGTGTATTAATTGTGTTTTTGCTTTTTTCCTGTCCGCGGGTTGCGTCCGATTTTTGCGATGTCGTAATGTGTGGTATGCGTTTTAGCGGATTATCCGTAAGTGTTTTTAGTGGTTAGAGTGCTGTAGCCTCCATCCCAGCAACTGAGGCCCTTGCCCGCGAGCCCGCAAGCGTGAGCAACGGCCTCAGTTGCTGGGATGGAGCGCCTTCGGCGCTTCATCCCAGCAACTGAGGCCCGCAGCCCTCGCTACGCGAGCCCGCAAGCGTGAGCAACGGCCTCGCTATGCGAGCCCGCAAGCGTGAGCAACGGCCCATATGCTCACAACTATATATGTGATATCAACACATTTTTTAAAGTTCAAAAGGAAAGTTGATATGGTGATTATGACACTGCAATTACTGAGTAAGGGAGTCCATCCTTCATGAGTACTAATGCTGACATAGCATAACATTTCAGAAACTCATATGCAAATTAAATGGATGATTTATGCAGCAACCAACAGTGCTGTACTCTTAATATTGAAAACATGCCTTTCGATATTTTTTTGGTTGTTTAAGGTATATTTAGTTTACTTCGATAAACAGTGGATATAAAAGTCTACACACCCCTGTTAAAATGTCAGGTTTCTGTGCTGTAAAAAAATTTGACAAAGATAAATCATTTCAGAACTTTTTCCATCTTTAATGTGACCTATAAACTATACACAGATCAACTCATCCTCCTCCTAATGAATCTGTATGTGGACCAAGAAGCCACGGTCAGAACTGAACATGGGACAATAGAATGGGTCAAGATGGCAAAAGGTGTGCGACAAGGTTGTATATTGTCACCTTACTTATTCATCTTCTACACAGAGTAGCATAAGTCTTGGCTGGATGAGTCCAAAGCCGGAATTAATATTGCTGGAAGGAATATCAACAACCTCAGATACGCCGATGATATTACTTTGTTGGCTGACAGTGAGGAGGAACTAAAGGACCTATTGATGAGGGTAAAAAAAGAGAGTGCAAAAGCTGGCCTGCTGCTCAACGTTAAAAAGACGAAGATCATGGCAAACGACAATCTCACTTCCTGGCCAACAGACGGTGGAAGAAGTGGAGGCAGTGACAGACTTTTTTTTCCTGGCAGCCAAGATCTCTTTAGATGGTGACTATTGCCATGAAATTAAAACATGTTTGCTTCTGGGGACGAAAGCTATGGCAAGCTTGGACAAGCTAGTAAAAAGTAAATATATTAATCTTTCAGCTAAGGTCTGCATAGTTGGAACTCTGCTATTCCCAGTAGTAATATACGGATGTGAGAGCTGGAACATAAAGAAGTCTGAGTGGCGTAGAGTTAACGCCTTTGAATTGTGGAATTGGCAAAAACTACTGGGAGTCCCTTGGACTGCAAGAAGATCCAATAAATCAGTACTTCAGGAAATCAAGACAAACTATTCACTAGAAGATATGATCATGAGGCTGAAGCTCAAATATTTTGTCCATATCATGACATGGCAGGATTCCCTAGAGAAGACTCTGATGGTGGTAAAGATTAAAGGCACAAGAAGAAGGGGACAGCAGAGGTGGAGTAGGATAGATTAGGTCACTGAAGCAATGAACATGATGGAGCTCAGAGGGGCAGTGGGAGATGTACTGTACCTGGCTGGCTGCAGTCCATTGGGTCACGGAGTTTGCATGGTGGCAAAACATTGACCCCTAAGGTTACCATGACCGTTACATCCCCTGAGCCCTACTTATTAAGCATGTTGAGCTACACATTAGTGTAAAGGCGATGCACAATCAGTTCTTTATATCTTTGGAATACTTTACAGCTAGTGCAATGTATAGATAATGTATACAGAGTTGTATATTTAGTTTTTTAATGTTCTTTAAAATGAAACTAACATCCTGTTATGGTGACAGAGTCTTTTTGCAAGTATTGTCAATGGTGACAGGTCTAATTTGGACTTGGGATTGGGAGGCCCAGTGATTGTCATATGACCTATATTGAATGCTTGTATTTCAGGGATGGTTTACTGATTTTAAATCCCAAATCAAATTCTGTGGTTTTAGGTATGGGGAACAAACTCTACATCCAAAATGTCAAATTTTGAGCATGTTTGCTCTAAAAGGTAGTTCTGATGGATAGAGCAAAGAAATAGAGAATGGATGGAGAGAGATTGTGTGTGAAGAAAACAAATAGGACAACAGAGAAGATAAATGGTAGAGTGAAAGGAGTTAGAGGAAAAGAGGAGGAGTAGACAGAGGATGAAGAGAGTAAGGGAGGTAGAAAGATGTGAAAAGGAGAGAGGGTTGATAGAGAAAGGTTCAGGGGGTTGAGAAGGGTACATAACGATGAGGTGAGTCTATACCATTATCAGGTATTTATTTAATACGTCCCAACATAGAAGAGATTACAATCTAAGCAGGTTAATGGTATTAGAGACAAATGTTAGGCGTTTCCCTTTTGGTAGTTCGGTAAAGCAGCAGGATTCATGTTATTATTATACATTATTTGTAATTTTTTCTTCAACAGTACAAAGAAAAAAATACAATATTAAACACATAGCAAAAAGTGGAGTACCATGAGTTTAAAATCTTCCATACATGGTACTTCTTTCAAAAGCACCTTACAAGATAACTCGCAAAATAAAGCGACTGGATGGGGCAGAAACCTCTGCAAGAAGCACAGATAAGAATTTGGAAGGACCAGAAAGAGAGTGATAATTCTGTTGCTGTAAGACAGGCATTGAGTTTACCTGGGTAGAAGATGTAAGAAGCTGAGAAGATGTTTCCATATAGTAGAAATCTGATAGGGTGGCATTGTGAGACAGTGAGTATTTCTATAGGAAAATAGATATTCTGACCTGATTGGGAGAAGTAGATATGGTCTAGGTTTTTTCTTCCAAGAGCGAGGTTGATCATTCCAGGTGCATCTAGTGAAAAGTCCTAGAGACAAGAGCGTGAGGAGGTGATGATGGGTGACGAGAGAGGTATGTTGTGGAGGTGGCTGTTCCTTGAGTCAGTAGATGTAGAAGGTGGGTAGATAGAGAATGAATAGAGTAGAGAAAAAATAAAGTGGTCGGTAGGGGAGAAGTTGAAGCAGTCCTATTATATATTATATATGGGATACACATCCAACTGTGCAGTAGGTATGGGACAAATTAAAAACACATTGTGGCACATCCTAACACCAAGCAGGTATTGATTACAAAATAAGACATTTTATCCAATTTAATATAAGCTAATATATTCACCCAAAATAAGCCAAAATACACAGTGCTCTGTTTTGACAGGCGTCAGTCCGAGTTAGTTGAAATTGTAGATTTCATGCAATATGATATATGGTAGCTTATCCAACAGCTTTTCTGTGCATAAGAAATAACATTTATGACAAGTGAATTTTAGTATAATTGATTTAGATTTTAGAATATATAAAAACCCAAGTTTTTCCCTAAAGTCAGTGCTTGTCATACACTGAGCTATTATTTGTGTTATCCTATCATTGTATTTCTAGTTTTTTTTGTACAGAGCTGCAGATTAAATTTTGATATAAATAACATTATTAAAGTTTCTCTAAAGTCATGTACAGTGCTCTGTACTATCACCTAGAGAAGTCACAATCAAGTGGATAAGCTGTACAAACGTTTTCATTTGAAGTTTTTCTGATTGTTTTTAAATGCTGAATGTCTGGATGATATATATTTAGCTTATATGGGGGATAGGCTCCCAGGACCTGAAGGGGCCATAAATTACAAGCTCCTGCTAAACCCATAATAATACATGTATTTTTTTCTAGACAGTATGAGCCTGATTCAATTGCCAGGAAAGCATCAGGGCCAAGGTGAGGAGGAAGAAGGCCAAAGTGACTGTGAGCTATAACGAGTGGGAGAGGGTGACAAGGACCTTTTCAGCCAGGTGCCCGCCACTGGAACTTTAGGCCTGATGGCCTAGCAGACCAAGCCTCCATGTCAGATGATTATGACATAAACCGACATGCTACCACATGTACATCATACACACTACACATGTACATGATTTACCAACAAGGACAGCTCCATGGAATTAACAAGGGATAGATGGACGTTATTAAATCCATGAAGCTGACAAATCACTGGCACAACAACAGGAATCAACCAATAGATAATCCATGTATTGGTGTGCCAACTGCAGCCTATGGAGTTACAGATTGAAGCCAGAATCAAGATAGCATTAGGGGCCAATAATGATCAAGACCAAGAACCAAAGAATAGATCACATTTAGCAAATGATAGCTAATCTGAGTTGCAATTAGGAGAATCGTCCAGGTTCAAGCCTACATGTCAGATAGTTAGATATGAACACAAAACAATGTACTATTCATCATTCTAATAACATATACCTTTATTTTCTATCTTTCAGCATCAGGGAGGTCGGGGTCCATTGGTGAGCCAGAGGCAGGGGTGTCGGCTCCATCGAAGCAGGAGGTCGAGGAGTAAGCTCCCACCCATCAAGAACCGGCGCAGGGGGAGGAGGAATGAAGAGCAGCATAGGGCCCTGGTTTGGAGGAGGAGGATGTCATCTGGCTAGTGGGGTCACCAGCAGGACCACCAGCCACACCGCCGGGAATTGACCCCACTATCCCCCTCCTCCAGAGACTCAGCTTCTCCCCATGGCCCTCCATCCCCAACACCAAGCCAAGCAGCGCAGGCGGAGATGCTAGCCCTCATGCGGCAGCATGTGGAGTGTATTTGGTGGATCCAGGCCAGCATCTCAGCCAATCATGCGACGGTCATGCGCAGACTGGCCAGGCGCAATAGGGAGGAGAGGAAGCACCACATAATAACTGAATCGTACTGTCTGGGCTGCTCAGGATGGGGGCTGACCAGAGTACATTCCAGGAGGTGACTGCAGACGCCATGTAAAGCGCTCTGGTCCCCAGCCCCACCTCCTCCACCCCAGAGTCATCCCTTTCCACCCGCAGCCCAGCCCCTCCTCCCGCTCCCCCCATGCCTCCACCACCGCCACTGCAGGTGCTGCTGCCTCTTGGGGGGTTGCTTCCCCCTGCTCTTCCCCACCACCACCAGGGATACGGCGGCTGGCAAGGGGGGATTGGGGCCCTGTGGCTAGGTGGAGGAGAACCTAGAGGCTGTGCAGATGTTTATGCCTTCTGAACAGCACTCCTCAGTGACAATCTATTGGTCCAAATGATAACCTAATATAGCCAGGCAACAGAGTCTTGGATCTTGGCCTATGTGATGGTGATATTTTGTATGCAGATGGCTACCTCCCATCACATGGCCTATGATCCTTTTCTCTGTGGACAGGTAGGGTTCTGTTTAACATTTTCTCAATTGATGGTTGCCACAACATACAGCTCCTTGTATTCCCAGGTGGTCTCTCATCCAAGAACTTGCCAGTGTGACCTCTTAGTACCCTGGCTGGATTTGAACCCAGGATGCTGTGGTGAAAGTACCTGCATCCTAACCACTGGGCCACAAAGGAACCCATATATCTATATATATATATATATATATATATATATATATATAGTATATATATATAGTATATATATATATATATATATATATATATAGTATATATTTATATATATATATATATATATATATATATATATATATATATATATATAGTATATTGTTACAGTATTTAGTGTTACAGTATTTAGCACTGTACATGCATGTTTGTTTATTTTTATCCTTCTCTTTTTTTTGCCACCACACTGTATGTGTGAAACTGGATTGGATTGCACAATCCAGAGGTTTAATCATCTGTTTCATTGAGCAGATATAGACAAGTTGTAAGTGCTATGCACATTAATGGTTTCTTCTATTAAATGAAGTGATTTTTGATGAACTTTTTTTCATCAGATTTCGGTTGCAGTGGTGTAGTGACCACATGTGACCCTGGTAGGTGCTGTGCATCATGCCTATTCTAGACTATGACATTACCCCCGGTTGGTATTCCCTTTTTTCCAACAATAGCCTCTTGCTCTCCAGGGATCCGCCCACACCACACCCAGGATATTTTTGCACAGTCTTTTTCCATTTCTGATTGTGCTCTGTATATGAAATAAAGCTTTGTTATACCGTTCTCATCGTGTCAGGGTGTTTTCAAAGGATGTGGTTTTGGGACATCCACATACATCACATTTGTGTCACATTCCTATATCAGTAAACTAATGAGCCCTTGTTACTATGCAATGGGTTAATACATATAATAATACTAGCGAATTGCCCGTCAAAAAATTACGGCAATGAAATTGTAACTGAAGCCTGAAGCACATCTTATGTCTGGTTGTGCTCATCCATAAGGTTTTCATGGCAAAGATACTGGAGTGCGATGCTAGTTCCTTCTCCAGTGGACCGTGATTTGTCTGACCTCTTTGCTATGACCTGTCCGACTTGGGTGACCCTACATGGTATATCTTACAACTTCATCGAGGTACACAAGCCCCTTCACCACGGTTTGTTGCATACTTCACAAACATGTGACGTTTTCCTAATATACAGTAGTCCTCTAGTAGCACAGAACATGGCAGTGAATACTAAGTTAAAAAAAAACAAGCATCGCTTCACCTCGGTAAAGCACAATTAATATACCGTATATACTCGAGTATAAGCCGAGTTTTTCAGCCCTTTTTTTAAGGCTAAAAAGGACCCCACCTTGTGTCTCTCTACCCCCCTGTGTCTCTCTACCCCCCTTGTGTCTCTCTAACCCCCCCTTGTGTCTCTCTACCCCCCGTGTCTCTCTACCTCCCCCTCCTCATCCTCACACCCCCCTCATTCTAAACCCCCCTCATACTACCCCCCTCTCCCCTCACTTACCTGCTCCGGCCTCCGCTCCTTCGGGTCTTGATGTGGCGCGCTTGTGACGTCACATGCGCGCCACGTCATTAGCATATACCGGGTGCCGGCACCCGGTATATGCTAATGACGTGACGTCACACGCGCGCCACGTCATTAGCATATACCGGGTGCCGCCACATCAAGACCCGGAAGGAGCGGAGGCCGGAGCAGGTAAGTGAGGGGAGAGGGGGGGGTTATTTAGAGGGGTAGGATGGGGGGGTTGGGTTTAGGATAAGGAGGGAGGTTGAGGAGGGAGGTTGAGGAGGGGGTTGAGGTTGAGGAGGCGGTTGAGGATGGGGGGTTGAGGTTGAGGAGGGAGGTAGAGGATGGGGGGTTGAGGATGGGGGGTTGAGGTTGAGGAGAGAGGTTGAGGAGGGGGTTGAGGATGAGGAGGGGGGTTGAGGTTGAGGGGGTTGAGGAGGGGGTTGAGGATGAGGAGGGGGTTGAGGTTGAGGAGGGGTTGAGGATGGTGGGTTGAGGAGGAGGGGTTTGATGATGAGGGGGTTAAGGAGGGGGATTGAGGAGGGGGTTGAGGATGAGGAGGGGGTTTGAGGTTGAGGAGGGGGGTTGAGGATGGGGGGTTGAGGATGAGGTTGTTGAGGATGAGGAGGGATGATGAGGAGGGAGGTTGAGATTGAGGAGGGGGTTGAGGATGGGGAGGGAGGTTGAGGAGGGAGGTTGAGGAGGGGGTTGAGGATGAGGAGGGGGGTTGAGGTTGAGGGTGTTGAGGTTGAGGAGGGGGTTGAGGATGAGGAGGGGGGTTGAGGTTGAGGAGGGGGTTGAGGAGGAGGGGGTTGAGGATGAGGTTGTTGAGGATGGGGGGTTGAAGATGAGGTTGTTGAGGGGGGGAAGAGACACAGGGAAGGGAGAGGGGGGAAGAGACACAGGGAAGAAAGAGAGGGGAAGAGACACAGGGAAAGGAGAGGGGAGAAGAGACACGGGAGAGAGAGGGGGACACAGAAGGCACAAAAGGGAGGGACACAGGGGGCAGCACATTTCCCACCCTTGGCTTATACCCGAGTCACTCATTTTACCCAGTATTTTGTGGTAAAATAGGTGCCTCGGCTTATACTCGGGTCGGCTTATACTCGAGTATATACAGTAATGAATTGTTCTAATTAAATATATTTAGCATTTCTTCAGTGAAATATACTGTAGTTCAGATTATAACTATATTTTAAAAGAGTGCAACATTTCCATAGAGGAATAAGAAACATCCATAATCCTAACAAACGACAATTAAATTGTTTCGTAATAAATGCCAGAAAGCCCATTCTGGACGATATCTGTGCCAAAAAAATTGTATGATATAATTATCAAATTCTTAACAAAACAATAGCATTATAATATATTATAACTTCCATGTGGTGCTTATCGAATTTAAGGTTGTCCATAAAAGGCTCAGTAACAGTTTAGCAGAATGGACCAACACCTAATATTTACAATATATACTTAATGTAAATGACACATTTGGCAATAAAATATTAAGTAACACATATAAAATCAGATAAGTAAAGAATTTTGCTCTTAAGCTCTTTTTGCGAATCTTATAGGAATTCTGCAATTGTAACACAACATGCTCCCCCACCTAAAAAAGCCAGCTGTCTTCTCTCATATCACCAAGTCTGTCTTATGCCTTTTCTGGGGGTCTAAAAGGCATCCTTGGGAGTCAGTCACCTTGAAAAGTGACAAATGTCAACTTAGGTACAGTGTAATTTTATTATTCTATTATGAAGAAGTGATAGTAAATGATATTCAAGCAAATCCCTCAGTGCAATACACTAATGTATCCAATACACTAATGCAGATCAGAGGAGATCTTAACAGGTTGAACTTGATGGACTGAAAGTCTTTTTTCAACCTTAATTACTATGTAACTATGTAACTATGTAGTGGGATAAAATACTTTTAAGGTATTACGTTATTTGATATAGACAATGGCCCAATTTAAATTATAAAACATAATAAAAAAATAATAAAAACAATTTGTATTTGCTGAACGTTTTGTTGCTGTTGTAGATATTAGGGATATACAAATGAATCTTAACTATGATCACAAAAGGGATTCCTCCTTACTGGAAGGCACTGTCTGTTACTGTAACCCTAAAACTGTCTGATCCCTACTGTACAATAATGGTAATGCCACAATATGTATTGTATTACTGCTAGCATTAGCAGGTACTATAAGTGAGGCAGTTAGTTAGGCTAGCAAACCGTCTCATACTGGAACAGCCAACTCAAACATTACTATAAAATGTGAATGTGAAAATCTGATACCAATGCTGTAGGCTCAGAGTTTACTATAAAATAAATCTTCTGTAATTTAAAGCATCTATAACAGATACTGCCTACCAAATACAACACTCGGAGATGGCAAAGAGTGCTTGTCCAAACACCATTGGTTACAGTTTCCTCGCCAGATGCTGCCTCTGCTGTAGCTTCTTGGTTGGATGCTCTCCTGACATACGATCAGATGCGGCTTTGTCAAGGATGTGGCATTACAGTTATTGTACAGTAGGGATCAGACAGTTTTGGTGCTACAGTAACTTGCTGTTTCTTCCAGTAAGGAGGAATCTCATGGGGGTTAAAGTTAAGGTCCATTTGTATATGCCTGCTAACTACAACACCAACAAATAGTTTAGCATATACAGTGGATATAAAAAGTCTACACACCCCTGTTAAAATGTCAGGTTTCTATGCTGTAAAAAAATGAGACAAAGATAAATCATTTCAGAACTTTTTCCACCTTTAATGTGACCTATAAACTGTTCAACTCAATTGAAAAACAAACCGAAATCTTTTAGGTGGAGGGAAGAAAAAATATAAAAATAAAATAATATGGCTGCATAAGTCTGCACACCCTCTTATAGCTGGGGATGTAGCTGTGTTCAGAATTAAGCAATCACATTCCAAATTGTGTTAAATAGGAGTCAGCGTACACCTGCCATCATTTAAAGTGCCTATTATTAACTCCAAATAAAGTTCAGCTGCTCTAGTTGGTCTTTCCTGAAAATTTCTTAGTGGCATGCCACAGCAAAATCCATGGTCCACAGAGAGCTTCCAAAGCATCAGAGGGATCTCATTGTTAAAATGTATCAGTACCATGGAACACAGTGAAGACTGTGTCATCATCAAGTGGAGAAAATATGGCACAACAGTGACAATACCAAGAACTGGAGCTCCCTCCAAAATTGATGAAAAGACGAGAAGAAAACTGGTCTGGGAGGCTACCAAGAGGCCTACAGCAACATTAAAGGAGCTGCAGGAATAACTGGCAAGTACTGGCTGTGTGGTACATGTGACAACAATCTCCCGTATTCTTCATATGTCTGGGCTATGGGGTAGAGTGGCAAGACGAAAGCCTTTTCTTAAAACATCCAAGCCAGGCTACATTTTGCAAAAACACACGTGAAGTCTCCCAAAAGCATGTGGGAAAAGATGTTATGGTCTGATGAAACCAAGGTTGAACTTTTTGGCCATAATTCCAAAAGATATGTTTGGCGCAAAAACAACACTGCACATCCCCAAAAGAACACCATACCCACAGTGAAGCATGGTGGTTGCAGCATGATGCTTTGGGGCTATTTTTCTTCAGCTGGAACTGGGGCCTTATTTAAGATAGAGGGAATTATGAACAGTTCCAAATACCAGTGAATATTGGCACAAAACCTTCAGGCTTCTGCTAGAAAGCTGAACATGAAGAGGAACTTCATCTTTCAGCATGACAACGACCCAAAGCATACATCCAAATCAACAAAGGAATGGCTTCACCAGAAGAAGATTAAAGTTTTGGAATGGCCCAGCCAGAGCCCAGACCTGAATCCGATTGAAAATCTGTGTGGTGATCGGAAGAGGGCTGTGCACAGGAGATGCCCTCGCAATCTGACAGATTTGGAGTGTTTTTGCAAAGAAGAGTGGGCAAATCTTGCCAAGTCAAAATGTGCCATGCTGATAGACTCATACCCAAAAAGACTGAGTGCTGTAGTTAAATCAAAAGGTGCTTCAACAAAGTTTAAGGGTGTGCATACTTATGCAACCATATTATTTTATTTTTATATTTTTTTTCCCTCTACCTAAAAGATTTCAGTTTGTTTTTCAATTGAGTTGTACAGTTTATAGGTCACATTAAAGGTGGAAAAAGTTCTGAAATGATTTATCTTTGTCTAATTTTTTTTACAGCACAGAAACCTGACATTTTAACAGGGGTGTGTAGACTTTTTATATCCACTGTACAAACTGTTTTTATTATGCTTTTGGATAGAAGTTCACTAAGTAAAAACTTCTGTAAAAAAACGTATGCTATGTGCTTATATAGAGCCCTTTCAATTGACCGAATCGCAATTTACTAAGGCTGTAAGTCCCACGTGTTTCATTGCCTCCACTGCTCACCTCGCAGGCAATGAGCGCCTTTGGCGCTCATCGCCCAAGTGCTGTAAGTTTTAGTGCCTTAACGGCTCGCCTCGATACGGAAGGCAAGCAGGCGATGAGTGCTGCGAGTTGTAGTGCCTTAACGGTTTGCCAAATCCTGCATCTCGTATTTTTTTTTCTAAGTCCTGCGTCTCGTATTTTTTTGTTTTCTAAGTCCCGCGTTTGTGAACTGCTTACAGCCTAAGGCGATCCAGCGTTTCCTAAGTGTTTTGAGGCATACAGCCTTATTAAATTGTGATTGGCCAATTGAATAGGGCTCTATATAAGCACATAGCATATTTTTTTGACAGAAGTTTTTAGTTATTGAAGACTGTGCTTTTGGATAGAAGTTCACTAAGTAAAAAATTCTGTAAAAAACATATGCATTGTGCTTATATAGAGCCCTATTCAATTGGCCGAATCGCAATTTACTAAGGCTGTAAGTTCTGCGTGTTTCATTGCCTTCACTGCTCGCAGGAGCTCATCGCCCAAGTGCACTTGCCACGCGAGGCTCGCAAACGATGGCGCTCATTGGCCTTTGGCGCTCATCGCCTAAATGCTGTGTTGCAAGTTTTACTGCCTTAACGTCTCGCCTCGCTACGCGAGGTTTGCAGGCATTGATCTCCTTTGGCGCTCATCGCCTAAGTGCTCCGAGTTAACGGCTCACCTCGCTATGCGAGGCTCGCAAGCGCTGAGCCTCACATATCGTAGTTCGACAATTATAATAGGTGATTGTGCCATTGTCTGTATCAAATAACTACATAAACTATCTTTAAACTATTATAAAGAACTGGCATAATGTTCCTTTCAGTACGTAAAAAAAATAACAACAACCTTAAAATGTTACCTTTTTATGCATTGTATGCATTCCAGGCATGGTCATAGGAGCCCAAATAACTCTGGGGGGTATAATTCAACTCTACTTGCAGGACAGGAAGCAGGGGTGGATCTACCACCGTGCCCCTCAAAAACATTTTTCTTAATTTCTTTATTTAAATTCTCAATGCCCCTGCCCACCATATAATTAAAATATATAAATATATATATATATATATATATATATATATATAAATATATAAGTATAAATATATATACACATACAGTATATATATGAATAAATATGTATATATATATATATATATATATATATATATACATTTTGGGACAAAGCTTTAATGGGATAGACATACTGCTCCATAGAGCTGGTCCCTCTAGTAATGAAATCTGGTAATGCATTATTAAGTTTAATTTTGCTATTATTTGTGTGTGTGTGTGTGTCCCCTAGTTCCTACGCCCCTGAGTCCAGGCAATCTCTATTGTTGTCTTTTAATATCTCCCACTACCACTGACTATATGTTTCTGTAAAGTAGGTGAGAACCTTGGAGATTGATATTGTCTCATTAGTACTCAGTAAACTGCTGTTTGCGCTTTTGTAATTGATTTTGCTTATCTGTTCTTCAAGGAGTCATGATGCTATAGATAAGTCAGCTAAAGAGATAGCCAAGACTACATATGATTGCATATAATAGGCGGTAAATTAAAGGTTATTTTTTTTGTAGCACTGTGAAAGCACTTTACCCATTATAAGTTCTTGTTCTTAAAAACAGAGCACTGTAGAGTCCCTTAAGAGATGGAAAGGAGATAAAAGACAGCATGTTTTTCAAGTTCTCATTTTGCTAGAAATTTGACATTTTGGGATTCTTAATTGATTGAAGTTGATCCCTTACCAAATGACCCAAATGTAATTTAAGTTATGTTGTGATGATGTTTATTATCATATCTTTCATAAACTATTCTTATATGATAAAGAAAAATGCAAAATAGTCTATTCAAAATTGAGGTATCCATCCTTTTGATCACGAGGCATTGAAAAACGCAGGAATTAGCCTCCAAGCACTTAGGAAACGCGGGATCGCCTTAGGCTGCAAGCGGTTGAGGAACACAGGACTTAGAAAAAAACAATTGTGAGATGCGGAACTTAGAAAAAAAAATTATAAGAGGTTGGAAAAATACAAAGTTAACGGCCGAACCGCGCAAATGGAAAAACACAAAAAATAAACAATAAAATACAAAAAAAGATTACACAAAGCACGGGGGGACAGCCAGGATGTCTGGGAGTGAGGTTGCATGCGACTTTAAGCTGAATTTGCCGAGTTTCGGCACCCAAAAATCGCATAAGAGAGAAAAAAAATGGCGGCAGCATTTATTTTAAACGAGGCTACACAACCCTGAACCGTGCAAAACACTTTTAACTTAGAAAGGCTGCAATGTAAGGGGGCTTTTCTACTATTTCTTGTTTTTAATTGTGGTAGTCTTTCAATAAAAAAAATATATATATTGTATAGGAATCCCTAGTTATTCCAATTTATCCTGGATTTAATCATGTTAGAAACAAATCTAATTTTTGCTGCCATTAATATTTGTATTCACCACCACACATCTTCAAACATATCTCTTATACGATTCCTTCCAATGTGAAACTTTGATGTCACCTTTGATGCTAACCTCTCTCACTATATATATATTCTTAGTCACTTATACCTGTAGATTCCATCTTTAAAACATTAACAAAATACCTCCCTATATCAATATTTCTAATTCACTCTTTTAACTTCGTCCCCTTGGATTACTGTAACTAATTTTCTTCGAGCTCATGTATTCACTCTACTCCAATAAATAAAAAACGCTTTTGCATATATTATATTCAATGTTTCTTGCACAGACCACACTTCCACTCTCCTAGCCCAACTCCAGTGACTGCCAGTCTATTACTGCTGTATTTACAAGTTCCTAACCCTTGTCTATAAGTCCCCACTTAGCTTGTCCCTTAGCACCACTGTTTCACAATCCCTCTGTGACGATCTGCTCTTCTTATGTGGCTTGAGCAGGCTTACTAGAGCCAACCCTACCTCGCAGTATCATTTTTAGTTAGTTTGGAATCCCCTCTGCAAGTCAGCAGGACCTTAGCCAGACACTCGGCAGCAGGAATACAGCTGAGCTGGAGATAGATAGTTAGTTGACAGGAGTAACAACCATGATACCGGGAGAAATTAACTCACAGATCCACACTTTTATCTATGTGATCCAGAAGCAACTTTGCAGGGTCTCAGGGCCAGTTCCCTGAATTCCCACACTTATATGGATCCACAAGATCCATGATGCAGAACAGCTTCAGTGTCTCAGGGGACGCCCCCTCTCCTGATAGCTTCATGCCCTGATCTGGCCTCACACTCTCCATGACTGTCAGCCTTGGTGCCTGGACATCAGCGTTCTGTGGGTCAGAACAAGTAACAGTCTATGGGTATTCGGGCAGACTCTCAGGGCTTGCACCCTCCTCTGCCAACTGTTCAGTCTCCAGCTCCTTGCCCTTGGTTGCGGCTGGAACTTCTCTGGTTGTTGGCCATCTCCCAGTGGCTGGTGCTGCTTAACACTGCTCCCCAGTCTTCCATTTACCAGGGTCTGGACTGCTATCCTGATCTCCCTATCTTGGTGAGTTCCCAGCAGTCCCTCTGATCTCGTCTGTTCTATAGAGGTCAGATGTTCAGGTACCTTCTGTTTTCCTTCCTCCACATTATAGGGGTGTAGCCAACAGTACATTTCCTCTTGCAGTGTATCCTCATCTAGCTCAGCTGCGGAAGCATGGGGTAACTAGAAGTACTTGAGCCAGGTCCCACCTGGGCCCACCTCTTCAAGCAGTTCCTCATACTCCTTTTCCAACTCCATTTCTTTATGGATCAACGGTTTGAGTAACTTTTCTTCTTCTATCCCTGGGTCTATTTTCACGTTCTTTTGACATTGTGCCAATAGGATTTCCCAGCGCTCTGCAGTTCCAATGCACGCTTTGGATCTCCCGCAGCACATCCGCAAGCCTTTCCACCAGGCCAAAACTGTAGAAGGAATGCTCTTGTGATGATGGAGTTCGAAGCATTAGATCCACATACTCATGTTCCAAGTCAAGCTCCAACCACACCAGGTCCTCAAGCCACTCTGCTAGCTTCTCACCCGGCTGGAGCCCACGGAAAGCCATCGGCTGATTTAGAATAGCTGTTCACCTATCTTCTTCTGTGGCAATCCGTTGCCTTTGCCTCTTCAGCATACTGGTGATGATGCTCCTTTTCTCCCTGATTACCTCTGCTCTGCAGGCCTCCCTGATCCCATCTATCCACTGCTGACCTTCCTTGGATTTGGACCTGAATTTCATGGTTTGGCAAAATTGCTGAACAGTTTCTGCATCCCTGCTAAGCCGCCAAAAGTACTGGACTTCAAAACTACATATATCACCATATCCCATCTTGCACCGAGATCCCAGCACTGCCAACCAGTTGTGACGATTTGGGGTAGGGGCTATTACTGCCCAGAGCCACCTGCTATACACTACAGGTAAACTACCAACAAGGACCGTTTGGGTTCTTGGAAATCTTGGTACCTACCAGCCCCCTGATATCTGGCTTCGGTATGTCAGGGTCTCTCCCTCAAGAACCAGCGCTTCCAGGACTCTTAGCAACCTTTCTGTGGTAGCGATCAGGACAGGTTACTTGCAGGGTAGAGATAGAGTCAGTATCGCAAACACAGGAGCAAAATAAGAGACATACAATTTAAGACATACATCTTATTTTTGAAAAGTCAGTAACATTTATAACAGTTAGATACAGAGGGGGTGTACACAATGTAACAATGAGAAGGCTTGGCAGACAATTACAGGAGATAACCCCACATTGAGTCTAACAGTAGCTTGATGGCTGGCACCTGAGAACAATATGGCTACCTTCTAATACACATCCTGTCGCATCCTACACATCCTATCTAGCACATCAGAGATGTACTTAGATTATTTGGCAAACAATGGGATGAAGCAGATTACAATACAATCGATTGGCTGGAGCCAAGCCGTCTGTCCTTTGAAGGGCTAAGATCCAGGAACTGAAAAGGGGTCCGTGACACCCTCCCTATCAGATTTCTGCTGTCTGCTCCTCTATGTAAACATCTTCCCAACTTCTTACATCTTCTACCCAGGTAATCTCAGTTCCTGCCTTACACCAACAGAATTGTCTTCTCTTCACCTTCATCCTCTATTACATTCTCTCTCTTCCTGGTCCTTCTAAATTCTTATATGTGTTTCTTGCAGAGGTATCTCACTCCCTTTAGATTGTAAGTCTGTGAGTTTTCGGTCTTGTAAAGTGCTTCTGAAAAAGCACTTTGTATGTAAGATTATAATCTCAAAGACCAGGCCCTCCATTTATTGCCATATTTAATATTGTATTTTTTTGTTGTACTTAACTCCAGTATAGCGATACGGAATATGTTTACAAACAAAAGATAATAATAATATTTTCACTCACTACTGCCACTGTGTAATCCCTGTCAACATTTATAGTCCCGTTCCCACCTTTTGCTCAGTCCGGCTTCCATTCTTTCTTCTTTATTGCAATAATTCACTGGAATAAACTCTTACTTCACATTAGATAGTCTCTAAAATCTCAACACTTTTCACATCTCCTTGAAGATCCACTTCCAACCCAAATACAGCCTAGATTATTTCCCCCTACTACTCCTGATCTCCCAGCTTTACTTATTGCACGCATCCATGATCTTGCCTCTGGCCCATTGCACTATTTCAGAAACTAATCCAAACATCATCATATGCTCATCTAACTATGTTGTTCAGATAAATGTAATTGTCTATAACACTGATGTACCATTTTATAATTATGTAAAACACCACATACAAATGGAAATGAATAAATGTAAAATAAATAATACAATAGTTACAAATGAAAGGCTTTTTTTTACATAATGTTTATAAAAATATTTTTCACATTATCAAGTTCTTCATTGGCCATACTATTGGGCACACGTCAGTAATCATTTAATATTCAAATAATCTTCTAAGATAGAAAAAAAAAAAACTTTAATAGGATATATATTATCCGAAAATAACGCCGCTCAAGATGTATACAAAAAAAGTGCACTATAAAATAAATCCCCTAATATAAGTATGGATTAATATTGCCATAAATATTGATCTCTGATCAAGGAAGACACCCTTATTAAAGGGTTGGATGCCTATAGCCAATAATGATTAATCCTCGTATATCAGAATAAATTGATACTCCTGAAAAAATCAGGATATACTGATAATCATTAGATTTAATAAAAAGTGATCTGTATAAAAGACACTATTCAAAAAACATATAAAAAACTAAATACAGGATAAAACAGAGATCCTAAATAAACTGGAGGCTCAATTTATATATATATATATATATATATATATATATATATATATATATATATATATATACTATCAAAGACACCTGGGACAAAAAAAACAACAAAAGACACAGAAAGCTGCAGATAACATATAACAGTATTAGTGTATTGGCAATTAGTTGCCACACTCAATATACTTGCTGTTCAATTGACAAGCTTTATAGGTATCCATAAAACTTGTCCCATCATCCTGATGTGTCTGGTGTGTCCTCCTGTGGTCTCTGTCCCCTGCAATCAAAAATATAATTGCCAACGGACCGTTTCGTCCATCCTCGTGGACTTTCTCTAAGGCTATGTAGTATGTTGGCCTATCTGGCTTATAAAGCCAGTTTACTTCCGGGTTCCATTGTAAGCATTGCGTAATTGTGTCTTAGACACAATGACGTCACTCCGTCAACATGACCGCGTCATTATGCTATTGTATAATAATACAGCTTTATTAATCAATCGTTGGACAAATTCACCTTATTCAAAGGGTTCCTAACTTTATTGAATCCCGATCTTGACTAAAACAAACTTTTGGATCTTTCCAATGGATTATTGATTATAAAATGTTTAATATTCAATGTTTGATATTAATAATAAAGAGAAGTCTCTATAAGTATCCTGAGCCTACTGTTAAGTGGATTTATTATTGACTATATTATATCCTAATAACTGATTAAAGATATATCATAAGAATGACTACAATAATTAAATAATAAAAAATATATAATGTAATTAATTAAACCTCAAGTACTCAATTGATGCTGCCTAATAATGATGTTTGATATTTAATTATTATATTCAAATTAAATTACAGTAAATTGTTAATGATAATATAATACTAAAACCCAGTGTTATTGATAATTGATTTTTGCTAGTTAGTTGTGCACTGTATGAGTGATTTGAGGAATACATATATATTTTATGTGTAACAATATGCCAAAAACAATACTCTATTAAAAATAAAATTAAATGTAAAATAGAAAATGTATATGAATTGTGTTGTGTTAGTGCTATTGAAAAATAGTCTAAATGATTATTTTTAAAGCCATTGTTTTTAAATACACTGCTCAAAAAAATAAAGGGAACACTTAAACAACACAATGTAACTTCAAGTCAATCACACTTCTGTAAAATCAAACTGTCCTCTTAGGAAGCAACACTGAGTGACAATCAATTTCACAGGCTGTTGTGCAAATGGGATAGACAACAGGTGGAAATTATGGGCAATTAGCAAGACACCACCAATAAAGGAGTGATTCTGCAGGTGGTGACCACAGACCACTTCTCAGTTCCTATGCTTTCTGGCTGATGTTTTGGTCACTTTTTAATGCTGGTGGTGCTTTCACTCTAGTGGTAGCATGAGACAGAGTCTACAACCCACACAAGTGGCTCAGGTAGTGCAGCTCATCCAGGATAGCACATCAATGCGAGCTGTGGCAAGAAGGTTTGCTGTGTCTGTCAGCGTAGTGTCCAGAGCATGGAGGCGCTACCAGGAGACAGGCCAGTACATCAGGAGATGTGGAGGAGGCTGTATGAGGGCAACAACCCAGCATCAGGACCGCTACCTCCGCCTTTGTGCAAGGAGGAACAGGAAGAGCACTGCCAGAGCCCTGCAAAATGACCTCCAGCAGGTCACAAATGTGCATGTGTCTGCTCAAACGGTCACAAACAGACTCCATGAGGGTGGTATGAGGGCCCGACATCCACCGGTGGGGGTTGTGCTTACAGCCCAACACCGTGCAGTATGTTTGGCATTTGCCAGAGAACACCAAGATTGGCAAATTTGCCACTGGCTCCCTGTGCTCTTCACAGATGAAAGCAGGTTCACACTGAGCACATGTGACAGACGTGACAGGGTCTGGAGACGCTGTGAACGTTCTGCTGCCTGCAACATCATCCAGCATGACTGGTTTGGCAGTGGATCAGTAATGGTGTGGGGTGGCATTTCTTTGGGGGCCACACAGCCCTCCATGTGCTCTCCAGAGGTAGCCTGACTGCCAATAGGTACCGAGATGACATCCTCAGACCCCTTGTGAGACCATATGCTAGTGTGGTTGACCCTGGGTTCCTCCTAATGCAAGACAATGCTAGACCTCATGTGGCTGGAGTGTATCAGCAGTTCCTGCAAGACAAAGGCATTGATGCTATGGACTGGCCCGCCCGTTCCCCAGACTTGAATCCAATTGAGCACATCTGGGACATCATGTCTCGCTCCATCCACCAACGTCACGTTGCACCACAGACTGTCCAGGAGTTGGTAGATGCTTTAGTCCAGGTCTTGGAGGAGATCCCTCAGGAGACCATCCGCCACCACATCAGGAGCATGCCCAGGCGTTGTAGGGAGGTCATACAGGCACGTGGAGGCCACACACACTACTGAGCCTCATGTTGACTTGTTTTAAGGACATTACATCAAAGTTGGATCAGCCTGTAGTGTGTTTTTCCACTTTCATAATGGGGGTGACTCCAAATCCAGACCTCCATGGGTTGAAAAATGTGATTTCCATTTTTTTATTTTTTTGTGATTTTGTTGTCAGCACATTCAACTATGTAAAGAACAAAGTATTTCATAAGAATATTTAATTCATTCAGATCTAGGATGTGTTATTTTAGTGTTCCCTTTATTTTTTGAGCAGTGTATATTTGAAAAAACCTAGTGTGACAAAAAAAATGTGTCTTTTGAAAAAAAAAAAATATTTATCTAAAATCAAGTATAAGGGTTTCAAAAAGAATATATATAATTGTACTACTTACCTAAAGTTATTTATGTTCTTCATACTAAAGCGGTGTAAAGCACCATGGATATTATAGCTATAGATCATATCTTTTCCCTTTTTATATTTAAGCTTCTGAGATAGCTCACATTTTCCCATGCATTGACTTGTCTAGGTCAACATCCACTGTAACCTTTGTGCCCTTTTATCATTACATTCACAGAGACTACAAACTGCTGTATACTCAATTAAACAGTTGGGAATTATTGAGGCTGACAACTCAAAACTGTTTGGCTTGATTTTGAAGCTGACCTGGATTAGGATATGAACTTGACTCTTCCAGGAATTCGCCAATTAGACAAAATTCCTGTTGATTTGATCCCGATCTCTAAGGAAATATGAAATGATCTGTGAATCCTGCTGGCAAGCTTTATTACGGTGAACATTTGTACTACTCATGGTAACATTAGGTTGAAGAAAGACATTTAGTCCATCAAGTTCAACCTTTTGAGATATCCTCTGATTATTATTACTATTATCTTTTATTTGTAACATATTCTGTAGCGCTGTACAGGGGATAGGAAGAGCAAATATACATCATTAACAACTGCAGAAAAAGGAGGGCCCTGTTTGAGCTTCAAGTTTTGTGAAAAGTGCTTTATGCCAAAGCACCCTACAAGAGTGAAAACACCCTACTTCTAAAGGGATCTAAAGGGAAGAGGCAGAAATTGAAAAGCAAAGTTTAGGAAGAAAGTTTACATAGGTAGGAAGTTGTGAAAAGTTAGAAGGTAGCTCATTAGTTGTGGAGGGAAGGGATCTGATGTAATGTAAATGGCACTATTATGTAATATGGTATCTGCTCCGAGTGGACAGATAATATAGCCTGCAGATGAGAATGTCAGGAGACACATAGTTTAAACAGAGCTTGAATAAAATTAGCGCATGGGATATCTGTTTCCTTTTGTTCAGTTGTGTCCGACTCTCTGTGGTCCTATGGACCACCGCATGCCATGCACATCTTGTGTCTGGTTGTGCTAGTCCATAATGTTTTCGTAGCAAGAATACTGGAGTGGGTTGCCAGTTCTTTCTCCAGTGAACAACAATTTGTTTGACCAATCTGCTATGACCTGCTCATCTTGAGCGACCCTACATGGGATAGCTCACAGCTTCATTGAAGTACACAAGCAACTTCACCACATTGAGGTAGCGATCCAAAAGGGTTCTGTTTAATTAGTGAATTGTTAATTGATCAAGGTGTTAATTAATCAAAATTGACAATTGTCTCATAAAGGAAAAAAATATGTATTGGGGCAATTGGCTTACTGCCGGAACAATACCTCTCCTCTAGTTATCCTACATAACCATATACCGTATATACTTGACTATAAGCTGACCTGAGTATAAGCCGAGGCACCTAATTTTACCACAAAAAACTCTGAAAACTTATTGACCAAGGGTGCAAAAGAGGGTCCTTCCCCCCTGATCATCCTCCTCCTCCCCCCATTATCATCCTCCTCCCCCTTATCATCATCCTCCTCCTTCTCCTCCTTCCCTCCTTATCATCATCTTCTTTCCCCCATAACCTCCTCCTTACTGCACCCGCTCAAATCCCTATCCTCCTCTCTCCTTACTTGCTACTATGCTCCGTTGAGCTGATGCTGATCCTGACGCCACAGCACGTCTTCCGTACCGGCATATGCTAATGACGTGATGCACATGTGACATCATGTCATTAGCATATGCCGGTACGGAAGACGTGCTGCAGCGTCAGGATCAGCATCAGCTCATCTGAGCATAGTAGCAAGTAGGGAGAGAGGGGGATAGGGATCGGAGAGCGTGCAGTGAGGAGGAGGTTATGGGGGGAAGAAGATGTTGATAAGGAGGGGGAGAGGGAGGAGGATGATGATAAGGAGGGGGGAAGGAGGAGAATTTGGAGGATTGTGATAAGGAGGGGGGAAGGAGGAGGATGATGATGCTAAGGGGGGGAGGAGGAGAATGATAAGGGGGGGGGGGGAAGGAGGAGGTTTTTTTTTTCCGATTATAAGCTTAGGGGGGCTATCTATTGAATCTGCTGCCTCTTGTTAAAAAAATACCATATTTTGGATAGGGTGGATGACAGATTGATCTCCAAAGCACTTGTATTTTTGATTTGGTAATGAAAATAAAATAACTTCATTGGTTATCAACAAAGCTACTGTGTAGTGAGAATTAGCAATTTAAACCAAAGCTGAAAATAATTCCCTTGTGTCTTTGAAGCAATTTAAAGACAAACAATATATATTTGTGTTCTTTGAAGCGAGACTACTCATTCTTTTAAAAAAACAGATGTCTCTTTCAAAACCAAAAGTGCTTATTTTCCTATTACCTCGTCTGGAATTTATTTTTAACAGGTAAACATGAAATAAGTGGTATTGCTAAATATTTCAAAACTTTGTCAGGAATTTAGAGTCCAGATTATTTATAATTTATCTGTTTTATTATCTAGTTTGTATGTTTAATTTTTATTTATCAGATGATTAACTTAACCCAAATTAGCAATTTTTAAACCCACTGTAATACCCTAATAAGAGGAGCTTTTTGTTTTTTTAGAGTATTAGCTTCCAATTGAGTGTTTGTCTCCACCCGGAAAAGGTCATAATGTGGGTCGGTGATAGGCTAAGGGTTTTTAAGGATAATCACATATGATATCATAAAATACTAAACAGTCACTAATAGATTGCCACAATAGCCAAAGTATGTTGCCAAGGGAATCCGGTGTAACAAATGAAATCTCCAGCTAATAGAGATCATTGTGTTAGTAAGGTTTGTGTCTGAAAATTTTGCACTGCCTGCTAGACAAAGCCACGCCCCTTGACCTGATAGTAGGTGGATGCCAGCAACTGCTGATTTTCACATTTGAAAATAAATGTAATGATTCATGCTGCTATTTTAAATTAAATATGATTTTTTTGGGTGGTTCTATAAAGCAACAGTGCAGTTCAAGAAAAAAGACACAAGTCTGTCACGTATGTACCAATATTAGGAGCTGTGTAAGCCATGGGCATCAAACATTTTTTGGAAAATGTATATGTATCGGAATCCATTTTGTGTTTGTTGCATCACTTTCAGATCTGAACCCTGGGTGTTTTGCTCAGACTTAAAGGAATAAGACAATTTTCTGGATTTTACAAGGTATATAATGTACCAATGTATGCATTTACTTTTATATACTTAATTTATTAAAAAGTGCTTATAAGCTCCGATTTCCTGTCTATAATCAAACAAATAGTCCTTGTATGGGATTGCAGACTACAGCATATGCAGATAAAGACTCTGCAGTGTAGTGCCCTGTCCTATCAGGGACCACGTCTCAGCAGTATGTTGCAACATGTATTTGAGGGCTGATCACTGATTGGTTAGTAGGAGACACATCAAAGTATAGCAGAGTCTGTGTCTTTGTGAGCTGCAGAGGCCAGACTCATATAGGGACTATCTGTTGCAGACAGTAAAAACAGAGCTTATAAGTGCATTGTAATAAAATAAAGTACATAAAATTAAATACACATATATTATATACTTAGTAAAATCTAGAAACCTCCTATATTCCTTTAAATACATAAAATCCATATATTATATATCATGCAAGAATGCTGGTCTCTATTTTGAGTATTATTATTCCTCTATGATTATGACACAGAACAGTATTCTTTGAATTTATTCATCCCTAGTTTTCATGGAGACAACACAGAGGTCATGCATCCAAGCATAGTAGGATATAATGACACCGTTTCATCATTATCGTTAGTATTACGCTACATGGCTATTAATGTTTTTTCCAGATGGCGCAGTCCATCAGTCTGGCATGCTCAATTATACAGTTGTTTACTGTCAGCTAATGGAGATGGTCAAGCATGCACAGCTATGAATTATACTGCTTAGTGACTATATTAATGTCTTCTCCTGTACATCCGGATAGAGATTCCAAGTAATGGGACTTTGTGTCTTTTCTTGCTGCCATTAGAATTACATTTAGCATGTAGAACATCATTAAGGAAGTTGACTTTTATTTTGGTTTTAGAGAGTAATACATATGTTATCTGAGTTTCACTGAACTGAATATGTTCTCGACTGAAATACACTTTTACATATATAGTTATTGTGGATAAATATGACTAACTGCCTATTCATTTTTGGTTGTGGTGACCTGAAAGTGGTAACGTTGTCACATATTACAATATTTGGCCTGCCAATACCAGATATGTGCTTAAAGGACTACTATAGTGCATTTAAAGCTCATAAGTTGCTTCCTGGGAATAGTTTACCATAAATACAAGTTTTAAAATGTATTAGTGTTTAAACTGTCAGGTTTCCACTCAAGCAGAGCTGTATATCTCCTCCTACTTGTCTATCAGGGGTATTGCCAATTCTGTCTATGTGCTGGAATATCATGGAGCTCAGAAACCAGCTGGGTTTATGTCACTGGCTTAGTCCCATGACATCATTAGACATCATTACACAGAGGAAACAGCTCTATTGTAACAGGTTTGCAGCTGTTCCATTGGTCCCACCTAGTTATATTGCATCATAGCCCCAACCATTTACTTAGCATGCTCAGCCTGAAGCAGAAGCTAGACTTGACCTTCTTTATTTTTAATCCAGCGCTTAGAGGAAGAGCTGGCCACACCCCTACAGATGCAAATATATATATATATATATATATATATATATATATATATATATATATATATATATATATATATATAAGAAACCAGCTCTACACATCACAGAGTAGCTTCTTAATCACTAGGCTATTTCTTTATATGTACTGCAAGTAGCTATTCATTAGATATATCATTTTTCAGCAAATATTGGATAGCTTATTCACTTACCTGCACAGATGAATCTAATTAATTCCATCAACCAATGCAGCTCATTATTTATTCACTAGCCACAAAAATGACGGCATGATAGTGTTTTATAAATTGTGTCTCCCCCCCCCTCCATCCCCTGGGTCTCCCACGGGTCTCTTGCCCCCCCTCTCCCTCCCCTGGGTCTCCCCCCCCTCTCCCTCCCCTGTGTCTCTTCCCCCCTCTCCTGGGTCTCTTCTACTCCTGCTCTCCCTCTCCTGGGTCTCTACCCCCCCTCTCCCTCCCCGGGGTCTCTTTCCCCCCTCTCTCCCCTGGGTCTTCCCCTCCCTCCTTGGGTCTCTCCCCCCTCTCCCTTCCATGGGTCTCTTTATCCCCTCTCACTCCCCTGGGTCTCTTCCCCCTCTCCCTCCTCTGGGTCTCCCCCCCTCTCCCTCCCCTGGGTCTCTTTCCCCCACTCTTCCTCCCCTGTGTCTCCCCCCCTCCCGTGTATCTTCCCACAATCTCCCTCCCCTTTGTCTCTCCCCCCTCTGCAGCCCCTGTGCCTCTTTCCCCCTTCTCCCTCCCCTATGTCCCTTTCCCCCTCTGTCTCTTTCCCCCTGGGGCTTCACCATTATTATGCATTGTATACTTTATTCACATGCAGAGTGATGGCATATACTGAATTTCTGAATTAATATTAAACAATAAAATTCAAATATAGACCTCACTTTCATTTCAAATGACCAAACAGATATACTTAAATAAATATGTAGAGAGATGCACATATGTGCATAATGATCAATATATATATATATATATATATATATATATATATATATATATATATATATATACAGGGAGTGCAGAATTATTAGGCAAATGAGTATTTTGACCACATCATCCTCTTTATGCATGTTGTCTTACTCCAAGCTGTATAGGCTCGAAAGCCTACTACCAATTAAGCATATTAGGTGATGTGCATCTCTGTAATGAGAAGGGGTGTGGTCTAATGACATCAACACTCTATATCAGGTGTGCATAATTATTAGGCAACTTCCTTTCCTTTGGCAAAATGGGTAAAAAGAAGGACTTGACAAGCTCAGAAAAGTCAAAAATAGTGAGATATCTTGCAGAGGGATGCAGCACTCTTAAAATTGCAAAGCTTCTGAAGAGTGATCATCGAACAATCAAGCGTTTCATTCAAAATAGTCAACAGGGTCGCAAGAAGCGTGTGGAACAACCAAGGCGCAAAAAAACTGCCCATGAACTGAGAAAAGTCAAGCGTGCAGCTGCCACGATGCCACTTGCCACCAGTTTGGCCATATTTCAGAGCTGCAACATCACTGGAGTGCCCAAAAGCACAAGATGTGCAATACTCAGAGACATGGCCAAGGTTAGAAAGGCTGAAAGACGACCACCACTGAACAAGACACACAAGCTGAAACGTCAAGACTGGGCCAAGAAATATCTCAAGACTGATTTTTCTAAGGTTTTATGGACTGATGAAATGAGAGTGAGTCTTGATGGGCCAGATGGATGGGCCCGTGGCTGGATTGGTAAAGGGCAGAGAGCTCCAGTCCGACTCAGACGCCAGCGAGGTGGAGGTGGAGTACTGGTTTGGGCTGGTATCATCAAAGGTGAGCTTGTGGGCCTTTTCGGGTTGAGGATGGAGTCAAGCTCAACTCCCAGTCCTACTGCCAGTTCCTGGA
The DNA here is from genome assembly GCA_027410445.1 of Discoglossus pictus. Classification (NCBI taxonomy): domain Eukaryota; kingdom Metazoa; phylum Chordata; class Amphibia; order Anura; family Alytidae; genus Discoglossus; species Discoglossus pictus. The sequence goes on from CM050167.1 coordinate 377,823,268, forward strand.
AGACACCTTCTTCAAGCAGTGGTACAGGAAGAAGTCTGCATCCTTCAAGAAAAACATGATTTTCATGCAGGACAATGCTCCATCACACGCGTCCAAGTACTCCACAGCGTGGCTGGCAAAAAAGGGTATAAAAGAAGAAAATCTAATGACATGGCCTCCTTGTTCACCTGATCTGAACCCCATTGAGAACCTGTGGTCCATCATCAAATGTGAGATTTATAAGGAGGGAAAACAGTACACCTCTCTGAACAGTGTTTGGGAGGCTGTGGTTGCTGCTGCACGCAATGTTGATGGTGAACAGATCAAAACACTGACAGAATCCATGGATGGCAGGCTTTTGAGTGTCCTTGCAAAGAAAGGTGGCTATATTGGTCACTGATTTGTTTTTGTTTTGTTTTTGAATGTCAGAAATGTATATTTGTGAATGTTGAGATGTTATATTGGTTTCACTGGTAAAAATAAATAATTGAAATGGGTATATATTTGTTTTTTGTTAAGTTGCCTAATAATTATGCACAGTAATAGTCACCTGCACACACAGATATCCCCCTAAAATAGCTAAAACTAAAAACAAACTAAAAACTACTTCCAAAAATATTCAGCTTTGATATTAATGAGTTTTTTGGGTTCATTGAGAACATGGTTGTTGTTCAATAATAAAATTAATCCTCAAAAATACAACTTGCCTAATAATTCTGCACTCCCTGTATATATATATATATATATATATATATATATATATATATATATATATATATATATATTCTGTAGACCTGACAGTCCAGGGTTTTCTCTTCTTCTTAAACTTTGAGAGAAAACAACAGGAAAATCAAGAAAAAGTGGGGCATGGTCAGGGATGGAAAACTGAGACATGGGACTTTCCTTAAAAAGAAGGACAATTGGGAGGTATGCCAGTGTAATGATTTACATTTAAATGGTTTATGTAGTGATGTTCATCATAAACAATTCTTCAGTATAATGTGATCTTTTGTGAAAATAGTTTCCCCATTCTAAGCTAGATCTCCTCCCAAGCTTTTCAAACTAATAGGCAGGCGTCTACAACCACTTTCCTTGGTGCCTTAAAGAGATATGGAAGGTTTCTATATTTACTAAGGCCCTCATACAATTGCAATTTGGCCAATTGAATAGGGCTCTAAATAAGTACATAACATATTTTTTTAAATACGTTTTTAGTTAGTAAGCATCTATCCAAAAGCAAGGTTTTCACTAACTAAAAACGTATAAAAAAAAAAATGCTATGTGCTTATTTAGAGCCCTATTCAATTAGCCTAATCGCAATTGAATGAGGGCCTAAGTATATACTATACCTGTGTTTCTATTTACTTTATGTCCTTTGTTTTATTATGAAGTGCATAAAAATAGATTTTACTGCCTAGACCAATATAGGGACTATTTGTTTGATTTTAGACAGTAAAAACAGAGCTTATAAACACATATTAATAAAATAAACCACTTAAAAGCAAACAGATCCATAGGTATATTATATACGTTGGAAAATCCCAAAACCTTATAATTAAACAAAAACATGCTTTCCATATTTTATGAAATAGTGTTATAGCTGCAACGATCTGAGCTGAATAAAACAAATAATGGATCCATTTACTTTACATGGTTATAGCTTCAATCTTACATTTTAATAAACTGGCTTCTTTGTAGGATGAACATAACCTATGAGTATGTTCCCTGTCACTAACCCATTTTCTTTGAAAATGAATGAATGAGAGCTCTGGTGGGTGGTTTTCAAAATTATTTCCAACACTTTGGGTCAATTTAAATAGGTATTTTGTTCATGCAAGTGATCTGTGATTTGTTCTCCCAAGTCTGACCTGGTCCTGGAGTAGGATTCAAGGTCTTCCTATCACAGATATAACACTCTGTTTGTGTGCAAGCCTTGAAAAATATACTCGAATGTAACATAACCAAGCAACATGTCAAATGTGGGAATGGAAGAATGTGACTGGGCTTTTCTTTGGCAGAACTTTCTGCTACTGTACTGTATCTGCAACGTTTGATATAAACATAACAGATTCTTTATGTGAGCATTTGTATTTTATTGTAGGGACATCTAGTGGTTAACAATATAAACAGAAACCCAACCTCTAGTACTAAAAAAATCCATCCTCCGATAGAATTACTACCACTGCATATAAGGATTCTGGGTAGTGACACAGGCCTCAAAATGTTATGTCACTCAGTATATGGTCTTATGTATTACTCTTTGGACCTTTTTGGCCCTTTATTTCCTGGGCCTGGGCTTGCAATAAAACCTATTTTTAGGCCTTATTGCACTTGTCAATTTCTAGTCATTTTGCTTGATAGTTTCCATATAAATTGGAAATTTTATTATGTGCAGAAATTCAATATGTAATGCAATAAATTCTGGACATTAGAGTAATTTAAACGTATATGGAAGTTTCCCTGTTTTAACTTTTTCTAATCTAACACATGTTGCTTTTATCAGAAACACATAACATTTATTCATTCTATACACATACACATTTTTTTTGTTTAAAAAAATATTTGGGTTTCCACCCCCCCAGAGGTGACTACATTGTACTTACTAACCTTAAAGCCAACAGCAGCTCTGTGTAGTAATCCAGAGCAGCACAGTCTGAATACTACACATCCCAGGATGCTTTGCTGCGGAGACGGAATTCCCAGTCATTGCAAAAATGTTGCAGCTGCCTCTAATTGCCCCCAACAAATTAGGAATGTTATTATAATTTAGCTTGGATTTTCAAGGCATTCCTTCTCTAAATCAACTGAAATTTGTTTATTTTCTTTTCAATATAAATGTATTGAGAAAAATGTTTAAATCATCACCGAAAACTAACAATAACAAAAGCTTTGCAGATTTCAAAATTCATTAATAATTTAAATATGTCCATAAAGTTAAGTACATCATTTTAAAAGTATATACATATATTTAATTAATCACCTTACCAAGTTATTTTAAAATGGCTAACCCTGGACTCCAGCTGCACATTCCTATGTAAGTGCTGCAGTGCCACACCACTTGCAGGCACTATGTTGGTGTAAATATCTAGTTAAAGCTGGACTTCATCACACCCACTCTACAAACGATGCCAGAAACAAATATAGTCACCGCCATGATAGTACACACAAGCCATAAAGGACCTGTCTACTTCATATAAAGAAATAAAAAGAAAAACTGGTGGCATAGACACAAAGAAACTATATTTTGCTTCAAACATTCATGTTCACAAAGGAAAAGTGATATCAATACATGACCTCTTGAGACTTGTGTTATATAGAATTTAATTCACTGCCAATAAATATTCCATGAGAATAAATGTCACCACTCCCTAGCCACAAGGAACAGAACAATTATGTTACAGGGAATAATTTGCGAGAAAGGCAATAATGGTTACTAATTATTATGGTTACTAATCGAAAATGTTAAATAACAGCATTAAGGAACTATATATTTTATAAGACATGATTAATAGTGTTTGACAGTTTTAGTAAGCCTTGCTTTGATATTTACGATATTTATATAATTCAGTAGATCATGATTGCATGCACTAGGTCTCCAGGTACACTTGTTGTTTAAAAATAGGTTATGCACCAGTGGTTCAAATAACAAAAATATTAGCTTTGGTCCTGTAATAATGGTTGTTATACCACATAAAACTGACCTGATGGGCCTGAGGTAGTATAGACCAACCCTATCTATCCAGTGTCTGAGTTGAATAGGCAGATGCATGGTTAATGGCAGGTGACAATTATTGTGACCATGGTCACAGGTAGAAGCTACATTAAATGAATAGTGGAGTTATAGAAGCCCAAGTAGGAGCCCTAAATATTAAACCCATGGCATATCGAAACCGTTGAAACTCTGACACAGGAACCTTAATTGATTAATAGCTAGTAGTAATAGGGCCAAACTCAGTAAAGGAATTTAAACATATATGGGATGTGCAGGGCTGGATCTACCTTTTTGGAGTCCCTAGGCAGTGAAGTGGAGGAGCCCCTGCGAGTTAATACGCAAGGTATACACGGACCCATTTTTACCTTTTCTGTACCTGTAAGTTCCCTTTCCTGTTGTAACTGTCTTGTTCAATTTTTTAAAGAAGTGGCACCACTCACAGAGAAGCGCCCCTGTGCGGCTGCCTAGTTGGCCTAATGGGTAATGTGGGTATTTGGATTAATGATGCCAAACTTTCATGGGAGAGAAAATGGTAAGTTTCTTTGTTTCTTTATAAGACGCTGAGTTTCGTGTCAAAATTGGCAGCGACCACATCAATCTTGGGCTTCCACTCTCCCTTTGCTCTTGGTGTAACACCCACATCACCAAGCTGTTGGCATCAACATTTTAAAGCTTTTCCGTTAATGTCTAAAAAGTTAATGCACAGAAAACATTTTCAACTTTATGACTTTCCAAAATGTATTGTAGCTTATACAAAGATAAATTAGAAACAGAGAACTTTTTTCTTTCTCCCTTCCAATAGCTATATTTGGGAAACTGAATTGTTGAAACTTTTATGACATTTGCAAATCATTGGGTGATATTATAGGTGAGTTTCAGAGTTTAACAAATAGACATTACTTAAAGGGACTGGATTTTTTGAAAGTTGCTCTGCACCTGAAGATAAAGCTGAAAAAAACAAGTAAAAATATTTTAAGTTTTTTTAAACTGATGCAATTTAAGTTTATTTGTAAAATACATTTTTGCAACTAAAAGCCCTCCCATTTTCCCCGTCAGATCCATTCTCTCAGGAGGTGGGAGTGTAGTTCTGTATCCAATCCAATGTGAGGTGTGTATTTCCCATTGTTTGCTATGGGGCTTATGGCAAGACAATTATTCTATCCTAATCTTGCTAAACATTTTCTGTAAGACCTGGTAGTGTCTGCTTACTGTCATATTTGCAAGGTTGCTTATTTCTACACTACTTAAGAGACAAAGAGCGATAGATACGAATAAATATATAATATGTGTGTGTGAATAGCAAGGCAGAATATTGCATGCATATTAAACCATGTGTAATTTTTTAAAATAATTGCTGATAATTTGGGGCTACAGGAAATTAGAGCCAGGCTCACATTTTTGCCAATGGATAATTGCCTCCTGTCCATACCATATCTCTTGCTCTTCCATATCTGGCTACTTGTGTCCTGCACAACTTTATCTGAATCTCTGAGTACAGTCTCCCCACCTTGACCTGTGCAGGTCCTCAAAGGACTCTAAATGCACAGAGCTGTGTAAATACACCTAAAAACGTTTTATTCTGTTCAATAAATGTCACTTGGTTTTCTACCTACATTCACAGATAATACATTTCTCTACCCTGATCTTGAAAGACCATAAATCAAAAATGTAATGGAATAATAATTTCAAATTGCAAGTATGGGGGAAAGAGGAGGATAGTGCATAAGGAGGTAAGAGAGAAAAACATTTGAAAATTATGGAATATAATGTAAATGTTATGGCCATTCATTGGGGGCATTTTACAGCATTGTTTATGGTCCTTTCTCTCAAAATTAAAATAGAAATCTGGAGTGTCGGTTTTACAGAATATGAGCCTTATTCACTTGAGCAATTATAAGTTATTGGAGCCCGCAATGGAGCCCGTAAGCTAATTTGCTATTCAATTGGCATCTTTTTGCGAGCAGCAAACAATCTACCGACTAGGGGCGGAAAATCCATGCGGTTGTTACAACCGTAACTTACAGTCTATGATCTTTCACGTCCGCAAGAGTTCCAATTGCTAAAATAGCAAATCGCTATTCGCTATTATTCCGTAAGCCCGCAAATGTTTTCACACCCGTAAACGGCAAATGTAGAAGAAAATCCTATGGGTACCAGATGGGGCCCGCAAAGGAGTTAAAGACATGTCTGTTGCACTGTACATGCAAATAAAAAATCAATACTACACTGCAAATAACCGGGAAAGGTATGAAAATCATTAGAATTAATTGCACAACCGTCTCAAGCTTGAAAATCCTTTAGTTTCCGGTTTAATTTTGGGGTTATATCGATCTTAGGAATCAATGAGTTAATACATATTAGGCCACCTACATGGACTAGAACAGTATCGCCATTCATTTTTATTATTTTGTCTTTTGCAGGTTTGTGAGTCTGATCGCATATCGGACCCCTAAACGCTAATTGATTGACATGTAACCTCCATCTTATACTGCCGTAATGATGACGGTCTCAATTTCTATTGGCTCTTTCTCAATGGGTAGTTACAGCCTTGCTTAATTGATCATGTTCACGCCCTGAAATGCTACTTACGATTGCATAGTTTACGGTTTCGGCTTTTGGCCCGTAACTTGTTCAATTGAATCGCTCCGTAATTGCAGCAGAGTTCAAGCCCGCAGCACGTCCGCAGACATATGGCCTGTATATATGGCCTTGACATTGAATGTGACTCTTTATGTCTGTATGCAGCAGTGTGCACATATGAAGTATGTGTATCTGTAAAACTTATTTTACACAACATACAGAATGGTGCTACCTAATTTTTCAAGTATATTTATGTCCTTCTTTGGCCTTTTGGTATACATTGTGTGGCCGTGAATGTTTTGCAAATCAAGGAACATTTAAAAACCACATTCTTCAATTCATTGGAGTTACAAAACCATTAGAATAAATAACCTAAATATTTTGGTTCAGTGCAATCCAAATTGAGCAAGAAGGCTTGTTTTCACAGCGGTATTTCGTTATAGTCTATAATACAATTAAGTATATATACAAATACTGCACTTAGGGAAATCCTGATGGTTCTTTAATTGCAGAGATTTCCTTATGTTGAAAACATATTAATAAAAAGAACATTAATTCCCAGATTTGTATTTAATTAACATGGACAATCCATAGAGTAAGCTAGTTTGGCAAATAGAAGATCAGTTATATTTTCCACTGTACATGTGGCACAATTATGTCTCGGTTGTGCTTATCCGTAAGGTTTTCCTTGCAAATATTCTGGAGTGTGTTGGCAGTTCCTTCTCCAGTGGACCGCATTATGTCTGACCTTTTTGCTATAATAAAAAAAATTCTGTAAAGTAGGGCTTCATTGCTTCAAGTTATGTGACTGACAATGCTGGAGGAGCCTTCACCAGGCATGAAAAACAAATAGGGGCAGCAACAAGGAGGTTAAGAGGGCATCTGCTTTGGGAAGGGGTTTGGAGGAGGGAGTCTGCCTTGGGAAGGGGTCTTGCTGAGGGAAACTGCTTTGGAAAGTGGACTGGGGGGGGGGGGGGAATCTGCTTTGGGAAGGGGTCATTGAGCAGGAATCTTCTTTGGGAATGGATTTTGGGGAGGGAATCTTAAGGCGGGAATTTGCTTTTGGAAGGGATCCTTGGGAGGGAACCTGATTTTGTAAAGGGTCTAGGGAAAAGAATGTGCGTTAGGAGGGATATGCTTTGGGAAAGTATCTTGGGAGGGGATATGCTTTAGGAAATTATCTTGGGGAGGGTTTATGCTTCGAGAATGGGTCTTGGGAGTTGCTTTGTAAGGAATTTTGGGGGGGGAATTAGTGGCTGGAGGATGGGATCCTGAGGAGCATTGACCTGCTTTAAGAAGGTGTCTTGGTTGAGTAAGAAAATTAAGGGTAGCCAGTGACTTAGGAGGAGAGTATGGGAACAAAATAAGCTGCTTTAGTAAAGTATCTTGGGGAGGGCAAGAAAATTAAGAGGGGCCAGTGGTTGGAGGAGTGGGATTTTGGGGGAAGGAAGTAACTTTAAGAAGGGGTCTTGGGGCATAAGAGCATTCAAAGGGGCCAGTTTGTTGGGGGATAGAGATCTGGGGGGAACAAGGCTGCTTGGGAAAGGAGTGTATTTCAAGTGGTGCAGGGGGTGGGGGAGAATGTGAGGTGGCACCTGGGGGGGCAACATTTTTTCTGCACAATGGACCTCCATTCACTAACTCTGACACTGATACTATATGAATTATTTAAAAATTACTAAAGTACTTCTTTAAAAAGATAATTTATATAAGACCACAATCTTTGGTATTATGCTGTGATTGCTGGTACCCTGCATAAAATAAAATATCATTACTAGCAAAAGAAGCCAAGGAAGAAAGACCCTTGAGACTGGTCGGTGCAGGAGGAAAAGCTAGTATCCTAAGTAAATACGCATGGCATCCTGCATAGTGTTCAGGTTTGCACTTGCGAGTGTGTGTCCTTCATTTGTTTCTTATATGTTTTTTTACATACAAGGTGTATACTAAGAAACCTTGTATCTTGTTTCTTGATTATAATTTAAGATTTGATTTTTTTGTGGCACAAACTATTTATGTATAAAATTACTTTGTACATGAATAAAGAGTGAATTGCTGATCAATGTTCATATAGATAGAGTGTGGTACACATTGAATTTTGAATTGAGTGTTCGCAACTTTAAATCCTGCGCATATTTAAAGAGGAGATTTTATTAAATTTATATAGGAATTATAAAAAAAAGTGTTTTGTGTGTTGAAGTGTTTTGTGTGTTGGTTTGGAATGTTTTTGTATTCTTTTTTTTTTACGCAATTATATACAAGGTCTAAATATACTCAACAAGGAAGGATTAATGGGTTTTAGGAATATTTCTTACTGGTAGTTCAAAAAGATCATTTGTGATATGAGGTCACATCTGTTATTTTACTTTCAAAACTATAATTAACAAAAAAAAATCTTAGAGCTATTCTATAGAGCTATTCGAATAAAGTGGTTTCTATGGAGATTCAGTAAAATAATAGAATAGAATTATGTCTCCCATTCAGACAACACATTTTTAGTACATCTGTCTGATAATGTTTACAAGGCCATTTGTAGATAAGAATACGTTTGAGACACTTGTCTCTCAATGACTTCCAAGCAGTCAAACATAAGCCTTTTTTCATCAACATCAGGGTCACATCAGAAATCTCTTCACATTATATCATATGTGTAAATCTCTTATTAATATAACAAGTCCTTTTCAATACATGGAGAATATCACGTATGCAGAACTAACATAGAGTTAACCGACCGGCTCCATCACCTGTGATAGAGGCCTGTGGCTTGTATTAAAGGAGGGTGCACCAAGCTGGTACACAAAAATATGCTACTATAGCAGGAATTTTAAAAACTATTGATTTTAACATCAATTTATGATAAAGTTGGTACATGTATTAATCCGTTTTGCTGTCACATTAAAAAGGATACATTTATTATCAATAGCTTAATAAATTATATATATATATAGGCTTGACTTTGCGAATGAAGATTTAATAGGGGTGTCCACATCTATGGGCTCTCAGGTGGCTGAGGAGAGGAGACAGTCTGGTGAATGGTATTTCTCCATGGCTTTTGGTCTGACGCTAAGGCGGACCATCGACGATGGTCAATATGACAGGCATCAAGGGACTGTTTCAGTGAGTCCTTGTACCTCTTCTTCGGCCCTCCTTTGTCACAATTGCCAGTGGTGAGCTCACCATATAGCACAATCTTTGGAAGTCGATCATCCTCCATTCTAGGGATGTGTCCTGCCCGGCGTAACAGCTTCTTCAACAGTATGGCCTCAATGCCGGTGACTCCCGCCTGTTCTAGGACTTCAGTGTTGGGGGATGTGGTCATTCCAGTGAATGTTGAGGATGGTATGGAGGCAGCGTTGATGAAAGCCATTAAGAAGTTATGGGTGGTGGCGGTAGGTAACCCGCCACTCGGAACCGTACAAAAGGGTGGTCAGCACAACAGTTGCGTACACGTTGACTTTTGTGCACTTGTTCAGATGCTTGGTTTTCCAGACTCTTATAGATAACTTGCCGAATGCACCATTTGCCTTTGCCAGTCTGTTGTCAATTTCCTTGTCAACCTTTGCGTCCGAGGAGACTCGCCAATAGTGATGCAAGGAGGACAGTAATCATCCTGAGGTGCGGGCTGCTGGAGAATTTCAGTCTACTTCAAACTGACTTCTAGACCTCAGCTGCTTCGGCGAAGCAAGATGTCATTTGCTGCAGCATCGTCGGGGAAGAGTAGCTCTTGAACGAGTCGTTCCACTGTGGGCCTTTATTCACCTCAGGTTGAACAGAGTCCATCCTCAACATCAAGCTCTGTTGTGGCCCTTTGTTGTATCATACTAAAGAATAGCGTGAATAGAGTGGGTGCAAGAACACAGCCCAGCTTCACACCGTTCCTTATTGGGAAGGGCTCAGATAGGTCATTGCTGTGCCTAACTTGGCCACGCTGGTCTTCGTGTAGCTGAATGATCATGTTGAGGAATTTGGGAGGACATCCTATACGTTCCAGGATTTGCCACAAACCCTTCCTGCTCACAGTGTCGAATGCTTTGGTAAGGTCGACAAACTTCCCATAAAGTCCCATGTTCTGTTCCCTGCATTTCTTTGAAGCTGCTTAATAAATTAACCTCAAAATGTATAGCCAATAGCAATGTTTATCACATTGCGACGTGTATTATTTGAATGGAAAACACAACCTCTTTAGAAATTCAGATTCACTTTGATTTCACTTTAAAGGATTTTACAGACTGTATTATTCCTGAAATATTTAGCACTGATATTGCTGCTCCTGTATGCTAATGTGCAGTTCAGAGTTCTAATGTGCAGCTCAGTATGCTAATATGCGGCTCAGTATTATTATTATCTTCATTTATATTGCGCCAACATCTTCCGTAGCGCTGTACAGGGGTTGAGTACATGGCAAAAAACAAACTTATCACCTTGTAAAGAATTTTCTAGGATTTATTCACTTTAGGAAAAAACACAATGCCCGGCCAGTTTTTCATGCTCTTTAATAATAACTTAAAAAACAACTTAATATTGCGATAACAGGGTCCCTTTAAAGAACCACTTCAGCCTTATGAATGGGTCTCTAAAGAATAGATAGGTAGGGGCTAATAAGCAAAAACCTTTATTAAAAGTTTTCTGTGAATTTAAACACAATTACTATTTTTCAATCATGCACCTAGGCTATATAAAATGCAGATTTCTCCACCCCCAGAATGAAGTCTTATATCTGAGTGGAGACCTCCAGGTGAGAGAACTTGTTATCATTGACATACCACTTATTGACATTGTTAAATTTATTTCCCCTACTATTTGCATTTTAGGTGTAAAACTATATGACAACCCCCTGACCAATGTTTTAATTTGTTAACAGGAGCTGTAAAATGTGAAGCTGAAGTTAAACATCACACGCAGTGGTATGTAGGTTCTTGACCTCATCGGAACTCAGCATTTTAAATACTCCACCTGTGTGGATGAGCAAAAAAAAAACTTTTTGGACTCATCGCGCTATTTTGGTACTCATTGCGTTTGCTAAAACAAATTTACATTACTCCTCATTGGAGTTTGGTACTCAACCTTTTTGGTACTCAACCTGACGTCCACAATTGATTAAGGTTGAGAACCAAGGTACCACTGAAGTAGTTTTTTTATGGTTCATCAAATGACTCAAGACCATTGAATGACTCAAGACCATTGACCAAATGACTCAATGGGATGGATTCCATTTTGGATAGCTAGTTTGTTTTCAGGAGGAATGGAAGGATTGCTCCTCTATTAAAATTATTTTTGTCACAGTGTCAGTCTTCCAATAGATCTGATACAAGCTGCTATCTGTATCCAAGGATCCCCTCATGGACTAATCCTCTTAGGAACAAAAGCAAATCTGCTTGAATATAATAGTTACAAAGTCCAATATCAATCCAAGTTCTTCCTAAGAAATTACTAAACATTTGACAATTCATTGGTCCGTTAATATGAATATTGTTCACTGACAATTTAACTGAGCCTTACGATTTTGAATATCAAATCAATACATTTTCTGAAATTACCAGCATAATATGATTAAGCTTTATTAGTTTGGGCTTGGGTTATTGAAGGGTTTCCAGCAAGGAAAGCTATTTTCTATGTAACTATAGTTCAAGTTAATTACATTGCTTGATACTGTAAACCACATAAGAAACTCTAGAGAATCAGCACCCATCATCAAAGGATTAATCACATTTAGATTAATATGTTTAGACAAGTCAATAAAATAATTGGTAAAATCAAACATGACGAGTCACTGCAATAATTATTTTATAAATTCTCTTTTTTTATGATTTTTATGTTACTTCATTGGAAACAAAATTCTTTAGCAAGCTAGATTGGTAGCCAAAAAATAAATAAATAGTAGATCAAGAGTCAAAACACAATAATACATGATTAAATATACATTACAGCTCATTGTAAATATGCACAAAACTTTGTGAAAAGGGACAACATATAATAAGCAGATTTTCCTGTTGATCATGGGGAATAAAACCAAGGCACTGGATTCCATGCCAAACATTATAAGAACATGAAACGAAAATTAACAAAATATGAATTTTAGTAGAATTTAGGAGATCCAACTAAAGAAACGTTAAAAGACAACTGTGGTCTCACATTTACAATGTTCTCTTTAATGACTTTGGGCCTCATTCTATTAGCGGCCGTAAATCGGCCGTAAGGCTGCGATTCCTTGCGGGGGTTCAGTTAACTCGCGAGTCTATTATACGGCCCCGCAAGGATCTCCTCTTACGGCCGGCCGCATATCTTGGAACCGGCCGTAAGCTCTGAAATATAAAAACGCAAAAATAAATTCAAGCCTGTACTGTACAGCTCTGTAAATGCTAGGGATCATATTGGGGGACATGAGGATTAAAAGGAACCCACTCTCAAGCTTGCACATCAGCCCAAACCCGAGTTCAAATTAACTGTTTATTTTCCGGCTGCGGCGTGGGCGGGTCTGAGGTGCTCCAAGCACTCTGGACTTTTTACATGGATATTTTACGGATATTAAAAATAAAATATTTTACGGATTTGAGTATAGGATAATTATGTGCTATTTTTTCTAACACCTAAAATCCCTTTATAGTCTTCTCAAAGTGCAGGATGGCTTTATTTGAGCTATTTTATGTGCTTAATTGGTGCTAGCGGGACCTCTTTCCTGCAAGTAAGCAGCGGCTCGTTTTTAGCCTTGCAGAGAGGTTTCCCGGAGCAATTGAATTGCAAATAGGAATTTCTTACGGCCGAAACTCTTGCGGCCGTTTTAGATCAAAGGCTTTCCTCCCGCGCGGAGCGCCCGCAAGAGATAGCAAGGCTATCTCTTGCGTGTCTCTTTCCCCACGTGTCTCTTTCCCCACCTCTCCCTCCCCTGTGTCTCTTGCCCCCTCTTTCTCCCCTGTGTCTCTTTTCCCCTTTGTGTCTCTTTCCCCCGTGTCTCTTCCCCTCGTGTCTCTTCCCCCCTCCCTCGTGTCTGTTCCCCGCATTTCCCTCCCCTGTCTCTTCCCCCTCCTCTCCCTCTCCTGTGTCTCCCCCCTCCTCTCCCTCTCCTGTGTGTCTACCCCCTCCTCTCCCACCCCTGTATGTCTCCCCCTCCCTTTTGTCTCTTCCCCCCTCCTCTCCCACCCCGTGTCTCCCCCCTCCCCTGTGTCTCTTCTCCCCTCCTCTCCCTCCCCTGTGTCTCTTCCCCTTCCTCACACTCCCCTTTTTCTCTCCCCCTCCTCTCACTACCCTGTGTCCCCCCTCCTCTCACTCCTTTGTGTCTCCACCCCCTCTCACTCCCCTGTGTCTCCACCTCCTCTCACTCCCCTGTGTCTCTCCCCCCCTCCTCTGTGTCTCTCCGCCCAATCGTTTGGGGGAGATGAGCGGCCCTTTGCAGCAATCGTAGTTGTCAAACTGCGATTTGACGCAAGCGTGACAACGAATCCCAATTTGACAACATTTATATGTGATTATGCTGGATTAGGAGCAGTCTTTGCTTTGTAAATCTGGTGTTTTGGTTGGCATTGTTGCAGGTACCCCTAGTTTGCATTCCAGTGTCCATGTTTTCAGTTGAGTTAACAGAAACATGCTTCAAATATCCACTCCCTTTCAATGGACTACCATAGTTCAAGAAAAATTATACGTGTTTGTGAAGTATGCGCTAACAATTTTAGCAGCTTTCTAAACCAAGGTCAGAAAACATGTTTTTGGTAAAATCTGATTTTTTTTAAGACCTTATGAGCATAGATTCCATTTAGTATTTATTAGATCACATCCTGAGAACTGGATCATGGGGTGTATTTGTTTAGCTATCAGTGTAGGGAAAGATGGGGCAGTATGGAGCAGGTAGTGGTCTAGAAGTTTTGTTAGATAATTAGATTAAAATTGACATCATACTACTCCCTCCATGGTCTTTAATTAAAACAAGAATAATTACTTTTTACTTCTTAATTATGCTCTTAGACTCAAAGTTTATATACATATATTTTTTTATTTTTTCAGTGATCCTTTAACACACAAAACAATGATCACTACAACATAATTGCACTTAATAATTTTTATTTTACTTTCTAAAAACATCTGCTTGTTATTAAGACCACTTTATGAATTATTTAAAGGACCACTTAATTCAGCACAATTTGGACCACATCACTGTAGCGACCTAATAAAAGCCTGTTGAAATAATTTTTGCATTTTTTTAAATTGTGCATTTTTTAACTGAGGAATCAAGTAAAATAAAATCTGTGTTTATATTTGTGAAAGACTGCCCACAGACTGCTCTATGTCTGCAACCAATCAGGTTGCAAGGGTATTTGTCCCATTCAAGTCAATGGTAAGGATTTTGTCAGACTGCTTTAATTTCAAGTTTGAAGGGAACAGGTTCACATTTTTTTCTTACCATCAGAAAATTAAGGTTTATGTTCTCTTACATCTCTTGAATTTGAGCAATGCAGATCAATGTAGAGGGGTTAGTGCTCTGTGTGCCGTGCTCCGGTGCTTCATTCACCTTGCTGTGATCCTTGAAAACTCAAATGTAACCCTTACCACACCTATCTGTGCAGGCATGGAATACTGGACTCATCAAACAGGAAAGCTGTGGTTTAACTGGTCAGTACAGTGTAACCTGAGTCCACAGGAAAACTGTGCTAACCATCATAGCCTTCTCCCATACAGCCACAAACAGCACTTGGTAATCTGCTAATTACCCATGCAACAGCCAGTGGGCAGAATAGACTTGTATGTAAACAAGAGATTTAAAACTAGATTTTTTAGCTGTTATTTTCTTTCTTCTTTTTTTTACTTTTATTCGTATGTACAAAATGTACAGCAATTGAAAAGAACAAGCAATCAAAAAAATAATTTATAAGTACAATTTTTAAATAAAATAGACAATACAATAATTATTGGACTAAACTCCAGTTATATATAGCAAGATATACATATACTTCAAGTAACAAAATAAGCCTTAAAGTACAATATGCCTTGATTACAAAAAATAATGCTTACATTGTTTCGGCTTCTGAACTGTAACTTGCGGGCTTGTTCAATTGAATGGCACCGGAATTGTAGCAGTTTGAGAGCTTGCAAGGACTCATTGGGAACGGGTAAATTGTGTGGTTCTTATCTATTTTGCAGTTCAGATATCCATAAGACTCATTGTCTTTTTGTTTCCTGTAACATATCAGGACAGAGAAGAAAACAATCTCATATTATATTTAATGCAATTTTTCGACACTATAGATCGATTATTCCATATACAATAAAAACATTTAATGTTTTAAATGAATGACTGAATTGTTTGGGCTACAGTTACTCTTTCAGAGTATACTGTAGTGATAGGGCTGTAATGGCCCTTTAAAGTCAGTCACAGTGGGCTGGATGCAATATTAATATTTTAAGTAGCAGTAAGGGGAAAGACTCAATATTCTGGCAGACAGTGGGACTGTGAGCATGTACCTTGCCAGTTTATGTTAACACACCCTCTAAATGTCATCCTTAATTAATTGACCATCATTTGTGGTATGCACTATATTTATATATTACTGTAAACCCAAGCAATTTCCCTGACTTTGGTTGTTAAGCAATATTGTATCCAATCAAACTCCAAGTAGGTCCTACAATAGTGTCTTTGAAGGAAACACATGTGGAACCTATTGAGCCCATGGCAGAAAGCAGACAGTGCTGGCTGAAGGTGAACCTGTTTGTGATGGCTATATATCCATCATTTCTTCACATTGTCTACATTCCCTATATGTCTCCTTTCCCATCTGTTATTCCTCCAAACAAAAATTACCATGTTGGCTCCACTTCCATGTTATGTCATTGTGCCATTCTAGAAACATATGTTCTTTATCATACAAGTTTGCATTCATAGACAGAAAAGAAATGAGAACTTGGCATTGTGATGCTACAATTGATTTATGGTATTCTATCATTTTTTATGCAGTTTAACACAATTATATATATTTCCTCTTTTACGGATGGAATCCATGCAGTCAATAAAAAAGCATGTGTTTTAGTAGCGTTGGCCAGTTCAGTCTGAAAGCTGGTTTGTTAACTCTCAGTTCTCTATTTGTAGATACACTGTCTACTTAGATCAGTGGTGAGTGTCTGTGACCCTTGGGACAGGTGTGACCCTCTGTCTGACTCCATATGGCTACAAGATGTTTTGAGCCAGTACATTGGCAATGTTCCACCTAGGCCAAGCCATCATTGTCGTTCATATTCCATGGGCAACATGGCAGCAGTGATGGAAAGGATAACAAGCATGGTCAATCAGCATTGCATAAGGGACCATGTTTTAATTTAATTAAAATATTTCATACTTTTTTTGGACTCAAGTTATGTTCAGGAAAACAGTTCACAGATATGTGGGTAAGGAGTAGAGTCAAGCTTGCCATCAGACTCAAGAAGAAACAACTTTAGTAATCAATTAGGAAGCTGTGTTAAGATAATATATTAGATTATTTCTTTCTTTCAAAATATTAAATTAAAGGTGCACTGTAGGATTTTGTGAGTTTATTTGGTTACTAATTAGCAATAAAATCAATATATGAAGTGAAAAAAATAGCTCTCTCCACCCACTATTATATATTCAGGGACTGAAAGAGGATCTTATATTTTTTATTTTTTTCAAAACCACATAGTGGTGAAGTGCATTTGGGTACTTAGGCAGCAATATATTATATTATATTGTATATGGCAATACGGATATCCATGCCTTAACCTTGAATTTAATTGTTTTTTTATCTGATGTCAATACCTTTACTGAGTAAACCTGATATTACAGCTTTTTTTGTCATATTTGAATTACCGATTATGGGCCATATTAAATTTCAGCCTCGTAAGTCCAAAGTGTAGCATGCAAGGGCTACGTGCTTTACATTTGTCAGATTTAAGTTGCTATTAAATTAGAAAGGGCTGCGAGCTACGAGCGAGAGACGCTAAACCAGTTCGCGGCCGTCGGACTTGCCTCTTCGAACGCAAACAATTAATCAATCTGGTAGTTATAATGCAATATTAATAAAGCTGTACATACTGTATGATATTCTATTACACGCGAGTTACAGTATGAGTCGTAAAACACATTGATTAGAGGGATCAATATGACATGAAATATTCATAGTTACAGTACATTGTTACATAGTTACATAATAATTAAGGTTGAAAAAAGAAACTACTTTCCAATCCCACCTCTAAGTCATTAATAAATATGTTAAAAAGGAGAGGACCTAATACTGAACCCTGAGGAACCCCACTTACCACATTAGTCCAATCAGAGTATGTTCCATTTGCAACGGCCTGTGTCACATTGTAATGTTCCTAAAGGCTTCCTTCCTCACCTTGTTCCCATTAATGTACTTAAAAATATTTTAGGGTTAGTCTCTCTTTTGCAATTTATTTTTCATTTTCTATTTTAGCCAGTCTAATAGCCCTTTTGCAAGCCTTGTTGATTTCCTTGTACTCCCGTAAAGCAGTCTCTGTCCCCTCTTGTTTGTATAATTTAAATGCCTGTTTTTTTGCTCTCTATCATGATCTTTAAATCATTGTTAAGCCACATTGGATGGGATTTACTGCTTTTAATTTTATTCCAACTTGTTATATGGTGATAAGTATGTATATTTAGTAACTATTTAAATGTTGTCCATTTAAGTTCAGTATTTTTACCTGCCAGTCTATACTTTGTATTGCTGCCCTTAGACCGTTAAAATCTGCCCTTTTAAAATTAAGAGTTTTTGTTGGCCCCTAAAATTTTGTTTTTTTAAATTCGATCTCAAATGAGACTGTGTTGTGATCACTGTTTGCCAAAGGTTGCCCTATTTTAACATTTGATACTATATCAATATTATTTGTGATTACTAAATCTAAGAAAGCTTCATTTCTGGTAGGTTCTTGTTTAACCTGGGCCAGTGATGATCCCTGAGTGAACTCAAGAACCTGCTCCCCTTAGATGAACTGCTGGTCTCATTTATCCAGTTTATTTCAGGGTAATTAAAATCTCCCATTATTATAACTTGCCCATGCTTAGCTGCATTTTCAATCTGTAACAATAATTGTATTTCCTTACTTTCAGCTATATTTGGGGGTTTATAGCATACTCCTAATATTCTTTTGGAATTTGCTGCTCCGCTATTTAACTCTACCCACAAACATTCAACATTATCACTAGTTCCACCATAAATATCTTCTCTGACTATAGGCTTAAATTCAGGCTTAACATACAGACAAATCCCTCCTTCTTTTTTACCATTGCCCCTCTCTTTCCTAAATAGGTTATAACCATCCAGATTAACAGTCCAGTCATGATATTTATCCCACCACTTTTCCGTAATGCCTATTAATTCCCATTTTTCATTATTTGCTAATAATTCTATCTCTCCAATTTTTCCTGGTAAGCTTCTGGCATTAGCAAGCATACATCTTATGTAATGAGTTTATAGTTTGGTGGTGCCTGCCACTATACTTAAGGTTACTTAGTAATACCTCCCTATTGACTATACTACCCCTCCCCATCTCCTCCCCTATGAGTTGTTAATTAATCCCTTATACCCTCTACACTTTCTACACTGTTATTTATATCTAGTCCCTCCTCCCCACCTACTAGTTTAAAACCTCCTTCATAGTGATGTCGCGAACATAACATTTTCGGTTCGCGAACCGCGAACCGCCGCAAATGTTTGCGAACCTGGCGAACCGCCTTAGACTTCAATGGGCAGGCGGATTTTAAAACCCACAGGGACTCTTTCTGGCCACAATAGTGATGGAAAAGTTGTTTTAAGGGGACTAACACCTGGACTGTGGCATGCCGGAGGGGGATCCATGTCAAAACTCCCACGGAAAATTACATAGTTGATGCAGAGTCTGGTTTTAATCCTTAAAGGGCATAAATAACCTAACATCCCCCTCCATCATCATCCTCCCCTGTATCTCTTTACCCCATCCCTCATCATCCTCCCCTGTGTCTCTTTCTTCCCTTCCTCTTCACCCTCCCCTGTGTCTCATCCCCCCTCCCTCATCATCCTCCCACCTCCCTCATCATCCTCCCCTGTATCTCTTTACCCCCTCCATCATCATCCTCCCCTGTGTCTCTCCCCCCTCCATCATCATCCTCCCCTGTGTCTCTTTCCCCCCTCCCTCATCATCCTCCCCTGTGTCTCTTTTCCCCCTCCCTCATCATCTTCCCCTGTGTTTCTTCCCCCCCTCCCTCATCATCCTCCCCTGTGTCTCTTTCCCCCCCTTCCTCATCACCCTCCCCTGTGTCTCATCCCCCCTCCCTCATCATCCTCCCACCTCCCTCATCATACTCCCCTGTATCTCTTTACAGCCTCCCTCATCATCCTCCCCTGTGTCTCTTACCCCCTCCATCATCATCCTCCCCTGTGTCTCTTTCCCCCTCCTTCATCATCCTCCCCTGTGTCTCTTTTCCCCCTCCCTCATCATCTTCCCCTGTGTCTCTTCCCCCCTCCCTCATCATCCTCCCCTGTGTCTCTTTCCCCCCTTCCTCATCACCCTCCCCTGTATCTCTTTACCCCCCTCATCATCCTCACCTGGACTGTTTCCCCCCTACCTCATCATCCTCCCTGTGTCTCTTCCCCCCTCCCTCATCATCCTCCCCCCTCCCTTAGTGATAAGGGGGGAAGAGACACAGGGATAAGTGTGAGGGGTGTTAGGGTAAGGGGTGTTAGGGATAAGGCTGAGGGGGTTAGGTGTTAGGGTGAGGGGTGTTAGGGCTAAGTGTGAGGGGTGTTAGGGTGAGGGGTGTTAGGGCTAAGTGTGAGGGGTGTTAGGATGAGGGGTGTTAGGGATAAGTGTAAGGGGTGTTAGGGTGAGGCATGTTAGGAATAAGTGTGAGGGGTGTTAGGTCTTAGGGATAAGTGTGAGAATGTTAGGGTTAGGTGTTAGGTTGATGGGTGTTATGGATAAGTGTGAGGGGTGTTATGGTTAGGGTAAGGGGTGTTACGGATAAGTGTGATGGGTGTTAGGGTAAGGGATGTTAGGGTTAGGTGTTAGGTTGATGGGTGTTATGGATAAGTGTGAGGGGTGTTAGGGTTAAGGTAAGGGGTGTTAGGGATAAGTGTGATGGGTGTTAGGGTAAGGGATGTTAGGGTTAGGTGTTAGGACAAGGGCTGTTAGGGATAAGTGTAAGGGGGTATTAGGGTTAGGGGTGTTAGGGATAAGTGTGAGGGGTGTTAGGGTTAGATGTTAGGGTGAGGGGTGTTAGGGATAAGTGTAAGGGATGTTAGGGTTAGGTGTTAGGGATAAGTGTGAGGGGTGTTAGGGTTAGGGTAAGGGGTGTTAGGGATAAGTGTAAGGTATGTTAGGGTTAGGTGTTAGGGATAAGTGTGAGGTGTGTTAGGGTTAGGGTAAGGGGTGTTAGGGATAAGTGTGAGGGGTGTTAGGGTTAGGTGTTAGGGTGAGGGGTGTTAGGGATAAGTGTAAGGGGTGTTAGGGTTAGGTGTTAGGGTGAGGGGTGTTAGCGATAAGGGTAAGAGGTGTTAGGGTTAGGTGTTAGGGTGAGGGGTTGTAATGGAACCCATCACTGTTTTACCCTGTTTTATGATTATTATGGTTAAAATATGATCCTACTATATGTATGTTGGTTTATGCTCTGCAGAATATTGTCCCAGACATTTGCAGCTACTTGGCATGGGAGATAATCCTGTTACAGAGACTCCGCATAAGATAAAGGAAGTCTATTGTATACAGTGGTTTCATTCTCAGATAAGAACAAAGAAGTTTAATTGAATCAATGTCTGATTGTATCAAAGTTGCCAGGGAGCCTTGGGGAGGTGTGACCCACCTATTGTTCTCTTTATGTGTATTGTGTGGCCAAATATGGGCATGTGTATTGCCTGTGGGAAGGGATGGGTATAAATATTTCTGCAATAACAAAATAAAGTCAGTATTCATTTGACTCCCAAATTGTGTGTCGTCCAATATGGGAGGTCGGGGATGGTGAAATTGTAGTGCCTCTTGGGTATTTTACCGTATACCAGCGGAGAAATTGGACTGCGTGTTCCAGCTCCGTTACAGGGGTGTTAGGTATAAGTGTGAGGGGTGTTAGGGTTAGGGTAAGGGGTGTTAGGGATAAGTGTGAGGGGTGTTAGGGTTAGGTTTTAGGGTGAGGGGTGTTAGGGATAAGTGTAAGGGGTGTTAGGCTTAGGTGTTAGGGTGAGGGATGTTTGGGTTAGGTGTTAGGTTGATGGGTGTTATGGATAAGTGTGAGGGGAATTAGAGTTAGGGTAAGGGGTGTTAGGGATAAGTGTGATGGGTGTTAGGGTAAGGGATGTTAGGGTTAGGTGTTAGGGTAAGGGCTGTTAGGGATAAGTGTAAGGGGGTATTAGGGTTAGGTGTTAGGGTGAGGGGTGTTAGGGTTAGGTGTTAGGGATAAGTGTGAGGGGTGTAAGGGTTAGGGTGAGGGGTGTTAGGGATAAGTGGGAGGGGTGTTATTGTTAGGTGTTATGGAGAGGGATGTATATGGATAAGTGTAAGGGGTGTTAGGGTTAGGTGTTAGGTGAGGGATGTTAGGGTGAGGGGTGTTAGGGATAAGTGTGAGGGGTGTTAGGGTTAGGGTGAGGGGTGTTAGGGATAAGTGTGAGGGGTGTTAGGGTTAGGTGTTAGGGTGAGGGGTGTTAGGGATAAGTGTAAGGGATGTTAGGTGTTAGGGTGAGGGGTATTAAGGATAAGTGTAAGGGGTGTTAGGGTTAGGGTAATGGGTGTTAGGGATAAGTGTGAGGGGTGTTAGGGTTAGGTTTTAGGGTGAGGGGTGTTAAGGTTAAGTGTAAGGGGTGTTAGGGTGAGGCATGTTAGGAATAAGTGTGAGGGGTGTTAGGTCTTAGGGATAAGTGTGAGGGGTTTTAGGGTTAGGTGTTAGGTTGATAGGTGTTATGGATAAGTGTGAGGGGTGTTAGTGTTGGGTGCTAAGGTGAGGGGAGGATGATGATAAGGGGGGGGGGGGAAGAGACACAGGGGTGTCCTTGCAGCAGAGATCAAAAGAGTCCTTCAGGACTGTATTGCACACTGTGTACAGTAGCCTAGCTATGGTTTTCCCTATTGATGCAGTATCACCTACACTCAGCCTCCTCTCAGTAAGACTGCAAGTTAGTTATGATTCCAAAATCGCTGCTGTCCATGAGTTAGAAGGGTCTGGAAGGCAGGGTATGATGCTGATTGGCTGGAATGTATCTACTGACTGTGAGTTGCAGGGTCAAAGTTTGCTCAATGATAAAGTATAGGGGGCGGATCGAATATCGCATATGTTCGCAGTTCACCGCGAACGCGAATAAGCTATGTTCGCCGGGAACAGTCCGCCGGCGAACTATTCGCGACATCTCTACTCCTCCAGCCTTTTGACCATCCTATCCCTTAGCACAAAAACTTCCTCATCATTAAGGTGCAATCCATCCCTGCTATAAGTTAAAAGTCAGCCAATGCTCTAAAAACCCAAACCCCTTCTTAATGCACCACATTTTGAGCAAAGCATTAACCTCCCTAAGCTCCTTCTGTCTCCCTGGGCTAGCACGTAGCACTGGTAGTATCTTAGAAAATACTACCTTGGAGGTCATTGCCTTCAGCTTATTACCTAGTTCTTTAAAATCATTATTTAGTACAATACATCTTCCACTAACTTTGTCATTGATACCAATACGTACCAAGACTGCCGGTTCATTTCCAGCCCCTGCCAATAATTTGTCTCCTCGATCCACAACATGCCGAACCCGAGCACCCAGGAGACAGAAAACTGTTCGATTGCTGGGATCTGGGTGACAAATAACTCTGTCTACCTTCCAAATAATAGAGTCCCCTACAACCAAAACCTGTCTGTTGCTCTGCCTATTCTGCTCTCCCACTCCTCCAGTAGAACTGTTCTCACGGCTGTTAAAGGGAACAGCTCTATCGGGCATTTCCATTCCTGAATGTACATCCCCAACATTTTCACTCAATCTGGCAATTCTGCTGGTGTTTGCCAACTCAGTATTGGCCTTCCTCATCCTGTTCCCCCTGATTCCCCTTCTAACTGTAACCCAACTGCTGCAATTCTCCTCTCCAGTTCTCCAATTTGAGCTTCTAGGGAGGCAAAATGCTCACACCTCTAACAGAGGTATGGACCCTGGATCATTTGTTCCAGTATTGCATACATATGACAGGATGTACACTGAGTGAGGCTGCCACTGGACTGACTCCTAATAATAATTATTATTGTCTACAAAAAATCAGTGGGAAAAATAAAGAATATAAAATTATATATTTGTAAAGAGGCTTGAAAAAATAAATAAATATATATATATTTTTTCTTCTTCCCCCTTTGCACTATAAATCTGCCCCCTTTTCTTTGAACTCCCTCCTTTTATTTAAACTTGTACACTTTTACTAGAATTGCACTTATACTAGAACTGTTCGCAAGCTCACAAGTACACCCCTTCTACTGTTTATATTAACTTCTGCCTTCTCACCTGGGCACAATTAGTGCACTCTGCAATTTTACCTTTACTTGCAAAAAGTAAAATCCACTTGCAAACAGCCACAAACAGCTCACATATCTTTATACTAGTTTAACACAGTCAAACCACACCCCTCTCACCTGGGCACAATTAGTGCACTTTGCAATTTATCAGCCTTTACTTGCAAAAAGTAAAATCCAATTAAATAAAGTATTATTCGGGGCCAATTCGAGGGCTTGAGAATGTTGTGCTTTTTATTCTCAGACCTAACACCACTTTCCCTTATAATTAATGTACAGTAGAGTGATTTTATTTACATGACAAGTGCTACATATTGTACTTTACCCCTTGTGGGTGCTCTATTGCGCATGTTGGCCTTTGGGCTCCATTTGCGTGTTAAGTGCTTGCTCGTGAGTGACCACATTGCACTTTAATAGCTGAATTAAAAAATTAGCAGTTACAGGCATGACAGATCAAATGATTTATGTGCGCGAGTTACAATGTTGCTCTCCACGTAGCCGATTCTCGGCCGTCCTGCGTGTTACCATGCAAAGTCAGCTGAGAGCAAGGTTAATATGCATCTTAGCACGCAAATAGCCCTAATATGACATTTAGGAGCTACGTGTTAACACGTAGCTCTAATTTAATAGGGCTGTATATTGGTACACTTTGAATTTATATGTATATTGTGCAAATATTGTTTAGACTGACTGATGACAAAGATCTCATTGTTTCATTGGTTACTAGAGTTTCTCGTCTCGACTATTGCAGCTCGCTCCTTGTTGGCCTGCCCACCACTCGCCTCTCTCTATTTCAATCCATAATGAATGCCTCCGCCAGACTCATCTTCCGTACACATCGTTCAGTGTCGGCAGCTCCTCTTTGTCAATCACTCCACAGGCTTCCCTTAGCCTCCAGAATAAAATTAAAAATCTTGACCCAAACTTATAAAGCCCTCAACAACAGCGCACCCCCATACATCTCTGCTCTCATCTCCAAATACTCCCCCACCCTCTCTCTTCGTTCTACTAACGACCTTCTTCTTTCTACCACTCTTGTCACCTCCTCTCACTCCCGCCTCCAAGACTTTTCTTGCGCTGCCGCTATTCTCTGGAATTCCTTGCCTCGCTTCACCAGACTATCCTCCTGCGTTAAATCCCTCAAAACTTGAATAAAAATGCACCTCTTTAAAGAAGCCTATAACCTTCCAGACTAACATGCTCAGCACTACTCTCTCCCTACTGTACCACATACAAACTTCAACCTTAAGATTGTAAGTCTGCGAGTTTCCATCCTGCAAGGTGCTTTAGGGAAAGCACTATGGACACCGGATTCCAAGCTCAAAGACAGCGCCCTCCATTCTTTGCAATGTGTTAATCTTGAACTTGTCATTGCCTGTAAGTTAACTTATCTATAGCGCTACGGAATATATTGGCGCATTACAAATAAACGATAATAATAATAATAATACTAGAGATTACCTTTAGACATTTGAGCCTGAGATGAAAGAATATATTTATTCTAAGTAGCATAATATACATTACATATATTTCTAAATTTTATACCAACTAGGTGATCCTTATTGGTTTGACCAGTACCAGTTAGACTTTATTATAATTATACAGCGTTTTTTCCATTTTTAATATCCTTAATAAAGTTTAATGTGTTATATAAATTAGGTGTTAGGCATCAGGATATATCAAAGATCACATTTCTTTTCTTGTATGTATTTACCTACAGTACACAGGGGCGAGGCTTCCAGGGGTGCAGGTAGTGTAATCAGATAACACTATTGAGTAGGCCTGAATAGAGACCAAAACTACTAGGATAACCGACCCTGTTAAGTTGCACCAGCTGTCTAAAATGGAGCCACCCATGACACAAGCAGAGCCTGCTAAACTTAAGATATTTTTTTAAAGTTGAAGATTTAAGATCCAACTGCAGATTTTGCTACTTTGTTACATACTTCACAAACATGTGAAGTTTTCCACAAGTCAACAGTGGTCCTTTGAGCTAGGTTTAGACCTGATAACAGTTTTTACATTGTTGTTGCTCAGTCCTTCAGTTGTGTCCCGACTCTCTGTGTCAATATGGATGCGGCTTGGAAAAGATACTGGAGTGGGTTACCAGTTCCTTCTCCAGTGGACCGCAATTTGTCTGCCCTCTCTGCTATGACCTGCCCATCTTGGGTGACCCTACATGGTACGGCTCCCAGCTTCATTGAGGTACACAGGCCCCTTCACCACAACAAGGTAGCGGTCCAGAAGGGGTTTAACTTACTAGAAGTTCATTCTAATGCTCACAATATTCATGTATCCATCTAAAAAAATGATAGGCAACCTATTCAACTTGGGTGGTGGTAGATGCAGAGTCATTAACAGGACCCACCAGTGCTTTGAATCATTTTATTTTAACCATATGAAAATGGTATAATCACTGTAAGGAAGAGGTAGAGGTGAATGCAATGATAATAGATGATAAGAAGAAGAATTAATAAATAAAGTTTAGCTTTTTGGCTAGTTTCAGAGAGATAAAATGGGTTCTGTTGTTAAGAGGGGCAAGCTCTCCCACTACAAAGATCACTCTGGGGTCACAAGACAAGAGTCTGAGGGCTACATGAAGCTCCCGGACCCCCTGCTGTCTTTTTATTTTTGAGTCGTTCAATCATTTCTAAATCTCCGTGACCTCATGGACCATAACACACCACGGAAATCGTTTATGCCCATGGTCATGCTGATCCACTTGGGTTTTATGCCAGAGATACTGGAGTGGGTTGCCAGTTCCTTCTCCAGTGGGCTATAGCATACAGCTCCAGGTATCCCTGCTCGGATTCAAGGTGGTGTGACCTCTTGGTTCCTTGACTTGGAATTGAACCCAGGTCGAAGTGGTGAATTCACCGAATCCTAACCACTGGACTGTTGTCTATCACTGTTCTAAAATCTGCTCTTCAGTGTAATCTTATTAATTAACCCTTGCTCAAGTTGTCTTTCACAATATTATCATTATTATTATTATCTTTATATATCGCGCCAGCATATTCCGTAGCGCCGGCAGCACTAGACCAGTAATAGGCAACATATTTCACTAGTATTGCTGAATCATGCCTGGGATATACATAAGAGGTCCTGTGGATTTTTAGCTATATAAAATTAAGCGTTCTAGAATGGTCTACTTTATCTTCTCCACCATTTATGTTTTAAATCTAGAATATTTTTCTTAGAACTTTCCAACATGCTCCATTTGTGTTTTTACATTAAAAAGATATAAAAATACCAAGAACTTAAACATCTTAAATTCTGGTTCAACAAAGATTTTATGTACATCAGTGGATGTACAAATATATAAGGGATTATATGCAGGATATACAAGAAACACCTGTAAAAGAGATCTATAGCTATATTTATATAATATGTTTTAAAAAAAACACCACGTAACTAATGTGCTGGAGGTTAAATTGCCCATATAATTAACCATGCAATGACCCCACAAGCTGCGGACCCTAGTACAGCTGTCTCCTTAACATCAATGAATGGCCTCTCTAGACAAAGCACACGCTTCTAACAAAATTTATGGTCAATACGCAATGAATACAAATATAGACCAGCATTGACCCAACACTTAATGTGCTGAACAAGACTAGAAAGAGGATGTTTTTCAGGAGGTAGTTTGTCTCCAAGACCCCAAAGAACCAACAACAAAGCTTGAACACTTCCTGGTCCTACATATGGTGCCACTTCCTTTATATTTTCTATGACCGGTCCTCAGAATATTCAGTACTAAATTATAATATGGTTGTAATGGATATTAAAAGGCCATTGTAGTGATTTAATAAAATATTACTGTATATTTGCACAGTATTTGTAGATTAAAGGTATGTGATTTTTGAAAATATTTCACTTACATTTTTTTCCTCTTGCACCTCTCTGCAAGTGTGCCTCTTGTTATATCATCTTTAGATTGCAATCACTGCAGCACATCGATTACTCCTGACTGTAACATTGATAACTGAAATACCTTCCATAGAACTTGCCATGATAATATTCAAAGTAAATAACTATTATTAGCTAGTAACTTGCCCGTCATAAATGACAATGTTATATATTATTTCCAATTGTCTGTGCTGTCTCTTTCTGTGCTGTCTCTTTCTGTGCTGTCTCTATGCGCCCTCTCTGTGTGCACCCTCTCCCTCTCTGTGTGCCCTCTGTCTCTCTGCGTGTGCCCCCTTTCTCTATGTGTGCGCCCTCTGTCTCTCTGTGTGCCCTCTGTCTCTTGTCTGTCCTCTCTCTCTCTGTGTATGCCCTCTGTCTCTCTGTGTGCGCTATCTCCCTCTCTGTGTGCCCTCTATCTCTGTGTGTCCTCTGTCTTTCTGTGTGCCCCCATCTCTCTGAGTGTGTCCCCCTGTTTCTCTGTGTACACTCTCTGTCTCTCTGTGTGCACTCTGTCTCTCTGTGTGCGCCCTCTGTCTCTCTGTGTACACCCTCTGTCTCTCTGTGCACCCTCTGTCTCTCTGTGTGCCCTCTGTCTCTCTGTGTGCACCCTCTGTCTCTCTGTGTGCGCCCTCTGTCTCTCTGTGTGCCCTCTGTCTCTGTGTGTCCTCTGTCTCTCTGTGTCCTCCCTCTGTCTCTCTGTGTGCGCCCTCTGTCTCTCTGTGTGCCCCTTGTCTCTCTCTCTCTCTTTCTCTGTGCAATGTATCTCTCCCTCAGTGTTCTCTCTCTCTCTGTGTGCCATCTCTTTAAAAAAAATTAAATTGATAACTGAAATGCCTTCTAAAGAACTTTCCGTGATAATATTCAGAATAAATAACTATTAGTAACTAGTAACTTGCATGTTGGTTAAAATCCATACAGAAATGCAGTGTTCCTATTGGAAGGTTCACTGGTCCTATGTAGGCAGCTCTGGGGGTGTGGAAAGCAAGTTTTATTATTAAATAAAATAAGTCTCTATATTTATAGAATGAATCAATGTAATAAGCAGCAGATTAGAAAAAGTTATAAACAGGGAAACTTAGATATGCCTTTAAGATGAGGAAACATCTACTGCTTTATTTTTAAACATTACATAGTTGGAAGTAAAAATATTACTTGATCTTACAAATCACTATTTTTTTAAAACACAAGCGTGATCCTTGAGTAATATGTAACTAGTTACTGAGACAAAACCAGTAATATCCCATTGCCCAACCTAAAAGCCATATTTTAAATAATTGCTTCTACACTATATATACTGGACACTTGCATTTTGCCTCTATCGATACATCTAATATATACTTTATATGATATTTAAAATAGATATTGACTACTGAATAATAAACACGTATACATACACTATTTATATTAGTATAATGTGTTCAATTATCCAATTATGTTAAAAATACAAATACTATAAAACTATGATCAAGTATAGAAGTGGTCATGATGTTACCCTTATTACTTCCCTTGTTCCCATTACTCCTCCTCTTTCCATCCCATATCCACTACCCTTTCCCTCTCCGATCTTTTCTACTCATATCCAGAAAAAGGAACAAAGGCATAGAAACATTATTGACTTTGATTCACTCAGATACATGCCATCACCAGTTTACAATCATTTATGCACTAAATATACAAATTACTTGTTTATTACCGTGTAATCGTTATGCATTGCCTCAATAAAGAAATATTTAAAAAGTTAATTAATCTACTAAAACTACTGCACAATTACAATTTATAATTACCTGCAAAAAACATAGGAAGGAAAATAACTAATTGTTACAAAAGCAAGTTTTACCAAAAATGATCGAAAATGTGGTTGGAGATTTTGCCCATATGGTTTTCCTAATTTTTATTTTGTTTTAAAACAGTAGCTTAAGCTGAAAGAGGATATCTCAGACATGTGGAGTATAGCCAGTTTTAAAATCATATTGAATTGATTCCCATCTCAATATTTTACTTGTATATAAATGTACTAACATGCACAGAATTGCTGACTTCTATTGTTTTTTATATATCCAGCTTCCTTTGATTACTCCTGTTTAGAAAAATATAAACAAAATACATAAAAATATAATGGTATAATTAGGAATATGGATGATAACACATGATTGCACACTCTAGTAATATTTTAGCACAGCACCTGCCACATATATATTGTGCTTTTCATTGGGAGTGAATACCATCTTACTGTCCGACCTAAGCAACCTGGTGGTCCATTCGAGTAATTTCATGGCCATTCCAGAGTGGGGCAAAGAGGATGGTTTGTGGCAGGAGATAGGTATTAAGTTGTGGGGGGTTTGGGTATTTGCAATCTGGGGGCAGTGCGTGGCTGACAGCGGGTGGAAATGAGTGAGGACCCTGGATTAGGAGATATATCTCCAGCTGCCAGCAGAGGGAGGAGTGAAAGGTATAGGAGATGGGAGTGGGTCTTACAGAAGTGTTTTTGCTTGTGATCTGTAGGACAAGAAGGAGATAGCGACTGGAGGAAGGAGAGGAGCTAATGTGAGCAAAGAAATGGGGGGAGATGAGAGAAGGTGAAATGGTTATTTAATTCGATATATGATGTGGGGAAAATGGGGAGGAGAATCTGAGAGACAGACAGGAGGTTATAAAGAAGAAGAAGATGAGAGGAAACATTGTGATACAGTGTGTCTTTTAGAAGAGTAATAAGGATTAATTAGCAGGTGTTGCTAATATGAATGAGTCTTTAAATTAAGAGAAAGAAGGGGCAGGTGGGAGAGGGGCAGGAAGAGAGGCGATTGGTTCCAGGAGTCAGCAGGAGAGGTATAGGGCAGTCAGAATGGGAGAGAATTAGTGGGGGAGGAGAGAGGGGCAATGTGTTCTTAGAGGTTGTAGGGGCAATACAAACTAGTGGTGTGCTGAACAAAACAAAATTAGATTGGAAATGAAACTATCTGTGAAGATATAATAACAGAGACATGTTAAATAATATTAAATATCCATACAAACAAATGCAGCATCCTCCAAGCTACAGCTTACCTTTATTGCTTATACTTCTATCATCAATTTAGAGGCTCATCTCAAAGTTTGGAAATACAGTACATTGTATTTCACATTTTAGGAATATTTATACTGTTATGTCAATTTATTCATGCAGGTTATTTATCCTGTAGGCACAGATTCCTGGCCATATGAATCAAGTCAGAAATAAGGAATGCCTGCATATAATGAGCAAAGTTCAATATCCTGCAAACTTCTCTACTTGCCAGTTTTCGAGTCGATGAAAAGCGAAAATGATTTACAGAGCAGTATCTTCAAGAATACTTTTTGGCAACTGAAATGTCTGGTTTTAAATACTTTTCTGTATTGAACTATTTGTTTGAAGACACACAAGAAAGGCCACACGCAACAACACAAATTCTGCACAGAATATTATTTCTATTAAAAGATTGCTAGTTGGTATTTATGTCAATGCATCCGTTCATTAACATCAATTTAATTTAGTTTATCATTATTTGGTATTTTAGACACATTATCATTTTTATTTTTTGCTTTATAACACATGACATATACATAGTGTGGCAACAGCACTATTTTGGTGTGACAAACTTAAGTTTTAGAATACATTTGTCTGTATGGTGATTAATACATTTGTCTGCAGGGTATAGAAATGGGAGGCACCAGTGGAGCTTTTGCCTAGGGGCGTCTCAAATGTAAATACTAACGTGATATTCTTTATCCAAAGAAATCAAGGAGAGATATACAGTGCCTTGCAAAAGTAGACACCCTCTTGGCATCTTTCGTGTTTTGTTGCCTCACAACCTGGAATTAACATTGATTGTTTGAGGATTTGGATAATTTAATTTACAGAATATGCCCACAACTTTGAAGATGTTTTTTTTTTTATTATTGTGAAGCAAACAACAAATAGGACAAAATAACAGAACAAGTCAATGTGCATAATTATTCACCCCCCTAAAGTCAATAACAGCTCCAAGTGTCTTTGGATAAGTCTCTATGAGCTTGCCACATCTTACCACTGTTTTATTTTACCCATTCCTCCTTGCAGAACTGCTCCAGCTCCTTCAAGTTGGATGGTTTGCGCTTGTGAACAGTAATCTTTAAGTCTGACCACAGATTTTCTATTTCATTGAGGTCTGGGCTGTGACTAGGCCATTCCAACACATTTACATGTTTCCCCTTAAACCACTCAAGGGTTGCTTTACCAGTGTGTTTGGTGTCATTGTCCTGCTGGAAGTTGAACCTCCGTCCTAGCCTCAAATCAAACACAGAGTGGTACAGGTTTTGCTCAAGAATATCCCTGTATTTAGCACCATCCATCTTTCCCTAAACTGACCAGTTTCCCAGTCCCAGCTGCTGAAAAACATCCCCACAGCATGATGCTGCCAACCATCATGTTTCACTGTGGGGATGGTGTTCTTTGGGTGGTGTGATGTGTTGGGTTTGCGCCAGACATAGCGTTTTCTTTGATGGACGAAAAGTTCAATTTTTGCCTGATCAGACCTAGCACCTTCCTCCATACATTTTGGGAGTCTCCCACATGCCTTTTCGCAAACTCAAAAAGTGCCATTTTGGTTTTTTTTTGCTGAAAGTAATGGCTTTCTTCTGGCCACTCTGCCATAAAGCCCAACTCTATGGAGCGTACGGCTTATTGTCGTCCTATGTACAGATACTCCAGTCTCTGCTGTGGATCTCTGCAGCTCCTCCAGGGTTACCTTAGGTCTCTGTGCTGCCTCTCTGATTAATGCCCTCCTTGCCCGCTCCATGACTTTTGGTGGGCGGCCGTCTCTTGGCAGGTTTGCTGTTGGGCCATGTTCTTTCCATTTGGTTATGATAGATTTCATGGTGCTCCTGGGAATCATCAAAGATTTGGATATTTTTTTTTTAACCTTTACCTTGACTTGTACTTCTCAACAACATTGTCCCTTACTTGTTTGGAGAGTTACTTGGTCTTCATGGCAGTGTTTGGTTAGTGGTTGCTTAGGTGTTGTAGCCTCTGGGCCTTTGAAAAAAGGTGTGTATATGTAATGACAGATCATGTGACACTTAGATTGCACACAAGTGGACATAATTTCACTCATTATGTGACTTCAGGGCTTCATAACAAAGGGGGTGAATACATACGCACATGCCAATATTCTGTTTTCTATTTCTAAAAAATAGTTTTATGTAGATATTTTTCTCATTTCACTTCACCAACTTAGACTATTGTGTTCTGATCCATCACATAAAATTCAGATTAACAAAACATTGAACTTAAGGCTGTAATGTAGATAAAAAGTCAAGGGGGGTGAATATTTTTGTAAGGCACTGAATTTTCCCCTATTCCTCATCTTTTCCTTTATTATTTTTATTCCTTTTTCTTCTACACATGCAATTACTCTTCTTCTTTTTCTTTTTATTAATTTTCTCTTTATTTAAGATTTTAAGTTTTTTAGACATCAAATAATATGATACCACTATTTATTCTATCTTGTTCTGCCTTCCATAATTCAATGTATGGTCATTTCCCTCTAGAATCTTATTATTATACTTAATCTTACAACCATATCTCCTTATTAAAAGGTCACAACCTAATCGACAAAAAACATCACTTCATCTACACGGTCTGAAAATTACTAAACTATTCAAATCATATATTTAACATTCTAATTTATGGGGAAAGGAGACTATACATTTTCCTTTTTTATTTCCTTACTATTTAAGGATTGAAGCGGGAACATACAAGAACGTAAACATAAGAAAAGAAAGAATGGGGTTAGAAGGAGGATAGACGAAGGAGAAGAAAAAGAGAAAAATGTAAATGAGAAATATAATAAGTACATTAATACAGTCTATTGTTTAAAGTTACTTATTACATTATTGTATAATTACTATAAATAACATATATTATACTGTAATTTGCAATATCCAAGAAAAATGATCATGCACTGACACTGTAACTATATTGATGTTTATTTTCCAAATACATGTATTCATGTTGTCATATCCCAATAAAAATTACAAGTGCAAAAAAAATGTAAATTTGGCCCAGTTTACACCTAATACTTACAGATTTTTGTGGAGGAAGACTGAGGAGGGAGGGAGAGGGAGGGAGGCAGAGAGAGGGTGAGGGAGAGAGGGAGGGGGAGAGAGAAAGAGGGTGGGAGGCGGAGAGAGAGGGAGGCAGAGAGGGAGAGGGGGTGTGTGGGAGAGAGAGGGAGGGAAAGATGGGAAGGGAGGGACAGAGAGCACACAGAATGCGGAGAAAGGACATATAGGGAGACAGAGAGGGCACACACAAAGTGAGGGCACACTGAGAGAGATAATGTGCACTGAGAGAAAGGGAGGACAGAGAGAGAGAGAGACAGCGTGCAGAGAGACAGAGGGCACACAGAGAGGGCACACAGAGGGAGAGAGAAGGTGCGCAAAGAGAGGGAGAGGGCACACAGAGAGAGACAGAGAGCACAAAGAGAGAGAGAGAGACAGCACAGAAAGAGATAAAACAGACAATTTACCATAACATATAATAACATTGTTTATGACGGGCAAGTTACTAGTTATTAATAATCATAAAAATGATTTGACTTTAGCATTCAGTAAATACATGTCAGTATTGTATAAGCCTTTTTGAAGCTACTGCCTGGAAACCACTTCTGTTTGTCATATCCATTTGTGGAGGAATTGGATTTTATTAATCATTATAATTTACCTAGTAGATGCCAACGTTGCTTTTTCAAGATGCCATAAATCATGGCCTCTGTGTAATTAGCCTTCAGTATAATTAGGCTTGTTAAATCCCTATAAGACATAACTGCTTGGGAACTTTCCACTATTTGGTTACCATTATGTATTTATCTATATATATCTTTTTCCACTACTGACAATTTTAAAGGTCCAATTTTGTAATACATTTGTAAAAGTCTGTTGTCCTATATTTTAAAAATACACTTTTTTTAGAGTGGAGAAAAAAATGTAGCCTTAAATTTCTTACCTTTATATGCATTTATGCTGCTGTGGAATTTACCAAATTGCAACCAAATACTGTATGTAAATGCTTTCAACAGGCCTAAGGAAAACTTCAGGAAATCAAGACAATCTGTTTACTGGAAGGTTTGATCATGAGACTGAAGCTCAAATATTTTGTCCACATTATAAGAAGACAGGATTCCCTTGAGAATACTCTGATGGCTAAGAAGACACATGAAGAAGGGGGAGACGGAGATGGATAGATGAGGTCACTGATGTAGTGAACATGAGCTTGGTGAAGCTCAGAGGGGTACTGGCTAACAGATGTGCCTGGCGTGCTGCTGTCCATAAAATCATGAAGAGTCAGACACAACTGAACAACTAAATAACAACACGGAAAAATAATAACTCCCGTCATTCTTGACGGGCAATTTCCTAGTATGTGATATAAAGGTAGAGGGGTCTATAAATGCAAAGGCTCGGACCACTTAATATTTATTGCTCACAATAAAAGGTAAAAACTATATAGCATCTTTTGTTGAGCACCTATCACTACATGCACATAAATGGGTACAAATAGGTGTTGAATCTATAACTGTAAAAATATAGGACCAAGGTGTTTAGTTGACTGTAAATGCCTGAGAGATGCTGTCCAGATGGAACACGTATATGACGTGAGTGCTTACACCTTGTTGATTTTAACATTGCTTCACTCGTGAGTAAAATTGTAACTTTTTTATTATAATAATTAAACAATATTATTCTAAGGCTGCTGCTTTCTTTCACTGAGCACATATCAAAGTAGACGGCAAGATCAAAGTCACTAAGGGGAGTTATACCATTTTGTTAATTTATTAAACATAATTATTTGGTATATTATATATAATTTACAATGTTTTTATATGTTAGTTACAATCAGCTTGATATATCTATAATTCCCCTGGACTACTGCCCTGTTGACTCCTTCCTTCCTCTCATTTCCAAAATTAGTAATATTTTAAAATACAACAGAACTGGGATAATAATTACGGTATGTTGGATGAAATCTGCGATCTTAAAGAACAAGGACTAATTTTACCACCATTGTGTCCTTTACTTGTTGGACTACATTAATCTGTGTGTGTTTATGATAATTCTGAATCACATATCACTAACTAGGCAGCCATACTGCTCATTGTGCAACCCCAGCTCACCATGTGCAGTCACTGCTCTTCCTTGATCAAATTTTCATTTCTATTTCAGCCACCGGCATTCATCCTCCACTATGTTCAAGAGAAGCAAGACTACTGGTGAGCAGGACTACTGATGAGCTAGACGACTGCTGAGCAGGACTACTAGACTACTGATGAGCAGGACTACTGATGAGCAAAACTACTGGTGAGCAGGACTACTGATGAGCAAGACTACTAGACTACTGGTGAGCAGGACTACTGATGAACAGGACTACTGATGAGCAAGACTACTAAACTACTGATGAGCAGGACTACTGATAAACAAGACTACTGATAAGCAGGACTACTAGACTACTGATGAGCAAGACTACTGATGAGCAAGACTACTGATGAGCAGGACTACTAGACTACTGATGAGCAGGACTACTGATGAGCAGGACTACTGATGAGCAAGACTACTGATGAGCAAGACTACTAGACTACTGATGAGCAGGACTACTGATGAGCAAAACTACTGATGAGCAGGACTACTGATGAGCAAGACTACTAGACTACTGATGAGCAGTACTACTGATGAGCAAGACTACTGATGAGCAAGATTACTGCTGAGCAGAACTACTAGACTACTGATCAGCAAGACTACTGATGAGCAAGACTACTGATGAGCAAGACTACTGATGAGCAAGACTACTGATGAGCAGGACTACTGATGAGCAAGACCACTTATAAGCAAGACTACTGATAAGCAAGACTACTAGACTACTGATGAGCAAGACTACTGATGAGCAAGATTACTGCTGAGCAGAACTACTAGACTACTGATGAGCAGTACTACTGATGAGCAAGACTACTGATGAGCAAGATTACTGCTGAGCAGAACTACTAGACTACTGATCAGCAAGACTACTGATGAGCAAGACTACTGATGAGCAAGACTACTGATGAGCAAGACTACTGATGAGCAGGACTACTGATGAGCAAGACCACTTATAAGCAAGACTACTGATAAGCAAGACTACTAGACTACTGATGAGCAAGACTACTGATGAGCAAGATTACTGCTGAGCAGAACTACTAGACTACTGATCAGCAAGACTACTGATGAGCAAGACTACTGATGAGCAAGACTACTGATGAGCAAGACTACTGATGAGCAGGACTACTGATGAGCAAGACCACTTATAAGCAAGACTACTGATAAGCAAGACTACTAGACTACTGATGAGCAGGACTACTGATGAGCAAGATTACTAGACTACTGATGAGCAGTACTACTGATGAGCAAGACTACTGATGAGCAAGATTACTAGACTACTGATGAGCAGTACTACTGATGAGCAAGACTACTGATGAGCAAGATTACTGCTGAGCAGAACTACTAGACTACTGATGAGCAAGACTACTGATGAGCAAGACTACTGATGAGCAAGACTACTGATGAGCAGGACTACTGATGAGCAAGACCACTTATAAGCAAGACTACTGATAAGCAAGACTACTAGACTACTGATGAGCAGGACTACTGATGAGCAAAACTACTGATGAGCAGGACTACTGATGAGCAGGACTACTGAGGAGGAAGACTACTGGTGAGTGGGTTTTAACCCATCTATATATAGTTGCTTTATATTTACAAATAAACAGCCCAGTTGAAGAATTAGAGGCCTCGTTCAATTCGAGGCCTCATTCAATTACTTGAGATTGAGGCTGCAAGTAGAGATAGCAAGTTCTTTTCATATCACCTAATAATAACCCTGTTACCATGTACCATGGTGACCCCTATTGACCCCCGTGGGTGGGTTAAAATGAACACATATACCATGGGAATCACTAGAGGTCCCCATGCTAATGGGTTACTTTTCTGTGGGATCTGTAGGAACCGCATGGTAATGGGTTAGTGTTAAGTGCCATGTAGGTACATAAGGACCCCCATGGTTTTACATAGAGGCCCCAAAGGGACTCTGATAAGGTTAATATGGCCCACCACCAAAGTACAAGGGGGGTCTTTGGGATACTCAGGCTCATTATGCATCCTCTTGGTAAATTCCACCTGTGTTTGTAGCCCTATAACTTACAGAGCTTGCCATCGGGTTACCTATCCAGAGCTAAAAGCTGATTTTAATCTAACTAAACTGAGCTCTTGAATTCCTAATCATGTAGCTAATCTCAAACAACTGCTTTTCCACCTGTAGCTATTTAAGGCATTAAGACCAACCCTATTTTTTTCTGCTCTAGGGCTTTGACTTGTTTCAGTTTGACTTTCCTGCATTTGACCTGGTTTGTTCTACACTCAACCAATTTATGGATTCTAGTCCCTTGGACTGTTTCTGGTTACTCTTTGTCTGCCACCTGCCAAGGTCTGTGCTTTCGCTTTGGATCTCCTTCCTACTGGGTTTCCCAACATCTGGCCTGAGAAGACATGAGCAAATACAAGAAATGTCTCCTTTGGGAAAGTCCTTATGCTAATTAGTAGCTCAGAGTGATAGATAAGTGTAGGAAAGAGCATCTAACATTGGTAAACATTTGTTTTGCCACAAAAAAACAAAAAATAGTTTGTGATAATATTTAGAAAGTGTTGAAACCTTTTTATTATCATAACTATGATTGACATTTATGAAGAGATAAATAGATAGATATATAGATATTTATATAGATAGATAGATAGATAGATAGATAGATAGATAGATAGATAGATAGATAGATAGACGGACAGATATATAGATATATAGATAGAAAGACAGACAGACATATAGATATATAGATAGATAGATAGATAGATAGATAGATAGATAGATAGATAGATAGATAGATAGACGGACAGATATATAGATATATAGATAGAAAGACAGACAGATAGATAGATAGATAGATAGATAGATAGATAGATAGATAGATGTATATAGATAGATAGATAGATAGATAGATAGATAGATAGATAGATTGATAGATTGATAGATAGATAGATAGATAGATGTATATAGATAGATAGATAGATAGATAGATAGATAGATAGATAGATAGATAGATAGATGATAGATAGATGTGGATAGATGGATCGATAGATAGAGAGAGAGAGACATGGATAGATAGATAGACTGATAGATAGATAGATAGATAGATAGATAGATAGATAGATAGATAGATAGATAGATAGATAGATAGATGATAGATAGATGTTTATAGATGGATAGATAGATAGAGAGAGAGAGACATGGATAGATAGATAGACTGATAGATAGATAGATAGATAGATAGATAGATGTATATAGATAGATAGATAGATAGATAGATAGATAGATAGATAGATAGATAGATGCACACACAGAAAGACACAGAAAGACACACACAGACAGACAGACAGATAGATAGAAATAACAGATAGATAGATAGACAGATAGACACAGATAGACAGACAGACTCACAGACAGCTAGATAGACAGACAGCTAGATGGACAGACACATTCATAGATAGATAGATAGATAGATAGATAGATAGATAGATAGATAGATAGATAGATAGATAGATAAACAGACAGACAGACAGACAGACAGACAAATTCCTTGTTTAATTAAATATACAGTAATTGAAACATCTTTCCTCATTAAAAACTTTCATTTACTGTAAGTTTTTATTCCTGGAATTGTTGAAGTTTTGTGTAATATGTTCTGACGAGCACGAGGAAGCCCGGCTAATCTTCTGTTTATCTGTTCCAGTTCTGTCAGCCTCACTTTGCTTTAGAGGTGCAACACTTTTGGCAAATATACCTTTATTTCTGAGTAAAAATCAGCATTGCCACAATCCAATCCAATCCATGCTTCAGTATTTATAATAAGAAATTACTTAAAATCAAATTGCTATTTTTAGGTTAGGAAAAAACATGAAAAAAAGGCTATATTTTTTGTATCTTGAATCATTCCAGAGATATTTTGTATGGTTTGTGCTGCATTTGTATGCAAATGTGAAGCTCCCCAATACTGCTGTTACTGTTTTGATATGCTAATTAGTACTTGTTATTATGCAGTAGATTCCATTCACACATTTATCAGGCAAATTAGTATACTGAGCCACACATTAGCATAGAGGATTGGCAGAAACAATTCTAAAGATCTAAGGAATTACTTACTGTTGGGAAAATGGCTACTACAATGCACAGTCCTTTTTTATTCTCTTTTGATTAAAACAACTTCCTGTTGGGGTGGCAGTGACCAGGCTTTAACAATGATTTCTAAGTATATATGTAATTGTTGAGAAGCAAGTATTAAAAAAACACACTCCCTAAAAGTATATTTTACCTATTAACTGAATTGTATAAGAATATAAAAAAACTACTGCACAATGAAAACATATCTGTTTGAAAACTTAAGTAATCTTGTTAGTTTTTAATTAGAAGAAATTACAAATGGATGGCTCTGGAGGGATTATTAGTATTATTATTAACTTTAATTTGTATCGCACCAACATAATCCGTAGCGCTGTACAGGGGATAAGAACAGGGAAAATACAATATTAAACTTCAGAAAGGGCCCTGTTTTGAGGGATCCATGATACATTGGTTGAAGTATGAGAGGGGTGTTTACATTTCTGGATGCAAGGTCAATTGGCCATTGAAGGTGAAGGGATGTGGTATTCATTTCAATCTTCTCCAGTTATCAAACAAAAACTCTGGAAATGTGCCTGTTTCCTCCTTCCACGCTCCTCCCACATCATCCAGCTCTCAGGATGTGATATAGGAACACAAAATGGATTCCTGTAACAGTTTTCCAAAATTCAGCTGCTAATATTGTTAGTTTGGCATGGCATGGGAGATAAGCATGGGAGATAAGAAGTTGAACGCCAATGTTCCTTTAACAAACAAACTATTGTAATGTATTCACTAACGTAGGGGTATTTTGACTTTTCAATGATGGTAATACTGTATCCTTAAGGTGTAACAAGAAGTAAACATCAGTTTTTGTAGAACTACAAAAGAGCAAACAGAAGCATCATAACACATGGGAACTAAGAAACTTGTTGATTTTGTCTTTTCAACTGGATAGTAAACTATTCTCAAAAAATACAGATTTTGAAAAAATGGAAATAAAGTGATTTTCTAGTCTTTATTCATTGCTGTTATCTAAAAGTGCAAATACATTTTTATTTAAGTATTTTGAGTTGCTAAATAGATTGTTCATGTATATAATTCTACTCTGAACACACTTTATGGTGATTAAAAGCCTCATTAAATTGGGGCTACATTGTAAAACGTAGCCCGTAACTCAAGATGTATGTGTTACGGCTATTAAATTATCCACGTAACGTTGCTCGCAGAGGACTTGCGTGTTTTTTACGCAGGACGTCCGTAAATCCCCTACGATTTGGGCTATGTTGAAATTCGCGCACGTAAATCCTTTGATCTGTCTTGCCCGTAATCTGTACTTGTTCAATTCAGCTATTAAATTGCTACGTGGTCACTCGTGACACCCAAACGGAGCCCAAAGGCCTACGTGTGCTCGAGAGCACCCGCATAGCAGTTTGTAGGCAAATAAAAACACACTACTGTACATTTATTATAAGGGAAAGTGATATTAGGTCTTAGAATTAATAGCAGAACATTCTCAAGCCCGCAAATCGGCCCAGAAAAATACTTTATTTCATGTTCATATTTTGTGTTATATCGATCCCGGCAATCAATGTGTTACGACATATACTGTAACACGCATGTAATAGAATATCATATTTACTGCTTTATTATTATTGCATTATATCTGGCCTGTGGGACCGATCGCAAGCTGTACATGAAGCACGTAGGACTTGGAAATGTACCCTCCCCTTTTTCAGTGGCGAAATGCTAATAATCTCTTTTTCCATTGGCTCCATCTGAACTCGTAAGTACGTAATTGCTTAATTGGTTGTGTTCGAGCAAGCAACCCCAATGGCCGCCAACTGGTTTACGAAATAGTGTCTCTCGCTCGTAGCTCGTAGCTCGTAGCCAATTCTAATTTAATAGCAGCGTAAGTAGGGCAAATTTCAACCCCACAGCCTCTGTGAGACTCACGTTCGACTTACAAGGCTGGAATTTAATATGGCTATATGTGTAATAAAGGATGAGATTATCAGGGAGAAAAAACAAATGTAATAGTCCACATATAAAGAAGCACGCAAGCAAATTAGTGCACCCCTAGCAGCTTCCCTCCTTTTTCCCCCTATATCCCTGAGGACCCCAATAATCACACTACTTCCAAGCCAGGCCAGGTATGGGATGTGGGGACGTCCAGCCTGGCATGCTGATGGCAAAGGGACAGGAGGGACACATAACTCA
This sequence comes from Discoglossus pictus, assembly GCA_027410445.1. Lineage (NCBI taxonomy): Eukaryota > Metazoa > Chordata > Amphibia > Anura > Alytidae > Discoglossus > Discoglossus pictus. Next base: position 377,865,343 of record CM050167.1, read on the forward strand.
TCTTTAAGTCCCTGTCAGTGGAGGCAACAGAGAGAGGGGGACAGATGTCAGTCAGATGTCAGACTGTGAATGAGCCCCTAATTAACCCCATCAGTCCCATAAGGGTCTATATAGACCCTTATGGGACAATAAAACCCCTCACATTAACACTATAAGACACTAAGTCTAAGCACTACCCTAAACTACACTATTAGCCACCCCAATAAACTGATAAATCTAAATTAACCCCATCTAAGTAATTAACCACTCTAAGTAATTAACCCCCCAACTAATTAACCCCAAGTAATTAACTGCCCCACTAAGTAATTAACCCCCTCTAATTAACACCCCTCTAAGTAATTAACCTTAAATGACACCCCCCAACAAAAAAAAATAACACAAAATAAAAAAGAAACTGACAATCTGTAAAAAGGAAAGGGTTAATTAGTCCACTAAGCTGGCCGTAATGCTCCTCCAGCATTGTCCAGTGATGCCCAAGTCTTCAGTACTCTTGTCCAGGCACGGACCATCCCAAAAAATCCTGATGTCACATGCTCGCTGTCAATCAGATTTCAGCCAATCAAAATGGAATACAGGGATGTTTCCCTTTGTGACTGACTGAAAGCATTTGCGCCTTCTGTTTGGCTGATATAATAGTCAATCATTTCAGCCAATCAGAAGGAGCAGATGCTTGGAGCCAATCAGAAAGCCACTCCAGTCCAGTTAGGGTTAAATAGGACTAGATAGGGTTATTGGGTCCAGTTAGGGTTAAATAGGTCTAGTTAGAGTTATTAGATACAGTTATGGTTAAATAGGTCCAGTTAGGGTTATGGGGTTTAGTTAACATTAAATAGGACTAGATAGGGTTATTGGGTCCAGATAGGGTTAAATATGTCCAGTTCGGGTTATTAGGTCCAGTTAGGGTTATATAGGACTAGATAGGGTTATTGGGTCCAGTTAGGGTTAAATAAGTCCAGTTAGGGTTATTAGGTCCAGTTAGAGTTAAATAGGACTAGATATGGTCATTGGGTTCAGTTAGGGTTAAATAGGACTAGATAGGGTTATTGGGTCCAGTTAGGGTTAAATAAGTCCAGTTAGGGTTATTAGGTCCAGTTAGGGTTTAATAGGACTAGATAGGGTTATTGGGTCCAGTTAGGGTTAAATAGGTCCAGTTAGGGTTATTAGGTCCAGTTAGAGTTAAATAGGACTAGATATGGTTATTGGGTTCAGTTAAGGTTAAATAGGACTAGATAGGGTTATTGGGTCCAGTTAGAGTTAAATAGGACTAGATATGGTTATTGGGTTCAGTTAGGGTTAAATAGGACTAGATAGGGTTATTGGGTCCAGTTAGGGTTAAATTAATCCAGTTAGGGTTATTAGGTCCAGTTAGGGTTTAATAGGACTAGATAGGGGTATTGGGTCCAGTTAGGGTTAAATATGTACAGTTCAGGTTATTAGGTCCAGTTAGGGTTAAATAGGACTAGATAGGGTTATTGGGTCCAGTTAGGGTTAAATAAGTCCAGTTCGAGTTATTAGGTCCAGGTAGGGTTAAATAGGACTAGATAGGGTTATTGGGTCCAGTTAGGGTAACATAGGACTAGATAGGGTTAAGTGGTTAGTGATAGGGTTAATTAGGTATGGTGAGGGTTAAATATGGTTAAGTACGTATATGGAGTTAATTATTTAGGGGGTTAATTAATTAGAGGGGGGTTAATTACTTAGAGGAGGGGTTAATTAGTTAGAGGGGTGTTAATTACTAAGATGGGGTTGATTTAGATGTATTATTTTATTGGGGTGGTGAATAGTGTAGTGTAGGGTAGTCCTGGAGGACCCTCATGGCACTTATAGTGTTAATGAGAGAGTTAATTATTGTCCCATAAGGGTCTATATAGACCCTTATGGGACTGATGGGGTTAAGTAGAGTAGGCTAAGATGAGTGATAAGGTTAGACCCCCATGAGTGATAGGTTTAATTTTATAGTACAGGTCTTTTGAGGATCCTTTAATGACCCGCGGCGGGAAATTTAAAAATTTGAAATGCTACTGGGGTTTCAATTGTGGGGATCCTCTGGGGGTTCCGATGGGGACTCCGCAGCATGGGGGGGTTAATGATAGTTGCCACAGGGATACCCTTGAGGCATGGGGTTAACCATATTTGTGCCGCAGGCTGCGGGAGTCCAGATCGGGACCCTGGCAGCAAGGGTTAATGTGGGGACCCTCCGGGGATCCCGATGGGGACCCCGCACCATGGGGGCTTAATGTTAGTTGCTGCGGGGGTATTTAAAGTACACCCTCGGCATGGGGTTAACAATTTGTGTGCCTTGGGCCCTTTATGGACTTTACATTTTTTAATTTGTAAATGCTGCAGGGGGACCCCTGCAGCAAGGGTTTGATGTGGGGACCCTGAGGAGGTCACAATCGGGACTCCTGCATCATGGAGTTTTGGAGTGTGGGGGGTTAGGAGCAGTTGGGAGGATACGTAAAGGCTTTTCAAACCCTTGCGAGACCTCCTTAGTGCCAGTAACCTGTGGTTGGATTTTTGCCAATTTTGCTTGACGGAGTGGTTAGGAAGGGGGAATCGGAGCAATTAAATAGCGATTTGCGATTTTAGCCTTGCGGCCTTGAAAGATCAAAGGCTTTGAGGGAAGTAACTTGCGATTTGATAATTAGCTATCAATCGAGGGTCGGAGCAAGTGACGCGTTCGGGGTCGGCAAGTAATAGCCAATTGAATAGTAAAGTAACTTGCGGCCTCCATTTGCAAGCCCGGATCCCCAAAAAGTAGCAATTGAATGAGGCTCCAAATCACTTTTAGTATAGATTAACCCATTTAGTACTCTTCTACACAATGTTAAAAAAAAAACTTAACTAATACTGCACTCTGTAGTTTCATGAGGTACCACTTTTAATGTACCGCTTTATTATTTATTAAAAAATATATTTCTATCCTGGTGATAACAGACTGGAAACAATAATAGCTGTAGCTTACAAAAGTAGATTCAAATACTTTGGCTGAACAATCAGTTTTAGAATATTCAACTATAATAATATCTTTTATGTTAAGCCAAAGCAAAGAATTCTTTCACCTACGATTATTTGGGAAATTTCAAGAAGCGGTTTTGGAGTGTACCCTAGTGGTCATTTTTATTTTCTATTTTTGGTTTAGAAGGAATGCTCTTATCACAATAGCATGTAACAGAGTATGGATGTTACTCTGTTACATGCTAATGTAACTCCATGGAGTATGGATGTACTAATGGCTCATGTGTTGTAGAGCCTTTCCATTTATATGTTACCTCATCCCATGGAGCAGACCTACTAATATTTAACCTCCCCAAGAGTTCTTCATGCACATATGGTCCTGCGTGAATAAAAACATTTGAAATATTTATTTTAACAGAACTATTAAGTGGAAAGTTAACATTAACATGCAGCTTGGTTGTCTTAAGAAATTGCATTCCCTTTTACATAATGAAAAGTGACAGTGGTGGAGCTACAAGTGGTTCAGGAGGTACATTACACCAGAGCCATCCCAGTGCTGTGTATTTTGTTTATTTGTTTGCACTTCATTTTCTTTTTCTGTAGTGTTCTGGCTCCCTTTCCCTGCCCAATACACCATGGCTTACCCTTCCCTTGACCCCCCTGGAACTCCTTGGCCGCACACCCCCAGGCCGTAATTTGGTCCGTGCCTGTTAAAAAAAGTAATCTTGCAATTCAGTTCGTGCATAACAATTTAATTCTGCGCTCCTACTTCTCTGCCCTCAAACTTACCATACAATACTACTTTTAATATCAACTTTGTCCTCAACCCCAAATATCTGTTCTCTACATTTAGCATTCTTCTCTGCCAACCCCCACCTCCTTATCTTTCCTGTCTCACAGTAGAAGACTTTGCCAGCTACTTTAAAAATAAAATTGTTAATATCCAAAAGGAACTTTCCTCTCGACGTGGCACACACAATCCATTTTGTAAACCTGTAACACCCTGTAACACCCAGGCTTTGCCCTTACCCAATTCCATGTCTACAATGGGCTCCTCAAACCTTGTAACTGAGGATGAAGTCTCTGGTCTTCTGTCAATCTTACATATTTCAACTTGCCAACACTTATTCTCAATTCTTGCACATCTATTCAGCAATTCCCTAAACAATGTCAAGTTCCTATCATTTTTAAAACATGCCTTAATCATCAAGAAACCCTAATGTGACCCAGTTTCTGCATCCGACTATCCAACTATCTCTATACTTCCCTTGGCTTCAAAACTACTTGAGTAGATGCTCTACAATCACCTAACCCAATTCCTTTGCTCCAACTCTCTTCACAACCCCAACCCTCCACAGAGACTGTACTCACAAAAGAAGTCGCTAATGACCTCATGACAGCCAAGTCAAAGGGTATATTCTTTCTACTAATTCTCCGGGATCTCTCAGCTGCCTTTGATACAGTTGACTAGCCTCTTTTTATCCAAATTCTCCATTACCTTTGTATCTGTGACACAGTTCTCACATCCTTTACATGCTATCTAGTACCTCTTTTTCCCAACTCACAATGGCTGTTGGCGATCCCCAAGGTTCAGTCCTAGGCTCCCTTCTCTTCGCCCTTCCCGTCCATGCATTCTCTCATAACACCCTTTATTATTATTATGATGATTATTATTATTATTACTATTATTATTATTATTATTACTTATCTGTAATATAGCAACATATTCCGTAGCGTTGTACATGAGTTAAGTACAAGGAAAAACTAATTTAACTCATTGCAGAGAGTGGAGAGCCCTGTCTTTGACCTTAGAATCAAGTGTGTATAGTGCTTTCCCTAAGGCCCTTTGCAAGTTTGAAAATTCACAAAGTTACAATTTAAAGGGTTTGGGTGAGGTACAGAAAGGTAATAGATGCATTGTGCATATTGAGGCTGCAGGTGATAAATCTTCTTTAAACAGGTGAGTTCCAGAGTAGGAGTGAGAGGGTGGGTGGGGAGTATTTTGAGATGAGAGCAGAGATACACGATCCAGTCATATTATTATGACCACCAGCTAGTATCACGAATAACCACTGTGTGCAGCACGGACAGCAGTTAGATGGTATGGTAGTGATTCAGTAAGATGCTGGAATGTTGGCAAGGGTATCTGGAGCCATGAAGACTGTGTGGCGGAGGATCCATACAACGAACATGGCGATCGAGGTGGTCTCACATGTACTCAATGATATTTCAAGTCCAGGGAATTTGGAGGCCAGGTAAGTACTTGGAAGTCTTTGGAATGCTCCTCCAACCACCCCTGGACAATTCTGGCAGTATGACCTGTTGCATTGTCCTACTGGAAGATGTCAACCTCTCCAAGTCAACATATATTGAAGTATTTGATTGGCAAAAATTGATAGATAACCCAATCAGTTGAAAGTGCCTTCAAGAGGTATGAGTGGACCAGACAATGCCATGAAAACATTCCCCAGACCATAACGCTGTCGCCACCAGTGTGAGTTCTTCCAGCAATGGTTGCAGAGTGTCTTGCATTTGTCACCCTCCTGTCTCACACCCCACTCTTACCTTCTAGATCGTAATCTATTTTCAGTATGAACCTCAACCTTGTTGCACCACCTCTGTTGCACCAAGCCTTCTGCTGGCCCATTTGTCTCGTAATTGTATTGTATTGTATTGTATCATTGTCTACACCTTTGCTAATTGTAGCCACTGTATGTTTATCTAATTTGTAAATAGAGCTACAGAAAATGCTTGTGCTTTATAAATAAAGATTAACGATAATAATAATTATATTTTACTGACACCGACACATACTCCATGCAATACCAAATGGGCAAAAAAGGACATACAGTATATGTTTAGAAATATATGCACTATTTGCTAGTACAGTGGTTTTTTTGGATCTCTTAATCATTTTTTTTTGACAATTATTTATCAATCAAACTTACACTTATATACAATAGCATATACTATTCAGGCACTTCTTTACTACCCGTTATGCATTTTTATTAATATATATTAACCATGTCAAACTATTTTTGTCATACTACTACATTTGCGGACCAACTAGATGAAGCTCATGGGCCACTGATAGGCTAGCAGCCTCAATAAATTGCAGCCCAGTAAGTGCAACGAGAGGCCAGCAATGGCTGCAGGCTTGAAATTCTCCCGAGTTACAGTGATATTAAATTGGAAGGGTCTGCGGGTTACCAGCTTGAGACGCAAAACCGTAACCCAGTCTGTTGCACGTTGGATGTGCGGCCGTGAACTGGATCAATTAGTCAAACCCGTAGTAACGGCTTAGACGTAGCCAATGTAAAAGAGATATCCAGCATGGCTGATGACAGCCTGCGGGAAACCGATATTACCCCTTACTGCAGGGGTCCCCCACGGCAGTTAAACATTGAACCCCTGCCGCGAGGGGTGCTACAATTACCCCCCCAGGCACCTAAAACTAACCCCCCTATGCTGGGGGTCCCCATCGGGACTTCTGCAGTGTCCCTATAATACCCCATTTAACATTTCAAAATTCCAAACTAAATAAAAAATTAACCCCTGCCACTGGGGTATTATAAGTACTCCCCAGCACTAAAAATTAGCCCCATCACTCATGGGGTCTATACAGACCCTCATGAGACTAATAACCCCTATATTAACACTATAAGTGCCATGAGGGTCCTCCAGGACATAAAGTCTAAGCACTACACTATTAATCCTTTCCTACCCTATTCTATTCTATTAACCCCCTCTAACTAATTAATTCTAATTAACGCTATGATTAACTAATTAACCCCCTCAGTAATTAAGCACCCCTCTAAGTAATTAACCCTATTTAACCCTAACTATACCTAATTAACGCTAACTATACCTATACACCCCTAACTGTACCCTATTAACCCTAACTGAACCTATTTAACACTAACTGGACCCAGTAAACCCCTATCCTATTAACCCCCCTCTACCCTACCCTATTAACTCCCTCTACCCTATCCTATTAACCCTCCTGTCATGATCCCCTGACCATCCTTTGGGTTTAGTAATTGTTGTTGTTATTTAATATGTTTGAGGTTAAGTTGATTGCCCTCCGTATGTTGGTTGCTTTGTTATGTTGCTTCCCTATGTGTGATTGACTTTATATGTTTGTAATGTTTGATACTTTATTCTGTATGTTTGGTTCATGAAGTGTTAGACAGTTGAGAGTTCCAATTACACGGAGAGAGATGTAATGGTGTAACTGCTGTGGTGAATGTCTTAAAGAAGATACATGTTCCTAAAAGAAAGGGAAGGTGACATATCTGGAGGACATATGCTCCTAAAAGAAAGGGAAGGTGACATCTTGAAGACATATACTCCTAAAGAAAAGAGAGGTAATATAACTGTATGACTGAAGTGGATGTTGTGATGCCTTGCAGATGAGGCATTGTCAATGGTAATTTATACAAAGTCCAGAAGACACACAGACTGTTACAGACTGTTATCAGCTCAAGTTTAAATGTACATCTACTGAACCTGTTATGAATTACAACAACAATTAAAGCAGTTCCTGGTGTTTATAATGCTGAGCCTGAGTTCATTATTATTATTTTTAAATGCTGCATAGAGAGAAAGGACATTTTAAGAGATATCAGCTGTCCTGGTGAAGGGATCAAAATAATCTGGTGGATCTGCTGGGTAGGTTTGGCCACAACATCCTTATCAAGCCCGACTGAAGAAGCAGATCGTAACACCCTCCCCCGCTCTGCCCTACCCTATTAATACCTACACTGCCTACCTAACCCCCTAATAAAATCCCTAGCACCAAACTAATTACATAAAATACAAAAATGAACACTACTGAAAAAAAAAAAAGACTTACTTAAAATAAAAAAAACTACAACCTGTTGGAAGAAAATGGTTAATTAGACCACTTACCTGGCCAAAATGCCCCTCGATGCCCTGGTCTTCAGTTCTTCGTCCCAGACAGGGCGCCTCCAAAAAAAATCCTAACGCTCAAAAAAAATGAAAAAAAAACTAACCGAGCTCCTCCCTTGAGTAGCTCCCCACCGCAAATGAAAGTTCTTGGACATGCTCTCTCAAACAATAGAAATGGTGGCTTCTGATTGGCTGAATTTGCTGTCAATCAGATTTCAGCAAATCAGAAGGTGCAAATGGTGTGAGCCAATTAGAATGGGAAACACCCCTATTTCCCATTATGATTGGCTGATGTAACTGTCAATCATATTTAATCCAATCAGTAGGTGCTATTGCTTTCAGCCAATCAGAATGTGATACACCCTGTGGGCTGTATCCCATTTTGATTGGCTCCAAGCATCTGCACCTTCTGATTGGCTGAATAGAGGCTCATGGGGTCTGAATAGACTCCATGAGTGATGGGGTTCATTTTAGGTTCCATTTGGGTATTTATATTACCCCCGCAGCAGGGGTTAATTTTTTTGTTTAGTGTCGGTCCTTAAAGGAACTTTATGGTCCTTTCAGGACCTGCTGCGGGAAATGTTAAATTTAAGTGCAGCAGGGGTACCGATTGTGACACCCGCTGCAAGGGTTAATGTAGGGACACTGCGGGGGTCCTGATTGGGACCCCCAGCACAGGGGGTTAATTTTACGTGCTGGGGGCATACTTGGAATACCCACGTGGCAGGAGTTAATTAGTTAACTGCTGCGGGGGGCCGTAGCAAGGGGTAATATTGGCAGCCTGCAGCATGGGGATTTGTTTGGGGAGCAGGGGGAGCTTTAGGGGGCGGAGGTGGGGGTTGGATGGGGGGGTCTCTTTTCCTGCTCTGGCAGCAAAAGTAAGGGCTGTTAAAGCCTTTGCGAACCCACTCCAGCACTTGTTAGGCTTTGGCCTCCATTTGCGTGTTACGGACTAGCTCGCTGGGGACTTTGTTGCAATTTAATGAAATGATTTGATTTGTAGCGGGTACGGGCTTGACATATCAAAGGGTTACAGGCTGTGAAGTTACACGTTCTATATCCCGTAGGCATTTTTCAGACGTCCTGCGTTTTAACCTGCAGGTCATCAACGGGTCGGTTTAGGAGGCTAATTTAATAGCCTTAAATCATACTTTCTACAATACGGGCTACGTTTTCAAACATAGCCCCAATTTTATGAGGCTGTATTTACCCTACATTGGGACCCTCAGCGTTTTTGCAGTTTTCTAAAGAAATCCCTGCAATTTTTCTTTCTCCTGAAATATTGTGGAAAACTATTGAAAATGAATGGGAATTAAAAACGATGGATGTGATTACCTGGGAAAGAGATGTTTGTCCAAGTGGCTCTGGGTTTGAAAGGAGCAAAGAATTTTCTTTTGAAAGCGGTCTGTTCCTTCAAAAGAGGTATGGGACTGTGTAATTTTATGTGTCCGTGGTCATCCTCAAAGTATAAATAATTAAATAGTTGAATTACAGTAATGTTGTATGACAGGGTAATTTGCTTTTCTATAGAGCTGTGGCTCCATCCTTTGATGCAAGGAGTGGGCTTCTGGGCCAGTGAGGCATTTCAATCTTATCCAGCGATCAAACAATGGCTCCACTGATAATTACAAGCACAAACCCCATCATTCAGCTCTCATAAACAGATGGGGGGACACACTGAGGAGAGGGGACAGACTGAGGAGAGGGGACACACTGAGGGGAGGGGACAGACAGGAGAGGGGACACTGAGGAGAGGGGACACACCGAGGAGAGGTGACAGACAGTAGAGGGGACACACTGAGGAGAGGGGACAGACTGAGGAGAGGGGACACACCGAGGAGAGGGGACAGACAGTAGAGGGGACAGACTGAGGAGAGGGGACAGACTGAGGAGAGGGAACACACTGAGAAGAGGGGACACACAGGAGAGAGGACAGACAGGAGAGGGGACACACTGAGGAGAGGGGACAGACTTAAAGTCTGTGCCCAGATCTATTTCTTCACAAGAATATTATATAAATACTAGTGACTTGCCTGTCAAAAATGACAGGGCAATAAAATTGTAAGGCCTGTAATGCTGTTTGCCACAGACATTAATTTTTTTTGTGGTCTGAGATCCTTCGGCGCTCATTGCGAGCATTTTAATCTCATTGCATTGCTCGCAATGAGCGCCTTCGGTGCTCATTGCAAGGCTGTTGGTTGTTGTATTTTTTTGTGTGCTATGAGCAGCGTTGGCGCTTGTTGTGAGGAGCACGGTGAATGTGTTTTGTGTTTATTGCAAGAGTATTTTTTGTGTGTATATGTGAATGTGTATGTGGTAGGCGGCTGTGGATAATTTAGCGTCCTTGATAAAAGTGTATCTTGTACCTAGTTTGTACCTTTTTTTTTAAAAGCCGTATGTGCTTGGTGGTGTTTTGCGTCTTTATGGTCCTGTAGCCTCGTTTTCGGTTTTTTTCGGCTGCCATTTTTTCTCTCACTTAGGGGATTTTCGTGTGTCTAAACTCAGGAATTTGGAATTAAATTGAGGTGTAACTTCACTTTCAGAGGTCCTGGGTGCCCCCCCCCCCCCCCTTGCTGTGGGTAAGCTTTTTAATGTCTTTTTTGTGTATATTTATTGTGTTTTTAATGTTTTCAGGTGCGCGGGTCGGCCGATAAAGTCGTATTTTTGCAAGGTCGTAATAGTTTTTTTTTCTAAGTCCTGTGGCTTGTATTTGTTTAGGCTAAGTACGTAAATAAGTCCCGCGGGTTCGTATTATTTTGTGTAAGTCCGTATTTAGTGTTAGATCTATTTTGTTAAAGTGCCGCTTGTGTGGTGTTTGTAACCGCGTGTGAGCCGCCGTAGAGCCCCCACCTCCGCAAATGCGGCCCCTCGCTTCGCAGTTTGACAACTATTATATGTGATAGGGCTACAGTATCCAATTAACATTTTGCGTCCCTACATCTTTTTAGTAACTGGGCTATGTGATGTTATCCATTCTGACACAGGATGCTTTTATATCCATATACTGAGGTATACAAGAGATGGCGGCTTACTGACCATCGTTGGCTATTTATTTCCTGGGGAAGTTGACAACACAACTCTAGATTCCTGTATTATTAAACAGTCTTCAAAAAAAAAAAAGTCTAGAGTCTACAAAAATTCAGATTGTGTCATAAAATAAAAATGTCCATGGCTTACACAGCTACTAATATTTTTAGCTTGGTACATACTTGACAAATGAGGGTCTTTTTCTTGAACTGGAGTGGTCCTTTGACTGACTTGGTGTCACTGTCTCACAATATAAATCTCAGCTCTGAACTCCCTAGAACATTACCCTGAACCATGCAGGGAGAATTGTGCAGGTTGTTGTTGTTCTATGTGTAGTTAAGAATACACCTGCCAGTATGCTTTGTAAGGAAAAGAGGATATAACTTCATAAGAAGCACAACTCAGAGAAGAGCTATTTTATAGCACTTCCTGCAAAGAGTAAGTTCGAAGTCTGTTTTAATACAATTTACAGTGTAAACACAGAGCGTCCCCTGCAAAGAGCTGTGTGTAAAGTACAGGGTAAGTTTAAAGTCTGTTTTAATACAATTTACAGTGTAACAACAGTGTCCCCTGTAGGCACCCATAGGCACTTGTCTATTGTGCCTAATAATAAAGCACTGAATCCTAACCACTGGACCACCAGGAAACCCTTTACCTCTATACTGCTCCCTAAATAATCTTAATACCACTCTATATACACTATGGTCTATACTCCCTCTCATATCGCCATGTTATTGTTGGATTTAGAGGCTAATCATATAGTGAGGGGTAAACTGAGTGTAGATACACATATATAATTTCTTGATTACATAAATGACCTCATATTATGTGAATTATATTGTATGGCCACATTTATTCTGAATTCTAATTTTTTGTCCTCCCTTGTGTGTGTCAATGGGGGTTGGTAGATGATATGTTGAAGAATTGGGATATTTTCAGGGCACTATATGATGAGTTGTCTAATGGCAGATATTACAAGGCTGAGCTGGGACCTCCAGGTAACAAACAACTTCTTACATCAGAGATGTGTCATAATAGATGATGTCACAGAGCCCAAGGGGACTATATAAGGAGCTATGTTGGGAGCCTAAGTCATTCACAGCTTAAACATCAACAGATGAACAGCTCAACAACCATGTGCCGGTGTCCTATAACCACCACTATAGGAAGCCTTGAAGGAGGAAACTCTACCTTGCACATGGAGATGGAGCGATTGCATAGATAAAGGTAAGGTTTAATTACTGGGGGAATAGGCTAAAAACAGACGTAGATTATACCAATTGAAGTAATATAACTTGTCTAATTTTAGAAGAAGCATCACAAATGTGTACATACTCTGTTATGTTACTTCTTGGAAACTTCTATTACTGTATATTTAAATCAGTATACTCATGAGTCCCACTGTATATTTAAATCAGTATACTCATGAGTCCCACATATTTATTGTACGCCTTGTATTTTTCTGCAGAAAATGGTAACACGGTAAAAAATACAGTAAATAATGAATAATTCCACCTGTGAGAGGAGATAGCACAATAAGGTGAGTATATCATTTGCTTTAGTTTATTTATGAGCATAGACTTCAGTGTATGTATATTAAGGCAGCCAGACCTATAACTAGCATGGCAGGGATACACTTAGTTTTAGAGCAGCCCTGCAAAATGTATTTTTCAGAACAATGACAATTAAAGGGGAGGTGATGTCACCTTAATGAGTTGTGTGAGTATTGATATTTTTTAAGTTTACATAATCTTGTGTGAGTAATTATTATATGTGGAGTTGTTGTCTTTGTGAGTATCAGAGTTGTGTTTCCAACTTCCCCAGGAAACAAAGCACAAAACCAGACACTGTTAACCACAAACTTGTGTATCTCTCTATATATATATAAAAGCATCATATGTCACAATAGATGACATTACCAAGCCCAGTTACTATACAGATATAGGGACAGAAGATCTTCAAGTCAATATATCTAATGTACCAAAAAAAGTAAATTAGACATTTTAGCTCCATAGTATGTTTTTTTTTCCTTTAGTAATGCACAAACTTTAGCCTTTAATTAATTATTTATCATTTGCAATTGTTATCCCCAGAACCCAGCTATTGACTTAGTTACAAATCTGCATTATCAACAGAAAGGGACTTTGTAGATTTAGATTTCTATAAGTCCTTCTAGAAGGATAACTCAATTTTCCTTTCATTCAAGATTCCTTTTAAGATTTTAGAAGTAGTTAAAGAAAAAACAATGAATGGCTCCACTACTGTACACCTGTAATTTTTAAAGGCTACTTTTGTTTTACTTTCTAAATATTTTGCTCATTATCAAGTTTCGATCTTAACAATAGCAAATTATAAATGAGATTTCTGTGTTTGCAGGTTCTAATGTTCTTTAAAACCCAAACTCCAGAAGTGACAGTGACATTTTTGGATACTATATTCAAGAATATAAGGTTTCTAATTCAGGTATTTCCATGATAGATCGGACATACCTTTATCTTCAGTAACGTGTAACATGTAACAAAAATGCTCAAATGTTATCTCATAAAACTCTGTTGTTCTCTAATGTTTGTTTTTTCTTCTCTACAGAACTGAACCCCAAGATTTACAAGAAATATAATATAATGGATCTGAATTCAGTTTCCTTTAATATCCTCTGTATTCTCTGACATTCAATAAAGCATTGAAATGATAAGAGCAAAATATATAAGAATGCAAATTCTAATCTATATATTTAAATGAAGATATAATCCATGTGTAAGGACATAGAACCGCAAGGTGAGTATATAATTTTTCTTCAATGCATTTATGTGTGTACAGACTTTTTTCATCAGTGTTTGACCAGACCTGCCCTTTAATTGGCATAGACCAGACCTGCCCTTTTAATTAGCAATTAAGTGAGAGAAGACTTAGGCCCTCATTCAATTGCAATTTGGCCAATTGAATAGGGGTCTAAATAAGCACATAACATATTTTTTTTAAATAAGTTTTTAGTTAGCAAGCATCTATCCAAAAGCAAGGTTTTTACTAACTAAAAACTTATTTAAAAAAAATATGCTATGTGCTTATTTAGACCCCTATTCAATTGGCCAAATCGCAATTGAATGAGGGCCTTAGTGAATATCAGAGTTGTGCTGTCAACTTCCCAAGGAAATAAATAACTAACCCTGGACACTAACCCGCAGTCTCTTGTATACCTTAGTATATGGATATAAATATCATATGTCACAATGGATGGATGACATCACAAAGAACAGCCTTTAATACATTACCTATCATATGCAATTATTCTTTACTGGGGCGCCGTCATTGTCTTGTTTGTGTAGCAGGGAGAAACTTTGTAGACTTAGATTTCCATTAGTCCTGTATACTACTACTACTGCATATAATATATAAAGGCTATTTTTTTTTACTTTCTAAAACATTTTGTATGTGATCAATACATAACATGTGATCAATACATACCATTATCTTCTGTAACATAACAAATGGTGGATTTCACTACAGTATACTACTACTGCATATAATATACAGCATAACTACTACTGCATAATAATATTTAAAGTCTACATTTTTTACTTTTGTAAAACAATTTTGTTGGTGGTCATACCATACACATACACCCTTTACACATTTTACATATATACACCATTGTCTTCGGTAACATAACAAATGTAATGTTGTAAAACAAAATTGTTCTTTAATTTTGTTTCACTTCTCTACAGAACTGCAACCCAAGACATTTGGGCCAAATGGAACTGAGTTTATGTTTCCCAGAATATTCTCTGCATTCTTTGACATTGAATGAAAACATTTGTAAAAATAGGTGAATGAAAACATTTGTGAAAATTAGGAGAATATCCAGAAGTTCTTCCAGCAACTACATCTCATCTCTTATTTAAAGAGACAACTATTACTGGCTTGATCTTAGCTACGTACGTAAGAAGACATTGGAGACAGCTTGTTTTTAATATACTATCACTGATAGACTAGAGACTCTGCATGTCAGTGCAATGCAACTTAACTTCCCAAGTAAAAAACAAAATACTGTCCTGAGAAGAAACACAACCTCACAACTTCTAACAAGACAGACATTCTGACACACAAGGAATGACAACCCTGCTCCCGAGAGCTTACAGTGTGAAGGAGATGGGGAAGTGACACAAGAGGGCAAGAGTCTGATGGGCTATAATCCAATTAGCAGGCAGGACAACCTGTCAAGTAGGGTCAATATTTACACCGTTTTGGATTTTTATCCACATGGCAAATATTGACCCTACTTGACAGGTTGTCCTGCCTTCTAACTGGATTATAGCCCATCAGACTCTTACCCTCTTGTGTCACTTCCCCATCTCCTTCACACTGTAAGCTCTCGGGAGCAGGGGTGTCATTCCTTGTGTGTCAGAATGTCTGTCTTGTCCTTTGTCGTACAGGGTCCCCCTTGTAAATAGTGTGTCTTACGTTTATCCCTTTTTTAATTGTAAAGGACATTGTGGAAAACATTAGCCATTTGCAATTTTCTTCCAGTCCCTATAATTATCTCTCCTGAGCAGGCACCCGAACTCCTCTGTATCAGAGACCTGTCTTGTTATAAGTCATATATATTGATGATGCTCTTTGCAAGATTTATATGTTTGTCAATAAAAGCCAAGTTTCAGCTCTGTGATGTGGTCTTTCTTTCCTTGTAAGTATATCTAAGGCATCTTGAACTCCATTAAGAATTTGATTCTTCTACTTCTACGGGAAACCTGTTTTACTCTTCTCTTCATTGATCAAGAAATTCATAGACCTACAAAATAGTGGCAAAACATTTAAAAAAATCGAATGGGCATCAATCATTTATCTCTGCACAGTACTTATATACTGTATACTGTATATATAGATATAGCAAGTTTTATATATTGCTTCACATTACAGATGTAGACATAGCCATCGCCAAACAGGTATATCAACATATAGTAACCTCCATAAAGTCCTGCATATTACAGTTATATAAAAATGTAGCAAGTTCCATATCACTCTGCATATTATACACCTATTTACACATTGCACTTATTAATGCTCACCTCCCTCCACCCTCATATCTTTGTGTAAGCTCCTCCTTTGCATGCTGAGTGGTGGTGGGAAAGAGAAACCACCAATCATTCCCACCAAGGCTTAATTGTAAATGTGTAATTGCACCATTTTTAAACTTGATTATAAACGTGATTAAAAGTGTTCTCATATGTGTACTACATAATAAAGCTCTGGGGCCCATTTGGCTCTGGAACCTCCAAGGGTGTCTGTTGCTTCATCCCTCCCGAAGATGAGTGTGCCATCCAGTCACTATCACATACTGCTCTATAATTAGTGTTATTAGTATGCACTAGGTGGAGAAGGGGAGTAATTAAAGAAGAGCTCTGGAGGAATTTTTTGAGAATTAGTAGATTTGTCTTTTTAAAAGCATAGAATGAAACAAAATAAAAAATATACCTCCTACCAATTGTACAGCACTGGGCCTATTTTGGAGACAGTACCAGGTCCAGAACTAGGGGCAGTGCTATCACCAGTGAAGCCGCACTAGGGCCTGGGCTTATTATAGAGACAGTACCAAGGGAACCCTGGGCTCTTTCAGGTGAGTTCAAAAGAGAGCTAGTTCGCAATACCACTTTAGCTGGGATCTGAGCTAGAATAGCTGCAGGGGAAGATAGAGCAAGGACATATTGATATGTGTGGAAGAATGGGTTGCTGTACCGTGTGGCTGAAACGCCTCAGGAAAATCAATAATGGAAGGCTTTCCCTGAGAATAAGGGCTTGGTTACTGGCTGTTGCCCATGGCATACATTTAGCTGGACACCTGGGAACTCACCAAACCCTCTGGCAATTGATTCAGACATACTGTCTAGGACTATCTAAAAATGTAACCAGCTACTAACGTTGATCACCCTTGCCAGGCCCTGAGGTAATAAGGGAGGAGGAACTGGGTCACCCTTACACTCTCTGCCTTTTTTAGAAACTTATTTTTAGCAATGACCATACTGGCTAAACACAGATACTTAGTTACTATGGTAAACTATACGTCACGCTACCTGGAGGCTGTAGCCTTGTCTAAGATCAATCTGGAAGCCAAGGGTGATGCACTATTCACAATATTTACCCGGGTTGGCTTCCCAAGTGAGTTCCTATCTGATTGAGGCAACCAGTTCAAACTGACCATTTCTGGCAACACTGAGGGGTTAACACACTTTTGGTCTACCTGTACTATCCTCTAACCAGTGGTCTCTGTAAGAGGTTTAATGGTACCCTCAGTGAGTATTAGAGCTTTCGTGCATGGGGAGAGGGATCGGGGGAAACTATTTCAGCTACTGCTCTTTTTTTTACCTCAAAGTCCCGCAAGAATCAAAGGGGTTCTCCCCATTTGAACTTCTATATGGCTGCTGTGTGGGGGTTCCCTGGACAGATGAGAGTTTTGGGAAGAAAAATATCAATATCAATGCAGCTGTACAAGTCCCAGGATCCCGACAGCCACTTAGTACCTAGATGAAGGGATGCTCACAAGAACTCTTTTGCCCTAGCTATTGGGGATTCAAGACAGATACCTCCATTCTCCTTTCCTAAACTTAACCGTGAACAGAAGCAACAACTTCAGATTGTTCTAGCTTGGCACCCCCAGCTATTTCTGGCCTCCCCCTGATGGACCTCTCTGAACATTCACAAGGTCCTCAGCCCAGATGAGGCCCATTAAGAAACCTTCCTACTGAGTCCCAAAATTAGTAAAATATAGCATCCAGAAAACGATCCAGGAGATGTTCAATGTGTTCAGGGTGTCCCGTCTATAGGGCGCGCGGCTAATGTGCGCCCCCCACAGTGCCCCCCAAAAAAACAAAAGCCGACAAATGTGTGTGCACACGAGACAAATGCCCGCACAAGGGGGTGAGAGAGAGAGGGAGTGCGAATGGAGTTACAGAGTGAGAGAAGAGAGAGTAGGGTGAGAGAGAGAGAAGAGTGAGAGAGAAGAGGGAATGAATGGGAGATACAGAGAGAGGAGAGAGAGAAGGGTGAAAGAAGAGGGAATGAATGGGAAATAAAGTACCGAAAGAGTCAGAGAGGACAATAGAGGACAATAGAGGACAATAGTAAGAAAGGAATGCAGAGAGGAAAAAGAGACGGTGAGAAATAGAAAAAGAGCGGAAAAAGTGTAATTTGGGGCTCCTGTATAATGTGGGGGAGAAGCAGTGACAGCAGCTTCTGGATCGGAGGCAGCTCTCAATTGACGACTACCCTGGAATTGTCAAAGTGCTACTGGCAACTCATGCTAGCAGGAAATCTGCTTTCATCTATTTTTTTTAGCTGTGATTGCCCTGAAAAAGGAAGTAAATTAGAAAAAATCCTCACAATTTAAGAAAGGGGAAATCAGGGCAGCTTAGAGTCACCTTGGGCAAGGGGTGGAGATACTGGGCATCAAAATGTCCGGGCAATATAGCAAGAAGGACATAATAAAAGAAACCGTAAAGTTTAAAGAAACAGCCACATTATGAAGCTGGAATAGTTATCAGTATGTTATAGTTATCATGTTATCAGTATACGTTAACCAGAAAATACCCTTAAGATATTTAAATTTAACATTGTGGAAGGAAATGATAGTATTAGGAATTTCCGGTCACATTAGAATTTCACCAGTGTTCTATCAAACCTGTTAGTGAACCACCAATGCACCAGTAGATGGAGAGGTAGAGGGAGGTGTCACAACCCACTCTCTGGCTGGGGTCTGCTGACCGGATTTGGGTTACTCTGGACCGGAGCCGTTTTGATTACAGGAACATCATGTCTCAGCCCTTGGTTTAGACTGAGCAATATTGACAGTAAGTCTGACGAATCTTACTGCAAGCATATGTCCCCGGGTAAATAATACATCTACACACCACGTCTTGATGAAAATTATGAACAACGTTTTATTTTGGAACAACTTATTTAAAACATTTCACACACACACAGTGGAGGGAGTGGATCAACCTTTCCCCTTTCTCTGGCCAATAGGGTAACCTCCAGAGTAACCTAATTACCTCTGTCCAATGTAACAGAGGTAGGCTATGGGAACCACCAGACCCCTCCCATGGGCCAACCCCAGGCGTGGCTATTAAGCTCATTCTAACCCAGACTCTCCCAGTGGATACTTCCTGTTTTTTCTCCTGGACTATGCCCCTGGGAAAACCCCTACTGGCCCTTTGTTCACGTCCTGGCGACACCCTGTGAGGTTTATCTTGTTCAGGATCTCGCTCAGCTCCTGCCTCAGTGTTTACCTACTGGGGGATGGTTAACTAAATACAATCACTCCATAGTACTATATACAAGCTTATACTGTAATTAACTATTACAACCCAAACCATATTTCCCCATTCCCACATGGTATCATGGTGGGGCAAGTTTTCCACGTCAATCCATTTTATGTAGTAATGCTGACTTTATTAAATGGTGACAGTGGAACCCCCTATTCATACCATTCACAAGCAGTGACTTTGTGAGCCCAAACCTTTTGTTCTTCCACATGGCAACAGCATGTGGAAGATAACCCAGCCCCAGATGGCCACTGCTGCCAGTCACAAAATGGCCCCAGCATAGTTCACACCAAATCCAATATGGCCCCTGGGTGATTCATGACAACACCTCCCCAAGCGTGGCAGGGAACATCCATGCCCCTAGGATTTTCCCAGCTACGCTGATAGTCATGACTCTTCTGGATTGGCTAGGCCCTCTGCACTTTCTCCACGTTTAAGTCCTTTAGAAAACAGTCCCAAAGTGCAGAGTAAAAACCTCCCCCAGCCCTTGGCCTTGCACCCACTGTATAGAGCAAATTGCTCTTCCCATTCACACCCACCCAAATAGTCCTGGGTCCCTCCCCAATAGTCTGGGATCCCAGAGTACAACAGGTGGGCCACAGTTTCTGTCCCATAGCAACCCTGTTCCCCCCAGCCAGTCCCCACAGCTGGGCTGGGATCTCTAAAACAGTCTCTGGGCCTATGGGACTACAAAGGGACAGCTCCTCTTGGTTTTCTTCCTCTGGTCCAGCTGTTTCCGTTGCAGCTTGGGGAGCTACGCTGCTCCCACCCAAGCTGTGCTTACACTCCTCTGACTTGGCTGGGGGGCTATGCTGCTCCCATCCAGCTGAAGTGCCGGACTCCTCCATTGCCCGGGGTTGAGCAACTTTATCCCAGTCCTTTATGTTGAACTGGATCTTTGGCGTGGTGTCTGTTCCAGTGGGCCCCTGTACAATGGTTATCCAGGGTATCTCCCCACTTGGTACACCCTCTTTCATGGTGCCACTCTGCACCCATAACGCTTTTGCCAAGGCTGGCATGCTTGCTGCCCCGGCCTGGCTCTTTGTGCCCCTGGCACTCTCTTGCTGTGTAAGGTCAGGTTCCCTGTAGCCAGAAACCAATTCCTTACCCTCCCCACAGTCTCTTAAACAACCCTCCTGGGCTCTGGGCTTCACTAGTACCTCTGGGAACAACTCCCCTGGGGTGTCAGGGTACAGACAGTGGTTATCTGATGCAGGCTGGGGTATCTCATCATTCCCACCCAGCCTGGCCTCTAAGGCTCCCTTCCCACCGTCCATCACATAATCATCCCGAGCCTCGGGCTCCATTAGCAGCTCTGGCCAACACACTTTGCCTAGAACTTCTGAGGGCAGACTTAACTTATCTGGCCCTAGCTTGTGAGCAGTTCGCACTTCCTCTGGGATTAAGTCTTTTGGGGTCTCAGGGGGCAGACATGGATTATCTGACCCCACCCAGGGAACATTCCACTGGGTCTCTGGCTCTTTGGGTTGGTGACTAGGCCCTGACACAGTAGCTGCATTTTCTAGGGGACAACATTCTCCATCCCCAGGAGTTGGCAAAGGAACAGTGTTTACCCCTCCCCACTCCTCACTTTGTTTACCGTCCATAAAAGGCTCTCCCCAGTTCCAGTGAGCATACTCACTCTGGTACATACCGTCTGAGTTGTAAGGGTCTGGTGAGCCGTCCTCCCATCCGGATGGGCCAAAATACTTCTTGGGTATGGCATCCCACAATTGAACATACTCAGCCTCCAGTTGCTGCTCTTGCCGAACCAGGGGTTCTAGCAAAGGAGCCTTCGGGAACCATGGTTCCAGTCCCAGACCCCGGCAGCGTTCAACAAACAAGTTATTATGTCTCCTTGCAGTTACCATGCCACATTCCAGATCACCATTCAGAATCTCCTCAACCCCATATTGTAGATCCAAACGAAAATAGAGATCCTCTCTCCGGCCACCAAAGGACTCTACCCTGGCAA
The DNA here is from genome assembly GCA_027410445.1 of Discoglossus pictus. NCBI lineage: Eukaryota > Metazoa > Chordata > Amphibia > Anura > Alytidae > Discoglossus > Discoglossus pictus. Next base: position 377,886,526 of record CM050167.1, read on the forward strand.
GATACTGTTCCTCCAAGTCCATCTCTTTCTCTACCAGTTCCTCCAACCAGCTTGCCAGCTCATGGCCATGCCATAAATGCAGGAATGCCATCCATTGATTTAGCAGGACCCTTCCTCTGTAGTCCTCTTGGATAAATCCGTCAATGCTGTCTTTATCATCCTGGGACTGTTTAAAATTATGATTTGCCAGTTTGACTCTTACTGGCATCTCTGCAGGGTTGACCCCAAGCCTTTGCTGAGCTTGGACACTCACCCCTGTACGTTCTTCCTGTATTTGCTGCTTTATTAGGTTCAATCCTTTAATTGCCTCTTCCAGCGTCATCTCCCCGGGGCAAAACTCCCTGGCTATACTGAACCTGCGTCTTGCCTCCTTGGACATGTCCTCATACTGCTGTTCCATTTCTGGTCCTTCTCAGAGTACCCCACCACTCTGGCTGGGGTCTGCTGACCGGATTTGGGTTACTCTGGACCGGAGCCGTTTTGATTACAGGAACATCATGTCTCAGCCCTTGGTTTAGACTGAGCAATATTGACAGTAAGTCTGACGAATCTTACTGCAAGCATATGTCCCCGGGTAAATAATACATCTACACACCACGTCTTGATGAAAATTATGAACAACGTTTTATTTTGGAACAACATATTTAAAACATTTCACACACACACAGTGGATGGAGTGGATCAACCTTTCCCCTTTCTCTGGCCAATAGGGTAACCTCCAGAGTAACCTAATTACCTCTGTCCAATGTAACAGAGGTAGGCTATGGGAACCACCAGACCCCTCCCATGGGCCAACCCCAGGCGTGGCTATTAAGCTCATTCTAACCCAGACTCTCCCAGTGGATACTTCCTGTTTTTCCTCCTGGACTATGCCCCTGGGAAAACCCCTACTGGCCCTTTGTTCACGTCCTGGCGACACCCTGTGAGGTTTATCTTGTTCAGGATCTCGCTTAGCTCCTGCCTCAGTGTTTACCTACTGGGGGATGGTTAATTAATACAATCACTCCATAGTACTATATACAAGCTTATACTGTAATTAACTATTACAACCCAAACCCTATTTCCCCATTCCCACATGGTATCAGGGTGGGGCAAGTTTTCCACGTCAATCCATTTTATGCAGTAATGCTGACTTTATTAAATGGTGACAGTGGAACCCCCTATTCATACCATTCACAAGCAGTGACTTTGTGAGCCCAAACCTTTTGTTCTTCCACATGGCAACAGCATGTGGAAGATAACCCAGCCCCAGATGGCCACTGCTGCCAGTCACAAAATGGCCCCAGCATAGTTCACACCAAATCCAATATGGCCCCTGGGTGATTCATGACAGGAGGTACCAAAGAACTTGAAGAGGCATGTGGAGACTGTGTTGTTTTGGAATGTTCTCTAATCTTGCTCCATTGCTGAGATGGTCATGGAGGTGGGTGAGACTCTATAGTGTCTAGATGATCAGGATTAAGTTGAGGAGAAGAAGATGAGCACGACATTCTTCTAAGGTGCGTGCAACAAATGAAGTGGAGCCTATCTGGAAGTGAAGGCTGAAGGGGAAGCCCCATCTATATTTTATGTTATTCTTTTCCGGATGAGCAGAGCTGTTTTAAGCAATTTGCGTTTTAACAGAGTTGACGGTGCTAAGTCTGCATAGATCTGCAATACAGCGCCATCAGGGCCTGAGATTGAGGGCATTTTCCTGGTGGCTGCCAGAACATCATATCTGGTCTTCTGGCGCAGAAATCTTGACAATTACATATTTTGGTTGGTCCTAGTTGTCTACACTTCCCAAAATAAAATAAATGATAACACACTTAAAATAAATCCACACATAACTGAATACGTGTATTAAGGTGCCTAAAAGCTTAGTTTAAATAGCATGCAACAACTTTCAATTTTACTGAAATCACTATATTATATTATATTAAGAGTCTTTCATATTGGCTTTTTTCACTCCCTTGGTGTAGAAGAGGTATATGTGCTTACAAGACATTTATTTCAGCTTTAGAGAAAGCTTCATGTTTGAAATTTCTAGTTGGTGGCTATGAAAGATAGTTGCAGGAGCATTTCACTTAAAGACCCTGTACTCAATACCTATAAATAATAAGCCATATACTGTATCTATGGGCTTGGGAGATGTACAAGACAACATGCCTACATATTTTTACAAATATTTTGTAATTGGGTTGACTGCCTTGATCTGGACACCCAAAAATACAACTCAATGGCTATCAATATCCTGAGCTACGCATTGACTGAATCTCTGAGAAAAGCTATATTTTAAATGCTACGCCATGACAAAAATAAATATGCAGCAGATCTTGGATTAGGGTTTGTATTTTTTGCATTCACCGTTTACCATCAGTGGAGTAGAAAACATAATCATTAGAGACATTTATTTTTGGTTCCTTACAGAGAGAATCCTGCTCTTTAGGTTCCCACATACCTACTGCTTTTATACAATAACCCGGCGGTCAGAAGGAGACTGGCAGTACCCTCACCAGGATATGTCCCCTTACTCTGTACCTTGACTGGTCCCCACATAAGCACTCACTTCTTATTTGTATACCCTTACTAGTATTCCCCCTCACCTTTTCCTCCTTCCCATCCTCCCAGAGAAAAGCTAGAAGCAATTAGTATCAGTACCCTACTGAATAAATGTATACACACATTATAAGGAATAATATGTGTCATAGACAACTGTCCTGCATAGATACTCTTTACTGTCTTTTATCACCCACCTACAGTGCCTTGCAAAAGTATTCACCATCCTTGACTTTTTACTTATTTTGTATTTTGTTACATTAAAGCCTTAAGTTCAATGTTTTGTTAATCTGAATTTCATGTGATGGATCACAATAGTCTAAGCTGGTGAAGTGAAATGAGAAAAATATATACATAAAACTATTTTTTAGAAATATTAGAAATAAAAAAACAGAAAATTGGCATGTGCATATGTATTCACCCCCTTTGTTATGAAGCCCATAAAAAGCTCTGGTGCAACCAATTACCTTCAGAAGTCACATAATTAGTGAAATGATGTCCACCTGTGTGCAATCTAAGTGTCACATGATCTGTCATTACATATACACACCTTTTTAAAAGGCCCCAGAGGCTGCAACATCTAAGCAAGAGGCACCACTAACCAAACACTGCCATGAAGACCAAGGAACCCTCCAAACAAGTAAGGGCCAATGTTGGTGAGAAGTACAAGTCAGGGTTAGGTTATAAAAAAATATCCAAATCTTTGATGATCCCCAGGAGCACCATCAATCTATCATAACCAAATGAAAAGAACATGGCACAACAGCAAACCTGCCAAGAGACGGCCGCTCACCAAAACTCACGGACCGGGCAAGGAGTGCATTAATCAGAGAGGCAGCACAGAGACCTAAGGTAATCCTGGAGGAACTGCAGACTGGAGTATCTGTACATAGGACGACAATATGCTGTACGCTCCATAGAGTTGGGTTTTATGGCAGAGTGGCCAGAAGAAAGCCATTACTTTCAGCAAAAAACAAAATGTCACTTTTGAGTTTGCCAAAAGGCATGTGGGAGAATCCCAAAATGTAAAAAGGAAGGTGCACTGGTCTGATGAGACTAAAATGTAACTTTTTGGCCATCAAAGAAAAGGCTATGTCTGGCACAAACCCAACACATCACATCACCCAAAGAACACCATCCCCACAGTGAAACATGGTGGTGGCAGCATCATGCTGTGGGGATGTTTTTCAGCAGCCGGGACTGGAAACTGGTCAGAATTGAGGGAAAGATGGATGGTGCTAAATACAGGGATATTCTTGACCAAAACCTGTACCACTCTGTGCGTGATTTGAGGCAAGGACGGAGGGTCACCTTCCATCTGGACAATGACCCCAAACACACTGCTAAAGCAACACTTGAGTGGTTTAAGGGAAAACATGTAAATGTGTTGGAATGGCCTAGTCAAAGCCCAGACCTCAATCCAATAGAAAATCTGTGGTCAGACTTAAAAATTGCTGTTCACGTGCGCAAACCATCCAACTTGAAGGAGCTGGAGCAGTTTTGCAAGGAGGAATGGGCAAAACTCCCAGTGGTAAGATGTGGCAAGCTCATAGGGACTTCTCCGAAGCGACTTGGAGCTGTGATTGCCGCAAAAGATGGCTCTACAAAGTATTGACTTTAGGGGGGTGAATAGTTATGCACATTGACTTTTTTTGTTATTTTGTCATATTTGTTGTTTGCTTCACAATAAAAAAAAAACATCTTCAAAGTTGTGGGCATGTTCTGTAAATTAAATGATGCAAATCCTCAAACAATCCATGTTAATTCCAGGTTGTGAGGCAACAAAACATGAAAAAATGCCAAGGGGTTGAATACTTTTGCAAAGCACTGTACGTACTGCTTTTATTGATATGCATGTAATACTAATATTATATTGTATACTAATTGTTTCTTTAAAAAAAAAATGTGTTTAGGAAAATCTTAATTTTAGCAAACTTGTGTATGCCCCTTCTTGATCTCTACCTTGTCATAGTGAAGGGGCTTGTGTACTTCAATGAAGCTGTGAGCTATACCTTGTAGGGTCACCCAAGATGGGCATCTCATGGCAGAGAGGTCAGACAAATCGAGGTCCACTGGAGAAGGAACCTGCAACCCACTTCAGTAACCTTGCTAAGGTAACCTTATGGACAGGCACAACCAGAGACATAATGATATGGCACAAGAAGATGAGCCCCTCAGGTCAGAAGATTCCTACCCCATTACTGAGGACTAGCAGAGGGCAAGTATGAGTAGCACCAGATCTAATAGTGATTGGGCCAAAGCCGAAGGGACACCCACCTGCGGATGTGTCTGGAGAGTAAAGGAAATTCCTCTGCTGCAAAAAACAATTCAGTATAGGAACCTGTATTGTTAAAACCATAAACCAGGGAAAACTGGACAATAATAGGATGACAAGATTAAACATTGATATCCTGCAAATTAGTGAAGTTAAATTGACTGGAATGGAACATTTCGCATGGGACAACAACCAGATCTTCTACTATGCTCAACAATCCCACAGAAGAAATGGAGTAGCCCTCCCAATTAATCAAATGGTGGCCAAAGAAGAAAATAATGAAATACATCAGGCCAAGCAGATACAAAATAAATAATATCCCTTGTGAACATGCAGTGGAATAAAGAATAGATTTAAGGGACTAGACATGGAAGATAGAATGCCTACATAACTTTGCAACATAATCTAGGAAACAGCAACAAAGAATATGCCCAAACTGGCTATCTGACGAGGCTTTGAAAGTAGCCCAGGAAAGAAGGAAAGCTAAAGGTAGTGGAGATAGTAAAAGATTTGTCCAACTGAATGCAGAATTCCAGAGGGTAGCAAAAAGAGACAAGGAGACATTCTATGTAAAGAAATAGAAGACAGAATGGGTAAGTCAAGAGATCACTTCAAGAAAATTGGGGTTCGTAAAGGCAAATTTCATACCAAAGTGGGCGTCATAAAAGACAAAAATGGTAGGGACTTAACAGAAGAAGATGAGATAAAGAAGATCTATACAAGAAGTATCTTAATAGCAGGGATGACCTCAATTATTTGCCCAAGAGCTGGAGCCAAACATTTTCGAGAGTGAGGTAAGATGGGCCCTAGGATGTCTTGTTGATGAAAAGGCTGCAGGAGTTTTTTTTTTAAATACTATAAGGTGATGCTGATAAAGTGCTGCTTGACTTATGCCAACAAATTTGGAAAACCCAACAATGGCCAACAGACTGGAAAAGGTCAATCTACATCCCAATCCCAAAAAAGGTAGTGTCAACTAGTGCTTCACTTATTGAACAATTGCACTTGCTTAAGATTCTATAAGCTCGACTCCAACAAAATATGGACCGGGAACTAGATGTGCAAGCCGGGTTCCACAGAGGATGTGACACAAGAGATCAAATTGACAATGTCCGATGGATAATAGAGAAAGCAAGAGAGTTCCAGAAAAACTGTTACTTCTGCTTCATAGACTACTCTAAAGCTTTTGACTGTATGCATCACAACAAAATGAGTACCAGATCATCTCATCCGCGTCCTGAACAATCTGTATGTGGCCCAGAAGCCACCATCAGAACTGAACATGGGACTACAGAATGGTTCAAGATCAGAAAATGTGTGCGACACGGTTGTATATTGTCATCTTACTTATTTAACCTATACGCAGAGTACACCTTACGTAAGGCTAGCTAGATGAATCAAAAGTTGGAATCAATATTTATGGAAGAAATATCAGTAAGGCTGAAAGTGAGGAAGCCCTAAAGAACGTATTGATGAGATTTAAAAGAAGAGAGTGCAAAAGCTGGCCTGCCACTAAACATTAAAAAGACGAAGATCACGGCAAACGGCAATCTCAGTTCCTGGCAAATAGGTGGGGAAAGAAGTGGAGGCAGTGACAGATTTATTTTTCCTAGGATCTAAGATCTCTTCCGATGGTTACAGTGGCGATGAAATTAAAATACATTTTCTTCTAGGGAGAAAAGCTATGGCAAGCTTGGGCAAGCTAGTAAAAAGTAAAAATATTATATTATCAACAAAGTGCCGTATAGTAAATAGTATGGTATTCCCAGTAGTAACATATGGATGTGAGAGCTGGACAATACAGAAGGCTGAGCGCTGTAGAATTGATGCGTTTGAATTGTGGTGTTGGAGAAGACTGCTTAGAGTCGCTTGGACTGCAAGAAGATCCAGTAAATCAGTTCCACAGGGAATCAAGTCAAACTGTTCACTGGAAGGTATAGTAATGAAGCTGAAACCACAATTTATTAGAGAAGACTCTGATGTTGGGAAAGATTGAAGTCACTCGAAGAAGTCAGAAGCAGAGGCGGAGATGCATAGATGAGATAATTGAAGAAACGAACATGAGCTTGATGGAATTCAGATGTGCCTGGCGTGCTGTGGTCCATAAGGTCACAGATAGTCTGACATGACTGAACGACAAAACTAGTGTATAGGGGCTGACATGACAGAAATCTTTCCAATTCACTTTACTTTATAGTGTGACTATCTACTTCTGAGCATTTGAAAAGGACAGGGTTATTTGTCAAATGCTGACAATTGCACCTGTTGTCTAAAGAGATCATCACCCCCTGTCCCACTGTGGAATAAAAGGCTAATTTATGTTGCTCACCATTTCAGGCACTAAACCAGCTGTCCATGTTTTACAACTGTGGTGCCACGTCCCTTGTGGCACCTCCCTAGTGGCCCAGCCTGTTCTCTGGTGTGGAAGAGCAGGCCCATCTTTAACAACACACAGTCCATTATAGTTCATTAAAACTAGCAAACACCCAGTCTTACTTCTAAATACTTCTCCTCATTATCTATAGCTCTGTCAACATTTAATTCCTTTCCTTCAGCAATTTCACCACTTTGCTTTGGTTGACTAAAGTATATGAGGCAATTTGTCTAGCCTCTCTACCATCACTTGTCCATCTTGCTTCACAGTTTCATTGAGGTACACTAGCCCCTTCACCAGATGGGGACTCAGGACTTACATAGCTGATATTGGCCCACATTCAATTGACGTTTCGGGCGATCCGGGGGCCCGTAGGTGAGGTCGCAAGTTAATTTGCAAGCCTTGAAAAAATTTAGATGGTTAAACCGTAACATACTGCCTCCCAAAGCTTTTGATCTCTCACTTTCGCATGGCTAAAATCCCCAATTCACTATTCAATTGATCAATCTCCCCAAGCCCGCAAATGTTTTCACACCCGTAAATGGCAAATGATGGCGAAAATCCTACGAGTGCTAGAGAGGAAACGCAAGGGGGTTAAACACCTATTGGTAGCACTGTAAATGCAAATAATAAATCAATATTACACTGTAAATAACAGAGAAAGCGATGACAGGCATTAGAACAGTCTCAAGCTCGCAAATTGGCAGTAAATTAAATTTACTTTTATGTTTCATTTCAGGGTTAAATCGATCTCGGGTATCAATGAGTTAATACATATCAGGCCACCCATATGGACTAGAACAGTATTGGCATTCATTTTCAAAATTCTTTATTTTGTGGGTTTGTGAGTCTGATCGCTTATTGGACCCCCAAATCTAATTGATTGACATGTAACCTCCATCATTTACTGCAGTAATAATGACAGTTTCATTTTCCATTGGCTGATTTCAAATGAGAGGTTTCTGGCTTGCTTAATTGATCATGTTCCCGTCCTGAACTGGTTTACGGTTTTTGGCTTTGGGACAGTAACTTGCGGGCTTGAGCAATTGAATAGCATCATTATCGGAGACCACTGGGAGCGATAGAGTTGCGAGCTTGGAATTAAATGTGGCTCAATGTTCGTAATAAACTTCACAAACCATAGTGCTACAAACTTCAGAAACTATTGTGGTCTTTTAACACTAATGATAACTTTGCATTTTACATATTTAACACAATGTCTTATATCAAGATTTATTTTACATGCACTTTCACTGCTCGTTTAAAACATATCTCTATGAAATAAAAATTTAGAAAAGAATGTGCTTCATTACCAGATTGGCTGTGCGCATCTTTTCAGCATGTTCTATGTAAGTAATACTTGCATATGTTTCATTTTAAAACACGAAGAATGCTTCCCACCATATCCAAAACATATATGCAAATTGCTGTGAGGTAAAATGTCAAATCTTTCCATATGTGGCCTTTTTAAAATCATATTGTAATTCTGCTACACTCTGCTCTCCTGTCAGTATTTTTGAAAAGTTAGATATTTTTTTTAAACTTTGAAAACAATCATTTGTCCATCTTAATATCGGAGTCCGACACTGATGTAGCGATTGTTTGCCCCTATATATAATATCAACTTCCAATTTCCCAAATAAGAGGTAACAGCAATATTTCAGTGCAATGGCCTCTGAGTGATAAGTTAAACTTTCCCATATGATTTCCTTGAGGCCATTAAATAATTATTGATTGCTTCCAAAAATATTCTTATTGATATAGTATTATTGACTCTCACTCCTGTTAATAGTTTTATTAAACAAGGTAAACAAACAAAATGTGTTCATTTTAGAAAAAATATACCACTGTTTAGGAAAGAGAGAGCATAACGTGTACATATTCCTTCAATATAATTTTAGTATATTTATCTTTATTTGGACACCACCAACATTCTGTGCAGAAGTATATAGGGTGCAGGGCACCATGACAGACTGGCTGGAGGATAGACATCAACAAGTCATTGTGAATAGAACACATTTTGAGGAAGGGAAGGTAACTAGTGAAGGGTTTTATGGCTCTGTGCAGGAGGCTTTTTTTGTTTAATATATTTATTATAAATACTATATTAGGTTTCAAGGTTTCTTTGCATATTAAATATAAATAGGTAAAGTATATTAATTTATTAATTCACTGTACTAAAAATTTTAATATTTTACACTGTACTTATATATCTGTCTTCGCGATGAGCACCGAAGGGGGTTGTTGCAAAGGAGCAAACTTGAGGTATCTGAGTGGAGAGGCTCGCAATGAGCGCCGAAGGTCCACAGAGTAGCAAAAGACTTACATTGTGTGTCAAACAGCATTGCCATGGCATCCAATTTTATTGCCGTCATTTTTGACAGGCAAGTCGCTAGATAATATAATAACTACTCCACTAATTACAGCCCTATGATTTCAAAATTTGTACATCCCTTTGAAGGAACAAATTGTTGAATATGTAAAATCAAATCTATTACAATATTCACAGCAGCATGGGACAGCAGCTGTGAGATATATGGATTTTGGAAAGCATTTGTCATGGTCCCATATAAAAAAAATATGTATTTTTAAATACATTGTCTGTGATTGGATTCAAAGGTTATTTAATTAAAAATTACATTGTCTGAAAGATAAGTTTCAGAGAGTCATAGTTAGTAGAAGACATTTTAATGAAAGGAACTTGACTAACAGGGGATTTAGGACCAGAATATATTCATGGCCCTATTTTAGTAATAATACTAGTGGGTTATCCCATATAATACAAACATCTGTAACTTGCAAAGACGTAAGGATTTATAAGGAGAAACATCTTGACCTTAATACAGCATGGGGGCAGAAGGGAAATGGATTACATGATGAGAAATATATTGTAGGATTGACCTTCCAACAAAAATTGTAATGCCAACTACAGTGAAAGAATGTAAGTATTCCTGGTATGTGCAGAACACTTTACAGAGAATTTATTAAGTGAAAGCTATATAGGTAGGTAAAGTTTATAAATAAAGCATTCCTCTTCAGATGATCTTCCCTACTTCCTTCTACTATATTTAGATACCTTTAATTCATTTTGCAGAACTGAACTTCAGATGTAGATTATATTGGATGGGGCCATAAACACTCTGCGCATTTTCATCACATTCTTTCTGCTTTTTTATCACTGCACTTCCATCTTAAAACCAACATCTCAGAAGTCACAAGAAGTTAAGCAGTTTGCACCTATTGTGGGAGACATACTAAAGAATCTTGATGGGTCAAAATAGTGGGCTGAGAAAGCAATGGCCTCCATTTCTTCGAAAATGTTGGTAATTTTTCAACATCAAGCATAATGGAATATCTTATAAAAATATATAATTTATTAAACCATCTCTTCCAATGATTTTTTTTTTTTTTAGTCATTGTTCTAAAATGGCATCTAATGTGTGGTATGCGGCTGTGGCTGATTTAGCGTCCTTCGTTTCAGATGTCGTCCGACTTTTTCGGAATATCCGTAGGTGTTTGGTGGTGTTTTGCGTGTTTAGGGTCCTTTAGCCTCGTTTTCGTTTTGTTCAGCGGCCATTTTTTGTCTCGCATAGGTGATTTTCGGTTGTCTAAAAATGTGTACTTAAATGGAGGTGTAACTTCACTTGCAGAGGTCCTGGGTGTCCCCCCTCTTGCTGTGGGTAACCTTTTTATGTGTTTGTTGTGTGTATTTATTGTGTTTGTAATGTTTTTGGGGTCGCGCGGGTTGCGTCCTTGTTTTCGAATCTCGTATGTCTTTTTCGGGAAATCCGTAGGTGTTTGATGGTGTTTTGCGTCTTTAGACTGCTGTAGCCTCGTTTTCGTTTTTTTCGGCGGCCATTTTTTCTCTCGGAAATTTTTGAGTGTCTAAACTCTTTTATTTTGAGATAAATTGAGGTGTAACTGTCATGACTCAGCCAGTGGCCATATTGGATTTGGTGTGAACTATGCTGGGGCCATTTTGTGACTGGCAGCGGTGGCCATTTTGGGCTGGGTGGTCTTCCGCATGCTGTTGCCATGGGGAGGAACAAAAGGTTTGGGGCCCACTTGTTATGGATATATTGTTGTGTTGTGGTCTAGGGGATAAAGTATTATAAGTTTACCCCTTAGCATATCCCCATCCCTTCCATGTTTAGGCTCATTGTAATGGGTGTCATGTGAGGGAGCTTTTGGGATGTGTTGGTTCTATGTGTGTGAAACATTGTGTGTTGTATTTGTAAATATGAATGTATGGTATTATATTAGTATGTCATTATATTGTAGAGGGGAAGCCATTGAATACAGCCACGCCTCCTTTGTTCCCAACGGCCTGTTAATCCCATTAGCTAAGTATCCAGCATAGAACTAACAATGGGAAGCTCACAGCTGGAGAGCAGACAGGCAGGCACCCAGAAACAATGGGATGGCCTGAAGGCTTCTCAGCCTTCATAGCATGGGCACAGGAGAGTAAAAGACATGCTTTCCCCTGGACATTCAAAGCCCAAATTAATTAGTTGGCCTCGCCTAGTGGGCGGACCTGGGAGGGGACTATTGGTTCACGCACAGTTCCTCTTCATGATTGGCCAGATGTCATTTGGGGCTGGATAACGGTAGCCACTTCCCCCATTCTTGTGTGATGTGGTTAAATATGCTGTTCTAAAATAAAACATGGTTCATAATTTTCATCAAGACTTTGTGTGCAGGTGTATTATTGACCCAAGGGCATATGCTGGCAGAGGAGATCGTTTCTGACTCCCTTCCAGGTTTTCCCAGGCACACTACCAAAAGCTGGGACTTATGCTCTTGCATCCGCAAGGAAGGTTCATTGGTCTGAGTCACCCAAATCTTAGGTCTAAAACCTACAGGAGATAAGAGGACTAGGATCCTCTATACTCCATCATCATTGTAGGTTGTGACAGTAACCTTAGTTTTCGAGGTCCTGGGTGCCCCCCCCCCCCTTGCTGTAGGTAAGCTTTTTATGTATTTGTTGTGTGTATTTATTGTGTTTTTCATTTTTTCATGTGCGCGGGTTTCGGACGATTTTTGCGAGGTCGTAATGGGTCGTAACGTGTCTCATATTTTCTTTTCGTAACTACGTAAATTTTGCAAGGTCCGCAGTTGCTGGCAAGGAGCGCCTGCATGAGCCCGCAAGCATTAGCAACAGCTTGCATGCGCACAACTATATATGTGATAATATTAAACAAGTTTCCCAAGTATTCCTCTTAAAAGTTTCTCAGTAGTTGTACCAGATGACTCAAAAGTCATCTATATCCGGTAACTCAATACCCACTGTAAAAGCATCGTTCTTTCCTCCAGGGTCCACAGTAAATACGTTCTATACTAAGGTTACCTCTAGCAGTTGGGCCAGATGCCTCCCCGGTCCCTCTTGCATGTAGCTCCACTCTCGCAGCATGTACTTGCTTCTCTTCCATGGATCTTACATATTGGGTATTTAGGTTTTATGCTGCCCTAGGCTCATTCTAATTTATGTGCTCCCACACCCCAGTTATTGTTCCTCCTAAGCCCTTGCTATATCCCAAATCATAGGTTTATGAGCATGTATGTATATCATAAAAATGTTGTAATCTAATTATTTCACAATTGGAAAACCTTGTTTACGCAACATCCAAATATGATATACAGTCCATATAGGTATCGCTAGTTAGCTTTTTCAAGTACAGAGGCTCATGAATACAGTTTATCCCATAAGAAACAGTGCTTACTGAATATAGAGATGCACTTACAGTGATGCTTAGTAAATAGTCCTCATTACCACAGACTCAGTGGCAGAGCTATTGCTGGTGCAACAAGTGCAAAGCACCAGGGCCCACAACAGGGTAGGGTCCCTCTGCTGCTAGAAGCAGCATTAAGTAAAGGGGAGGGGTATTAATTTACTAGGAAAGAAGAGTATATAAGGACACAAAATAATAAATGTTGCCGTTCCTCTTTGCTCTACATGTTTTATTTTATGTATTATGTTTATGGAGATTTTTCATATTACAAATATTGCCACATGCATTACATATAATGTAACGTAAGATAACAATACAATATAAAAAAATACAATGTAATGGTTGATTTATGCAGAAATCTGACATGTTGTTGTTATATATATTTTTTTACTGAAGGAAAACAAATTATAAATTATTTTCCAATATATTTAAATTTTTTCCCACTTTGGAAAGCAAGAATAAATTGTAATAGCTGGATATGTTCTTGCAGATGCACTTAGCTAGTGACATTGGAAGTAATTTTGCAATGCCCATTATTTGTCCATAATCCTATACATTGTAGGCTCAACCATTTATCTTGTGTATTGTCATTTTTAATATACTTATTATATCTTATTATCGAATTTTGCTTGATTCTTCCCTTATGTATAGCGTGTGTCTTTAAAAATAATAAGCAATGAAGATTAAAAATAATCCTCATCTTTACACATTCTTGTGCTCTTTACCCTTTTGATACCTCACTGTAATCTGTTTACCCAATACATGTTAAACAATAGATACAATAACCACAGGGGAAAGAAAATATTCACATGTTTTCTTAAATGCATTTAATGGTCAATCTGTGCTACAAAACACCAAGCCCAAGGGGAAAAACAAACTAAATTTAATGATTTCTCCCTGGGGTTCCCAGACTCTTGACTGTACAAACTCATGTAAGTCTGTTTCTTATCTACATTACTGGCATGGTCAATTAAATCTGTAATGTTTCTGCTTCTTTTCTTAACTGAACAGCCTAAAGTGATATGTTATATATTAATTAAATAGAATTTAATTTTAATTTTAATTTCAAATGAGTTATTTTTATTGAATGTTTTGTTTACAACCCAGGGGAACAATAATATGCTGGATATGCGAGATTATAAAACCCAAATTACAGTTCTGAGTATATTTCAATAGTACTATTGTATGCAAAATTAATTATTATTTGTGTATACACCCTTTGTCTTTTTATTAACTCAATGTGTGTGTTTTTTTTTTTCTTGTGTGGCCTCATAATTAATATTTTTATCTCTTGCATAACGAAAGTGAGGCTCGAATTAATTAGTGTTCTGGCTACATCTCTGGCAAAACATTGTAAAAGTTCATGTCCAAGAGATATTTTCACAAGATTTTCTTATTGCTTTATCTGTGATACTGAAATAAATCCAAGACCACCCAACAACAGGCCGAGATGAAGTTCAGGAGATGCAGGTGCGATTTGACACAAAGATGTGAAACTGGGATGGCTCGTCAAAATAATGAAGATTTAGAATACTGTTTTCTAGCTTGAACTGGAAGTTTTTGTGCATGAGAATTGCTGCCCCTTTGGTTTTTTTGCATGCGAGAAGTGGGTTTCTTGCATGAAAATAACTGAGGGCCTGAGCTGTCTATAGTATCGGAAAGCTTTCCACCGTTTGAAGGGCGAGTTAAACTCTTGTTAGGAGAATTAATTACATATTAATAAATGAGAGATTAACGTGTGCTATTTTAGACACAATGCCACAATTTTATAAGATTTGGAATCCCTGGTTGGAATCACCTCTTAGCACGCCACTGACTTGATTGAGGTTGCAAACCTATCATAATCTAGTAGGATGAGGATTCGGGGCGGAGGAGGCTCGGGAGGAGGTCCTGGAAACTCCGGTTCATGAGGGCTATTGGACAAGAGGTAATCATTTTCTTGCCTGGCTGTAAATATAAGGAATTGCATTACTACTGGATGTTAATCTATAAAAAATGGAAGACTCTCTATGCAATTTAACTTGAAAGCTTGATTGGACATTACCAAAAAGTAGCTAACCCTCATTTAAAGAGTGGCGAAGTTTGGAGGTTTAGCTTTGATAATGAATCAACTGTTTATAAGTGTACAGTTATATCTTTGTGCCTTCTCTCTCTTCCTTGCTCCTTTGTTATTTATTTATTTCCAATTGTTTTGGGGTATTTTTTTCTTTTTTTCTGTTAAATGTTATTGTTGCGGTTTCCTAATAATATAAAATATAAAATGGAAGGGGTATACTAATGTACTGAATACATGGCATTTAGGTTATTGAAAATCTGGAAATGTTAGCTCTAGCTATTGCTCTATTGTGTTGGAACATTGTGTATGCCTTTCAATAAAAAAATATATATAAAAAAAAAAATAATGAAGATTTAATAAGTTAGAGGAAAGAACAAAATGTAATGAAAGGGGCAGCAACATCTTTTTTCTAACAACGTTAAATGCATAGGCATCAACATGGGTGGAGAAGAGGGTTAGTTACCCCCCAAACTTCAACATTACAATATAGCGTCATCTGCACCCCAAGTACCAGTACAACTGCCCCTAGAAGCTTGAAAAGTTTATAATCTGTATGATGTTTCACATTTGCTAAATTCATTCTGCTGACAGCCAGTACCTGGCAAGAGAATTAATGTTGCCAGGTCACCTCTGACTTGGCAGCAGCATGAACTTTTTCTTTCTAAAAATAAACTGCTAATTTTTCTACATAAAGAGGAAGATCGATAAATAATCGACTGTAGTTCAGGAACTATGGGCTGAGAAAATGTAATATAGGAGTTTAAGCAGGTAGATGATGAGTATAATGCTACCTGCCTTTATCTCCTTTCCGGTGATGTACCACAATCAAATATATCAGACACAATCAAAGCGGTCAGGATACTACAGAATAGAACTATACCTTGAAGATCCATCAACCTCAGTTCTTTAGTGGACAAGGTTGGAAGACATCCTTCTTACCTGTTTGTTGGCCATTAAAATTTACTTTGTTACGCCTGAGTGTAATGCGCCTGTGCATAAAAAGACTGGTATGTCATTTATATAAAATTCCACTTAACAAAGATATTTTAATATATGATCTAATAAATCGGCTCAACAGGGACTTATCAGCTGTAAAATGCCATGTTTCTTTCTCTGAGAGGTTTCCTAATTGTGTTTACTAAAAATAAATATGACCGTTCACCCATTAGCAAATTAACATTTACCAGGACCTATTCATTAGCCACAATAATACATTTGTGTTTCTGCACATAATTGGCCAGTTCCACATATAATTGCACTTCTCTGTAACCATTAAGCAGTAATATATGTCCAGATAAAGTTTTTTTAATGATGCAATTTGTTTGTCACTCCCCATATTTCATATATTATGTGTTTACTTTTAAAATAGGATTTTTTTATTACACACCTTTGTGCAAATGGTAATCTTTAACATTAGAAGGGAAATATATATATATATATAATAAATGAGGACAAGTACCTTTTCAGCTTCATTTACAGCAAATGCAAAATACTCTGTTTTGGTAATTTTAATGTATATTGCTGTTTTTATTTAGTTCAGTAAATCAGAATATCATGATATGTAATAAAAGTAATGCATTTTGCAAAGATCACCGAATACATAAGAGAAGGGCAATACAATGAATAAGGGAAATGGAGGGATTAAGGTATGAAGAAAGACTAACTCAATTAATGTATTATTTCTAGAACAAATGGCACCTGAATGGGGATATGATAACTGTATATCCATGGTCAATATAAAGCTTTGTCAGGGGAGTGTTTTATGCTAAGATTAGAAGAAAAAAAAGATTCACCTTAAAGAGATAAAAAGGTTCTTCACAGTAAGGACAGCCAGAATGTGGAACTCTCTATTAAATGAGGTTGTGGCAGCAGATTCCATAGATAACTCTAAACAGGGATTGAAAACATTAAATAAAAATTGAGACTAGAAGGAGTATTGATCCAGGCAGTGGCGGGGCCTAGTACATGGGGGGCCCTGGTGCAAAAAGACAATTTCAGGATTTATGGAAAGCTGGAGGAAGGTTGAAGGTTAGCAGGTTTGGGCCAAAATCTGCAAAAGGAGGCTTACGAAAGCCTAAAGGCATAGCCTTGGACATGGACAAGAGACGTAACTTAGCAGAATCAGGTCCAAGATTCCCCGTGCCTTTAAAGCTCACACACCCGCAAAACAACCCGAAAAGGTACAGGAAAGTTGGAAACTTAGTAGATTTGGGCCAAAATTCACAAAACAGACTTAATGAAGCCTAAAAGGCTTGGACATGGACAAGGGACGCAACTTTGCAAATTCAGGTCCAAACCCACCCAAGAGAAGACTAAAAACTAAGCTTAAGAAAGCGAAAGCTAAACCTTGGATGTGGACAAGGAAGCTGCTTGGTAGTCCTGGGCCAAGATCCACCAACGATAGTTAGAAGGAGTTGACAGCTTACTGTGGATAATAGTAGGAAAAGGCTAAAAAGCAACTGGGGGCTTGTGACATGAGGCTTAAAAAGCTGAAAAACAAGAGAGCGCATAGAAACAGCCGGGCTCAGAAATTAACTGAGCAAGGTGATGTAGACAGGAAGTTCTTATAAAGGCTAAAGAAGGTCCCTCCTACGGGAAGCAGCGGAGCAAGAGAGGGCCCCACCCACAAACCCAGGTATTAAAATGGTAAATATATATACCGTATATACTTGAGTATAAGCCAAGTTTTTCAACCCTTTTTTTAAGGCAAAAAAGGGCCCCCTCAGCTTATACTCGAGTCACCAACCCCCACCGTTTCTCTCTAACCCCCTGTGTCTCTCTAACCCCCCCCATGTGTCTCTAACCCCCCTGTGTGTCTCTCTACCCCCCGTATGTCTCTCTACCCCCCCCGTGTCTCTTTCCCTCCCCCCTCCTCAACCTAAACCCCCATCAAACCCCCTCCTCCACCTAAACGCCCCTAAATACCTCCCCCCTCTCCCCCCACTTACCTGCTTGTGCTCCAGTCTCCGCTCCATGACCCGGCGCCGGCGCGCATGTGACGTCACATGTGCGCCACGTCATTAGCATATACCGGGTACAGGGTTGAGGGGGGGTTGAGGTTGAGGAGGGGGGTTGAGGAGGGAGGATGAGGATGGGGGGTTGAGGAGGGAGGTTGAGGATGAGGAGGGAGGTTGAGGAGGAGGGGTTGAGGAGGGGGGTTAAGGTTGAGGAGGGGGGTTGAGGATGGGGGGTTGAGGAGAGAGGATGAGGATGGGGGGGTTGAGGAGAGAGGACCAGGATTGGGGGTTGAGGAGGGGGTTGAGGATGAGGAGGGAGGTTGAGGAGGGAGTTGAGGATGAGGAGGGAGGTTGAGGATGAGGAGGGAGGTTAAGGATGAGGAGGGAGGTTGAGGAGGGTGATAAGGGAGGGGGGAAGAGACACAGGGAAGGGAGAGGGGAGAAGAGACACGGAGAGAGAGGGGGACACAGAGGGCACAAGAGGGACACAGGGGGCAGCACATTTCCCACCCTCGGCTTATACTCGAGTCACTCATTTTACCCAGTATTTTGTGGTAAACTGGGTGCTTCGGCTTATACTCGGGTCGGCTTATCCTCGAGTATATACGGTAGATAGATAAATAAATATATATATATATATACATATATACTGTGATCGTTTGCTCCTTTGAAGTATGACAAGCAAGTGGAGTATGGAGTTCTTGTCAGAAGTGAAGTAGTTAAAACTTCTGAAGAACTCCTAATGGGAGCAACTGCCCTTTAAAAGCCTGAAAGCAGACCTAGAGAGAGGGGTGTGGCCGGCTAGGCTCTGTGCAGGTTGTGGGCTGCTGACAGAAGCACGCCACAGAGAGTGAAGACTGTTCCTATGTGGAAATACAGTGGGCTGTGTGAAGCTTGATTTACTGGGACTGCAAGTACTACAACAGTGAGAAGAGGGTGCTGATTGCAGTCACAGGAAGGACTGAGCTGAAAGAGCGACTATAGACGCCAGAGGTGAAAATACAAGTAAAGCCAAGTAAGTGAAGGGATTATTGATTCCCCTGCAGTTAGGCCCTGTTTGGCCTAGCGGAGAGTAACCAGTGAGTGAAGGCCTCAGACTGAAGCAAGCCAAAGAAGGACGCTTGTTGCTATCTGACATATAGAGGAACGCAGTACGTTCACACAGTCTGCTGGAAGCAGAAATTGTACTAGAGTCTGAGAGAGAGACTACTATATTCCAGAGTTGGTTCACAGAAACGACTTCTGTGGTATCGGAGATATTCCACTGAGCAAGGACTATCTACAGACCCCATCCCTAAGAAGCTGGATGCTACAAGGGATAAACAGGTTGGTGACAGATACATGTTTTCACCATATGAGGATAAGAAGCACAAAGGCCCCAGGGAGAAGTGTGCGTTGAGAGAAAGTAATAGTCCCTCATACCCAGAGGGTGACAAGGGTCCCTGGGGTGAAGCATATGGGAGAGAAGGGTGGGCCCTATGCTTCCCCCACCATTGACAGAAGCTGTAGAAGAAAAGGCATTTTCAACCAAGTAAGAGACTGTGTGTTTCCTAGCCACAAGCTGGCATTTTCAACATGAAAAGAGACTGTTGTTTCCTGGCCACTAGGTGGCACTCTCACCAGTCTCAAGGACTAATCGTATGCTGGCCACAAGGGGGCAGTCTCCCCAGCTTAAAAGACTGTTGACAAGCTGGCCACAAGGTGGCAGTCTCCCAAGTAAAAGGGAAATATTTGTATCCTGGCCACAAGGTGGCACTATCACAAGTTAAAGGACTGTATATACCTGGCCACAAGGTGGCATTCTCCCACCTCGCTGAGACAAAGTTATTTATGTTTCGTTATTTCAAGCAGAGCTACTGCTTCAACTGTTAATTTCCATTTTGCAAATAAACCAATTTGCTGCATTTGAAGTCGGTGTCAGCCCTTCCTTTAAGAAACCGCCGCTATACGCGGCCATACTGATCACAATACACACAGTATATACCGTTGTGCTCAAAAGTTTGCATACCCTGGCAGAAATTGGGAAATTTTGGCATTTATTTTGAAAATATGACTGATCATGAAAAAAAAATTATTATATTGAAGAACTAGGAAATTGCCTATCAAAAATGACAGGAGTAAAACTGTAAGAATGAAAATGCTGTTTGCCACACAATGCGGGGCTATGACCCCTCAGAGCACCTTCGGCGGTCATCACAATCCCTGCGCTGAGCACCTTTGGCCTCTCCCCCTGTGTAGTTTAGGGGCCTCGCAATGAGTGTTACTGCCTTGGGTTAAGTGTTACTGCCTTGGATTAAGTGTTACTGCCTTGGGTTAAGTGTTACTGTCTTGGATTAAGTGTTACTGGCTCTGGGCTCTTTTAGTGCCTTTGGCCTCGTTTTCATCCTGTTTACGTTTTTTGTCATCTGTTTTTTTTCTTGCTTAGGCGATTTTCTATTGTTAAAAAAACAGCAAATATGCCTCAAAGAACTTGCAACCTCACTTACAGGTTCCCTGGCTCTCCTCCTGTGCTGTGTGTGAGTGCGAAGTGAATTTGAGGCATAATTGTGTTTTTTTGGTGGTCTTTCTAGTTGCGTGGCTCGGGCATTTTACATGCTTTGGTCATAAGTCCTACGGGACTCTCGATTCCAGTTGTGTGATTCGCCCATTTTACGTGCTTCGGTCCTAAGTCCTAAGGGGCCATCGTCGCTCATTTCAACCTAAGTCATTGCAACCTAACAACACGGGCCTCGCAGTTGCATGCCTCAACTGCTGGTGAGGGCCGCAAAGCGTGACCAACACCTCAACGCCCCCAACATTCGTAGATCCACAACTATATATATTATAGTGATCATATGAAGCCATTTATTATCATATAGTTGTTTGGCTCCTTTTTAAATCATAATGATAACAGAAATCACCCAAATGGCCCTAATCCAAAGTTTACATACCCTTTAATGTTTGGCCTTGTTTCAGACATACAAGGTGACACACACAGGTTAAAATAGCAATTAAAGGTTCATTTCCCACTGCTGTGGCTTTTTAAATTGCAATTAGTGTCTGTGTATAAATAGTCAATGAGTTTGTTAGCTCTCACGTGGATGCACTGAGCAGGCTAGATATGGGGAGCAGAAAAGAACTGTCAAAAGATCTGCGTAACAAGGTAATAGAACTTCATAAAGATGGAAAAGGATATAAAAAGATATCCAAAGCTTTGAAAATGCCAGTCAGTACTGTTCAATCACTTATTAAGAAGTGGAAAATTCGGGGATCTCTTGATACCAAGCCAAGGTCAGGTAGACCAAGAAAGATATCAGCCAAAACTGCTATAAGAATTATTTGGAATACAAAGAAAAACTCACAGGTAACCTCAGGAGAAATACAGGCTGGTCTGGAAGAAGATGGTGTGGTTGTTTCAAGGAGCATAATATGACGATACTTGAACAAAAATTAGCTGCACGGTCAAGATGACAGAAAGAAGCCTTTACTGCGCCAATGCCACAAAAAAGCCTGGTTACAATATGCCAACAACATCTTGACACGCCTCACAGCTCCTGGCACACTGTAATTTGGAGTGACGAGAACAAAATAGAGCTTTATGGTCACAACCATAAGCGCTATATTTAGGGAGGGGTCAACAAGGCCTATAGTAAAAAGAATACCATCCCCACTGTGAAGCATGGTGGTGGCTCACTGATGTTTTGCGGGTGTGTGAGCTTTAAAGGCACGGGGTATCTTGTGAAAATTGATGGCAATATGAATGCATCATGATATCATAAAATACTGGCAGACAATTTGCATTCTTCTGCACGAAGTCTGCGCATGGAACACTCTTGGACTTTCCAGCATGACAATGACCCTAATCAAAAGGCCAAGTTGACCCTCCATGGGTTACAGTAGAAAACGGTGAAGCTTGCGGAGTGGCCATCCCAGTCTCCTGACCTTAATATCTTCGAGCCACTCTGGCGAGATCTCAAACGTGCGGTTCATGCAAGACGACCAAAGACTTTGCATGACCTGAAGGCATTTTGCCAAGACGAATGGGCAGCTATACCACCTGCAAGAATTAGGGGCCTCATAGACAACGATTACAAAATACTTTGTTGCCATGTTTTGTTTTATGATTGTGCCATTCTGTTATAACCTACAGTTGAATATGAATCCAATAAGAAAATAAAGAAATGTGTTATGCCTGCTCACTCATGTTTTCTTTAAAAATGGTACATATATTAGGGGCCAGAGAAGGCTGCAGGGAGCCAAATGGGGGTGAGGGGGCTACAGGGGCTGTCAGATGGCTGTAGGAGTTACAAAGGGTCAAGAAGGACCACAGGGGGCCGAGGGTGGCCACTGGTGGCTGAGAGAGGCCACAGGGGATGACAGATGTCCATAGGGGTCTTGAGGGCCATGGGGGACCATAGAGGTCGCAGAGGGTGGCCCCATGTTTGCCACAGGAGGTCTTAAGCCAGCCACAGGGGGATACTGGAGGACCACAGGGCCGACAGGAGGGCCAAGGGAGCTGCAGGGGCCATGTGGGCTGGCAGAGGGTTGTGAGGGCCACAAGGCCCTGCAAGATGGCAAGGGGAAGCTGTTGGTGGTCCAAGGTGGCCACGGGAGGGCTGCAGGGTGCCACGGGATGTCCAAGGGGGCCGCAGGAGAGCCTCAGGTGGCCGTGGGAGGTCCAATGGGGGCTGTGGGTGGCCGAGGGTGCCGGGGGGAGCAGCATACCCTGACAGGCCTGGGCCCCTCCAAGCCAGGGCCTGGTGCCTTGCACCAGCAGTAGCTCATCCTTTGGAAGAAATGGTATAGCCCAATAGCCAGGATATTGGGTCAGGAAGGATTTTTTTGGAAGGGATAAGATCACAAATTATGTGATGTAGAGAGAGAATGAATACTAGAAGGACCATTTACATATCAGAGTGCATATATGATGGTAATATGTATGAAAGGATAAAAACATAAAAAGTAAAAAATATACCTATTTATATTTCTTTTGTATTGATTCTCACATTTAATTCTGACCAATGCTTACCTTATGATCTAACATAAAAATATATTTCTAAATAAAATTTTCATAAACTCTTTAGAATTCCTTGTTGTGTTGGCTTCTGTTTCTTCTACTCTATATCCCCCACACTCTTTAAAATCATCCGTAACATTGCTCTTTACCTTTATTTGATTCACTGTTATTGATCTAAAAGTGTACTTTGGCCTCTATTACATTTGCAGCAACTACCTGGCCAAAAGCCAAAACCGTAAACCATGCACCTGTAAGAAGCTTTTCATGGCATGATCATGATCAATTAAGCAAGGCCGTAACTACCAATTAAGAAACAGCCAATAATAATTAAGACTGTCATCATGACGTCAGCAAAACATGTAGGTGAAACCACAATCAATTAGTAATTTTTTATTTATTATTAATTCAGGTTATCCCTACAAACCTCAGCATGTGTCATTACAATTTCACATCTCTATACTTCTTTTTAAGGGTTAATTATAGTTCAGTCATGGTTAAAGTATTGAGGACTGTATACATGGGAGGGCTTAGGGTATTTGAATACCATCCACGTTGTCTGTTTTCAAACTCCCAGGGAACGAGGTTGAAATACCAATTTGTGAAAAATGTATGCAACCCAATCAGAGGATCACTTAAAATTGTGTCATTCAGTCAGGTCTGACTCTCTGTTAGGGAAATTTTACCCTGCAGAAGAAAAGAACACAGCACACAAAGGGTTAACCTGGTACCAGCGAGAGACTCAGAATAAACCACACAGGTATAGTGATTAAAATGGTCTCTGATTCAATCTACAAAAATCAATAAATCTACTATTCTAGTCCATGCAAGTTCAATGATATGTATTAACTCATTAATTGCCATGATCGATATAACACAGAAATTACACATAACATTTTTTATTTTTTTATTGCAGATTTATGAGCTTGAGACTGTTGTGCAATTAATTCTAATGTCTTACATCTCTTTCCCTGTCTTTAAAAGTGAAGTATTGATTTTTTTATTTGCATATACAGTGCTACGATCAGGTGTTTAATCCCCTTGCGGGTCCGCTCTAGTATTCATAGGATTTTTGGCTACATTTGCCAGTTACGGGTGTGAAAACAATTGGGGGCTTGAGGAATTGTATCAATTTAATAGTTCCGGATTTTTAGCCTTTTACCTGCAGTTCATTTGCAAGTAGCTTAAAGAGGCCATTTTAATATCCATAACTTTTGCGGGCTACAGTAACTACTATTTGGACAATTTTTTAGGGGCCTTTGTATATTAAAAGCTGAGTTACGTGGTGAGATAAATATCACTTTAAAATTGAAAAGATTTCTCAAAAAAATACAAATGAATGATGGCAGCTATGTTTCATAGTGAGTGTCATGGTGGTCCAGTGGTTAAGATTCAGTGTTTTCATCACTGCAACCTGGATTCAATTCTAGTCAGAGAACTAAGAGGTCACACTACCCTGAAACCATGCAGGGTTGGGCCTGGTCAGTACTTGGATGGGAGACCACCTAGGATAACCAGGAGCTGTATGCTATGGCCCACTCGAGAAGGAAATGGTAGCCCACTCCATTATCTCTGCCATGAATACCAAGCAGATCAGCATGGTGTGTTACGGTCCATGAAGTCACAGAGAGTCGGGTACGACTATATAACGCAAACACACACACATGTTTCATAAGTAAAATTAAAATGAAAATAAACCATATACCCTTATCACGCAGCCTAAACGGCATTATGTTATTATGTTATTAAATATGATAGAGCAGCTTGTATTTTCTTATGATTGTGATTATTTTTGTCCTGTTTTATAATATTCATTAATGATTAAAAGCCACATAAAGAAGCTGAAATACACAAAAATATAGCATAGAATCATAGATATAATATTGGTTTAATTCACGTTTCAACCTGCTATTTTATAACTTTAATTACTTATAACATTGCAGGTTTTTATTTTGGCCAGTACAGAGACAGACAAGCAAACTGTAATCCTATTTAGCACATCAAAGCAGCTAATTAATATGTATGAGCCACTCATTTGCATAGAATTGCAGCAGCAACCTGGAATTTCCCAGGATTGACTCTTTATAGAACAAAATGGGTAACACAACATATAGACATTTTTTGCTCTTTAATATTAAGCTTAAAACAACTTGATTTTGGGTGACAGATTCCCTTTAAATCTATTTTTTCAGTTCACTATTAATTATCATTAAGATTCACCTGCACACAGCAGCAAAGAAAGGCTTTAGTAAAACATATAATTTAAAACATTGTTTCTTGTTTGTGTCACTCAGTCGTGTCCGACTCTTTGTGACCTCATCACAACATGCTGATTCACTTGGTTGAAATACTGGAGTCGGTTGCCAGTTCCTTCTCCAGTGGGCCACAGCATAAAGCTTCTGGTATTCCTAGGTGGTCTGCCATCCAAGTACTAACCCGGCCGAACCCTGCATGGCCTCCGGGTGGTGTGACCTCTTAATTCCCTGACTGGTATCAAAACCAGGTCACATCGGTGAAAGAACAGAATCCTAACCACTGAACCACCAGGGAACCCTGTAGTACCCCTCAATTTGCTTCTGCACTCACCCTGACCTTTCCCTTTTGTCCTGCAAAATATTGTAAAGATGACAATCACAATCATCACAGATTGCATTAATTATGCATGCCAGATTACCTGGAGCGTGCTCACTCTGGAGTCATGGAGTTATTGCATTGTAGCTTAACCCCTACCCCATTCTATTTAAGAATATTTAAGTAGTCTGGTAAATTTAACTTGAAAAGTACGATATGGTTGTATGAAAATAACACATTCCACTGAAGTGTCATATTTATTGCGTGCTATTATGTCACACTTGGGTTGATACAATGCAAAATGTTTTTAGAAATGTTAAAATAAATAAGCACAGCTTTTGCTTTATGGTACCAGACATTTCCTTCTGTTACTAACAGCATGGGAGTAATAGGTGGAACGTTGTATTCCGATAATAATCATTTAGTTCTGATTAAACATTGTTGTCGTGTCATTCAGTCATGCCCAACTCTCTGTGACCTTATCACATCTTTATGTTCGTCTGATCCACTTGGCTTTCATGTCAAAGATACTGGAGTGGGTTGCCAGTTCCTTCTCCAGTGAGCCACAGCATACAGCTCCTGGTATTCCCAGGTAGTCTCCCATCCAAGTACTGACCAGGCCCAACCCTGCATGGCTTCAGTGTGGTGTGAGCTCTTGGTTTCCTGACTGGAATCAAACCACGTCGCAGTGGTGAAAGAACTGAATCCTAACCACCAAGGAACCTGATGAAAGGTTGCCACTATAAATAGCCACTTGACAGTAAAACTACAAAGAAGATTAAATCAAGATACAATTCCTCCAGACTGTTCAATTTCAAAAGAGATAACCTGAAGATTTTCTCTAAAACTTTCCTACCCATGGCTTACATAGCTGTTAGTGTGTTACATACTTCACAAACATGGGACGTTTTTCCAAACTTCTGTGGTCCTTTAACCTCAGCTACTATCGTATAGTTTCATAAATGTATACAAAATGTTCATATGCTTGAAGATTAAATTTCACCTTTTATTGAGTTGAGATATTTGTTTTTATAAACTCCTTGGTCCTATCAGCGGGTGATCATTCAGAGGGTGGAATTCCTTAGCTACAACGAACATGACACAAGTCCCCCAACTGTTCTGTTTAGTAAGTCAACACCCAAAGAATTGTTTTGCCCATCACCTTGTGACTTGGCCAGCATGAACACACAAGCTGGATACAACTGACCAACCACTGACATTTATCAGGGGTCGAGCGACACAGCAGGAAAAGGCCCCCGATCACTATGGATGCAATGTGCTTATTTTGGATTGCGGGATGAAAATGACTATTTTACCAATAGCCTCCTGTGGTTCCCATCTGATCTTCCATGTAAATAGTTATATCATATGTCCAATAACCCTACTGTTTTTCTGGTTTGCTGTAGGATCACAAAAAAAGCCAAGAGGGTAATTTGTTTTAAAGCAAGAGATGGCTCGTGTTTTTAGAGAAAACTCCATGTGTTACCAAAGCTGTAATAACAACAACAACATTCTAGGGGGATGTCAACACATGGGGACACTATTTATTCTTTCCAAATGATATATTGCTTTAGAATTACGGAACACATTGGGTTAAAACCTATGTCTAGATGCATGATGATAATACCCTAGACAGTGGGACCTCTATAATTGTCATTATTCCGTTCCTGAGGGACGGACGATACTGAATCGGATGAATATAGATACTTTTTTTTTTCATTGGAATTAACTAAAATTGGAATAGCCCCGAATCTGATCACATATATAGTTGTGAGCATGCGAGTTGTTGCTAATGCTTGCGGGCTCGCATAGCCGATGGTGCTCCTTGACAGCAAGAAAATACGAGACACACTACGACCCATTACGACCTCGCAAAAATCGTCCGAAACCGGCGCACATCAAAACATGAAAAATACAACAAATACACACAACAAATACATAAAAAGCTTACTTACAGGAAGAGGAGGCATCCAGGACCTCGAAAACTAAAGTTACACCTCAATTTAACTCAAATTAAAACAGTTTAGACACTAAAAAAATTATCTAAGCGAGAGAAAAAATGGCCGCCGAAAAAAAACGAAAACGAGGCTACAGCAGTCTAAAGACGCAAAATACCACCAAACACCTACGTTTTTGGCGAAAATCACCTACGAGATTAAAAAACAAGGACGCAACACGCGCAACCCCAAAAACATTACAAACACAATAAATACAAACAACAAACACATAAAAAGGTTACTCACAGCAAGGGGGGGGCACCGAGGACCTCTGCAAGTGAAGTTACACCTCCATTTAGGTACAAATTTCAGAGTTTAGACACCCGAAAATCAACTAAGCGAGAGAAAAAAAGGCCGCCAAACAAAACGAAAAAGAGGCTAAACGACCCTAAACACGCAAAACACCACCAGAAACACGCAAAACACCACCAAACAGCTACGGATATTCAGAGAAAGTCAGACGGCATCGAAAACGAAAGACTCTAAATGAGCTACAGCCGCATACCACACATTAGCCGCCATTTTAGAACAATAACTTATACAATGTGGAAGTACACAGCTACGCTAACGGATTTGTCTCGCGCACGCACACTATTACACTCCACACATTTATCACGCTTACACAGCAGCTCCACACCACTAATGCTGCAGCAACATCAAAACAGATTGCAGCTCTTCAACACAATGCTTCCTGCATATATTACTTCAAAATAGGTAAAGTATATTAATTTATTAATATATTATTTATTTTATTATTATACACCAAACAGCATTAGCTCACTTACAATTTCATTGCCGTAATTTTTTGACGGGCAATTCGCTAGTACATAAATAAATACAAATATAATCAGAACTTTCCCTCTACTGAGGAGCGATGATGACAGAGGAGCAAAGTAATTATTGTATGGAAGAGGAGTCACCTTCCATTATACATCAGGTGACTCCAATTCTGGTGATCAGTGTCTTTTTTTGTCCCTTTACCAATGTTCACCAGCACTCTGTATAGCAAAGAACTTGTCCAATGTTGTCTGTTTCTGTCTGTTTTTTAAAAATTGGATTTTTGGATGATTTTCGATTTGGCGAATATAGGAGTTCTACTGTATGTTTCATATATGTCTTGGCCTAAGACCAAGACTGTCCAAAAGTAGTTGTTGGGGCCACCCCAGACAACATTTTTAGGATTCACTTGTGTCAGCACAGGTAAGTAAATCAAAATGACTGTGCCAATGATTAATCCACTGCTATTTAAACAAGATATCCTGAAAATGAGGTCTCTTGGCATCTTCAACACTCGCCCAAGGTAATAACCTACAATGAAATCCTATAACATCGGACTTGGTTTAATCATTCCATAATCTTATCAATGTTCCATATTTTCTTCTCCCAACTCTATCTTTGTTTTTTATTTATACACTAGCGACTTGCCCGTCAAAAAATGACGGCAATGTGATGTATATGTTTGTCAAGTTGTTTAGTTATTAACATATATTTTTGACACTTGTAAGTATTTTAATATGAACGTGTATTTTTGTAAAATGTTGATGTAATGGTTTTTTAAAATTTAATTTGTATCTGAAGAATTGTTAACTTTAATATACATTGAATGAATAGGAAAGCAAAAAGTAAAAAGCCTTCTTGAAACGTTGCGAATTTTAACATGAAGTTTAAAATATATGTAAGCAATAACCTTCAAAGTATATATTTTGAAACTTGAACTTTATTTTGTATGTAAGTTTAGAAGTTGACAAAACATTTTGTATAATTTTGAACATTATAAACATGAACATAGTGAATACATTTTGTAACCTAATTTTTTATTAAAAGTATTAACATTTGAATGTAAAAACAATTGACCTTTAAATTATTCAGTATTAACATGCAATTTCTATCACAATAATTGTTAACTTGAATATACATTGAATGTATAGGAAGGCATACAGTAAAAGTCTGCTTAAAACGTACGTAATTAAAGTAATTCATTACTGAGCACATAAACTGGCGATAAACATTAATGTAGTTAGTAATCTTAAGATAACAGACAATATTTACATTGTGACTTAAAAGGTGCTTGACCTCTTAACATCCACTTTGTAATCTGTTGAATGAAATAACTTTAAAATATCTATTTTAAACTTGTAACATTAGAAACATTAACATAGTGACTTAACATTTTAACATAATTTTTACTAAAAATGCAAGGCAAGTATTTTGTGAGGCGAATCATTCATAAACAGTACTTTCATTAATTATGACTGAATTAAACAACCAATTGTTATGTATTTTGGAATGCTTTTAAAAAATGTTGGCATCTTTAATTTGTATCCTGCAAAGTTATAGTACTTCATAGTAGACAATGTTTTTAGTAAAAATACGTCCATCTTCTAATAAATCACCTTGACTTTCATTGTTTTCAATGTAAACTTTAATAGCCTGTGGATTTTTGCACCGTGACAACGCAACATACAATTGACCATGTGCAAAAACTGGTTCTTCCAAGAAAATACCCACAGATTTGAAAGTTTGACCTTGTGATTTATTAATGGTCATGGCAAATGCCATAATAATGGGAAATTGTCTTCTTTGAAGTATAAAAGGGAGACTACTTTCACTTGGTGCTAAATCTATTCTTGGTATGAAAACTCTCTCTCCTCTATGGGTCCCAGTTAAAATTTCAGCATCTATAAAATGGTCCTTTAATTGTTGACCAATTAATCTTGTGCCATTGCATAGGCCTTTTTTGGGATTCATATTTCGCAGTAACATGATAATTGCACCTTTCTTTAGCTGCAAAATATGTGGTGGCATTCCAGAAGGAGTTAAAGAGTTTATGAATTCAGTCGAAAAGTTAGCCTGACTTTCATTGTCATCAGCAAGTACAGAATCAGCACTGTGATAATTTCTTTGTGGTGCATAAATTTTTTTTAAGATTTTATTATTGAGGATTAATGCATCTTTATTTTTACACGTCAGGATGACTTGGTTGGCAAGCTCGGAATATTCTTCGTTATTTATGCTCTCTTCAAATATAGCCGATATAATATCTTGTTGACAAATCATATGAGGTGGGATCTCTACAGTGTCGTCAGGTAAATGTAGTATTTTTTCTGTTCTGCCTTCTCCAATTTTAATAAGCCAATCATTGAAATCAGTTTGCCCTTCTGATCTCATATTTTGTTGCAGTTGAAGATGGGTAAAATGTTTCCATACTGTACTTGACTTTATACATGTTTCGATAATGTCAGTTCGATTTCCATGTACAACAACAGGTAATGTTTGTCTAAAATCGCCACCCAACAACATTACCTTTCCACCAAATGGAAAATTATTATCCATGACTTCACGAAGCAAACGGTCAATACATTGGAGGGCATAGCATGACATCATTGTGGCCTCATCTATTATAATTAATTTACATTTCTTCAATTTCTTTGCTTGTAAGGATGTCATGCGAATATCTGACACAGAATTTTCTAAAATAGGCACTGGCAGTTTAAATCCACTATGAACAGTTCTTCCACCTTCTAATAAAAGTGCAGCAATTCCAGTAGTGGCAAACGCCATTGCTATTTGTCCTTGTGCTCGTACTGAACTCATTAATAAATTGTACAAATATGTTTTTCCTGATCCGCCAGGTCCATCAAGATAGAAATAACGCTCTGTCACCATGTCATCATCTATAGCATTTTTAATGGCATGAAATGCTTGCAATTGTAGTGTATTTAAAGTTGCAAGTCTTTCTTCTGTTCTTTCTGCTTGTAGTTGAATGTCATAGTCTTCAAAGTTAATGTCATCTATAAGACCTGGATCAGGCAAATTAAAACTTGCACAACTTAATCCATGAGTTAAAAAGACTTCTTGGATTTCCATTAACGCTTTTAAGTGTGCAATGGGTTCATTGTATCGTCGCATAAAGTCTTCAGCCATATTACTTTTAAAAGTCTCCCACAAAGCTAATGCATTTGGAGCATTTGAGAAGATACAAATAAAAGCAAATTGTTCTCTCATCTGTCGCGGCATTTGACATTGTGCTGCTTCTTCTAAGCATCTTTCCCACTCTGTATCATCAGCGAGTAAGTTTCTATGTCTTGCAGCTAAATGGAAGGATTCATATACAATGTCATTAACAGTTCTTAAGTGTTCAAAACTTTGTGCTCCAGGAACATTTAAAAGTAATATCCGTAAGCAAAAACGTTCAACATCTCTTGGACTGACTGTGTAAATTCTTGGAATAATTTTATTGCCTCTGCTTTTTCTTGGTCTCCATAATCCATTCACAAAAACATAGTGATATGGAATTTCAATATATAAGTATTGTGTTGCTTCAGCATCAGTGGAATTTAATGCAAACCATGCAGTTAGTGTAGTGTGACGATCTTCACTTTGGGCCAATGCATTCATTTCATTTCCAGCATGGAAATAGACTAAATGTCGTTGTGGCAAATGTACTGCTAACCTATATACTGCATGTGATCTATCATGCATTTCAAATTTTAAAAGCCGCCACATAGCTTCTGGCGCACTGACATAGCGAGCATCTACATGAGATGCAAGTTCATCATGTACTAACTCACTACTTTCAGGGTTGTCTGCACTTTTGACGACTACAGTAGCTGCATCGTAACCTTTGTAAATATATTTATAGACATATTTAATTGATTTGATGGAAGTGCAG
Organism: Discoglossus pictus; assembly: GCA_027410445.1. Lineage (NCBI taxonomy): Eukaryota > Metazoa > Chordata > Amphibia > Anura > Alytidae > Discoglossus > Discoglossus pictus. The sequence continues at coordinate 377,918,688 of CM050167.1, forward strand.
GCTTCTACGTTGATGTGGGCGTTGTACTTCATGAGTAAATGTGGATTGTAGGGTACTACATATCTATTGTCCACTTTTTTCCCACGAATAATGGCACTATCTCCTTCTCTTCTTTTATAAAGTGGATATCCATCACAATTGGCATAGGTTTTGTCTCTATAATCTTTGGGAAATTCTTTGGAACATTTATTATTTTCCATACATGGTGATTGTGGATTAAGGTCACCACAGGGTCCATGAATCATGCGATGAGTAACAATCTCATATAGTCTACCATATAGTTCTGGATCTGGTAGTTCAGCAACAATGACTGCATCCACTTTGTCTGAAGTATCTAATTTATCTTTTTCTTGAAGTATTATTAGAAGATGTGCATGTGGAAGGCCTCTTTTTTGAAATTCAATGGTATATACATAAGCAAGACATTTTCCAAATAACTGATTTATAGTGAAGTCACGTATTAATTCATTTAATTTAATCTTAAAAACTCTGGCTACTAAATCTGGTCGATCTGAAGCAGTTTGTCCAAGAAGTAGATTTAGTGTAATTTCTGGCCATTGTGGATTACATGTAAATGTCACAAATAAATCGGGTTTGCCAAATTTTGTCACAATAGCCATAGCATCATTGTATCTTTCTCTCATATTCCGAGGAGATCCTTGAAAGGAAGATGGTAAAATGATGGCTTTGCCAGCTGTCATGTCTCTGCTTGTAGCCACGTCAGCAACATAGTCCATGAGTCCAGAATATTGTTCTACACGGAGTTTATCTTGTTGATATTTGATAAAGTTTAAATTATTTGCCTCAACTTGCAAATATGAATCAATAATCCATTGTTGTGTTAGTTTCCCACCACATAAAATTGGATTAAATACATTGCGAATGGCAATTTGAGCTACTTTAAATTCAAGCATAGAAACATTATTTCGGATTCTGGCTTTAGCATTTGGGTAACTGGGAAGAGTTAATTTTGGTTGCCAACCTGCTTCTCCGTGTGGGAAAAAGATGGGATATGTCATTGGATCTAAATTTGGACTTAAGATACTCATATTAATAAACGGTTGGTCCTCATTTCTAGGATATATTCGTATGTCTCTTTGAAATGGTGGTTCTCCTTCATCATTGTGAAACACCATTGCAACCTCATTTGTTGTTGGCAAGTTATAACGACGTTTATCAGTATGTCTGTCTCTTTTAAGCACCATATTAACCTTCGGCATTGGTAATTGATGTGTTTGTGAATGAAGTAGTTGTTCATTTTCTACTTCTGCCAATTTTTTATAAGCTTTACTGTAGGGATTGTTGTCCATAATGTTATTTAGCTCTATGAAAACAGTGGGTAAGCATTTTTTATTTTCTTCCATCTGCATACGTTGGTCAACAGCTTCCATTGTATCTAGGACATATAGTTGAGCGAATTTTCTTTTATTTCCTTCCTCTGGATGTAAATGGGAAGTGCGATGATAAATTTGTCCTTGGACTTTAAAACAGTAAGGACCATGTCCTGGTACATTAGCAGCCAATGTTGCCCCCATAGATGCAAATGATATGGCACTATTGTAGGATCTTATGTTTGTCTTAAAATTTTTGTAATTTGGAAAAGTAGGTTCAGTCATAATATTTAGTAAATAGGTTGGAAATTGTTTCCTTTGTGGAAGTTTGAACTTTCCTTTTTGACAACAACTAATAAATTGTCCATCTCGGGGTCTCTCCTGTTTAAAATAATAAGCCTCACAAAATTGACATTGAGTAGTCATGTCCCCACAACTATGAACCTCTACTGCTAAAGACTTCATTAAAGGACAATTTGCAATGCATATTGGATGTTGACTTTGATATTCATCAGATGAAAAGTCATGAAATGTTTCAACAACAGGTTCTAAATGTTTAGTTTTTTTCGTACATTTTCTTGGTATATGTTGGACTTGTTCGGTTGAAATTTCCTGTAAGTTTTTAGTAAGAGTTTGTAAATGCTTTTTTTTGGTATTTTTTTTTTTTGGTCTGTCTTGACTGGTATGTTGTAAAATGTCATCTGATGTTTTAGGAACAGTTTGTAAATGCTTTATTATTTGTTTATTTATTTTGGTTGTATGTTTCATTTTTGCAGCGGATATTCTTTTATTTGCAAGTCTTTTGCGTTCTTTTTCTCTTCTAATTTCTTTCTCCTCCGGTGTCTGCTGGGCGGCCCATCTCTCTTGTCTTTCTCTAGTTTGACGTCTTTTCTTCTCTTCTTTGGTCTCGTTATCAGCCATATTAATCTGTAAACGGAAACAAATAAATGTAATTGTGTATATTTAAATTTGTAATTCCTGTTAAAGATGATTGTGCACAATTGTTGAAATAAAAGGCAAATCATGAATGTATCATTGATATTTAGTTAAATTTATAATTCCTGTCTTCAGTGGCTCAGAATTTTTCCAATGGAATACTGCTGTAAATAAGCATGTAACATATTTATTTAAAATAATGGTTGTATTTATTAAAAACTTTGTTTGTGGATAGATATTTACCACTGCAAAACTTCTTTGCTGAAAAAAAAAGTGATGTGGTTATTGAGCTATGTATTGCATAGTAGCAATTTAAATAAAATAAGTGAGATAGTAAATTAATTAATTTATTTTTCTGTTGAGACGGATGCAACTGAAACCAGTTTCTTTAGTGTTATTCTTTAGTAGTTATTATAGTTTACCTTGGTTGAAGTGTGATTTAAATCCGAATGTTTGTTGCTCCTCGGTTCAAAATCGTTGTCCAATGGTGTGGTCCTCTGTCGGAAGTCCTCGTCCGATGGTGTGGTCCTGTCGCGATAGCCCCTGTCCGATATTGTGGTCCTGTGGCGATATCCCTCGTCCGATGTTGTTGTCCGTTGGTGAAAGTCCTCGTCCGATGGTGTGGTCCTGTGTTGAAATTCCTCGTCTGCTGGTCTGGTCCTGTGTTGAAATTCCTCGTCTGCTGGTCTGGTCCGAGTCCTCGTCCGATGGTCCGGTCCGGTCCTGTGGAAAAAGTCCTCGTCCGATTGTCTTGACGCAGTATCTGTTGTAATGTAAAATAGAAAATGTTGTTTGAGTGAAATGTCTTTTAAATAAGTAAAAAATGTATTAATTTTGCTGTATTGTATCAGTTATGTTTATTTTTTTTTAAAAAAATTTTTTTAACTTTCTGTACAATCCCAAGACTTTTGTTATTCTTATTTAAGGTTCTTAGTAAGGCTTGTGGGTTGTGATATATTACATAAGAATATGAATTTATTTTGCTATGTGTTTATGTTAGTTTTTGTACAATCCTGTTTTGTGCGCACCACTTGTGGTATACTTATTTAACCTTTATTTGGATGGTTATAGTTAGTGAAACATGAAATAATATAATTAATGTAGTTTGCTATGTGTTTGTGTTAGTTATTGACAATCCTGTTTGGTGCACATCACTTGTGCAAAACTAATTTCTTCTTCATTGTACAGGTTATAATTTGTTAAACATTAAAGAAGAATGTTAATATAGTTTGCTATGAGTTTGTGTGCTTTTTTATACAATGCTATTAGGTGCACAACACTTTTGTTATTCTTATTTTTGGTTATTTGTAAGGCTTATAGGTTGTTAAACATTTAGTCCCTCATTGAATTGCAATTTTGCCAATTGAAGAGGGCTCTATATAATTACATAACATATTTATTGAGCAAAGTTTTTAGTTATTGAAAACCTTGATTGTGGTTAGAAGTTCATTAACTAAAAAGTTCTGTTTCCAAAATATGTTATGTGCTTATATAGAGCCCTATTCAAATGAGGAAGTTGCAATTGAATAAGGCTCATGGTTATTTCTTGTTTATACTTAATACTTTACCTTGATAGAAGTTTTGAATGACAGACGGTCCCCTCCTGCCAATCTTAATCCGCCGGTCTTCTTTTAGTGTCTGTTTGAAAAAGAAAGTGAAATAGTTATTTGTATATTTATAATTTGTCATCTAGCAAAGCATGTCCTTTTGAGCATGTAATGTGTTCTTGTATCTTACCTCTTCAAATTTGTTGGTGTTCTTTAAAAGGGATTGTGCTTCACAGTGCACGGTGCAAATTGTTGAGAGACGCTGTTGATGCAGAGTCTGTTTGAATATGAAACGAAATAGAAAGATTCAGCTTTATCTGATGTATTGAATTGCAGTAAATTAATTCAATTAACCTTAATTTTTGTTGGGGGCTACACACATATCTCACATACATGAAGCACATTACATAGTTTAATGTAATTATTTTGTGTACGTGTGACATATCAGTATACATGAGTCAAATTTAAATGGTTAAATTAACATTATATTTATTTTTTCCAACACACATAAATGTGTGTGTGTGAGATGTAACTATAGATGATACACATATATGTGCGTGTGACATATCAGTATACATGACATATAATGTCATTAAAATGTAGTTGTTTACTGATTTTGTTGTAAGCTAATTTTGTTGCATTGGTAATACACATAAATGTGCGTGTCACATGTCACTATACATTATAGACATATATGTCGGTGTCAGATGTCACTATGAAGGGGCAATACACAGAAATGTGCGTGTCACATGTCACTATACATTATAGACATATATGTGCGTGTCACATGTCACTATACATTATACACATATACGTGCGTGTCACATGTCACTATGAAGGGGCAATACACAGAAATGTGTGTGTCAAATGTCACTATACATTATAGACATATATGAAGCACATTACATAGTTTAATGTAATTATTTTGTGTACGTGTGACATATCAGTATACATGAGTCAAATTTAAATGGTTAAATTAACATTATATTTATTTTTTCCAACACACATAAATGTGTGTGTGTGAGATGTAACTATAGATGATACACATATATGTGCGTGTGACATATCAGTATACATGACATATAATGTAATTAAAATGTAGTTGTTTACTGATTTTGTTGTAAGCTACTTTTGTTGCATTGGTAATACACATAAATGTGCGTGTCACATGTCACTATACATTATAGACATATATGTGCGTGTCACATGTCACTATACATTATACACATATACGTGCGTGTCACATGTCACTATGAAGGGGCAATACACAGAAATGTGTGTGTCAAATGTCACTATACATTATAGACATATATGTGCGTGTCACATGTAACTATACATTATAGACATATATGTGCGTGTCACATGTCACTATACATTATACACATATACGTGCGTGTCAGATGTCACTATACATAAAGCTCTGTTTAATTTTGTTTGGGAGCCTATAGACATAAATGTGCCATACATGATGACTACATAAATCCTAGTTTATTTTTTTATTTGTTTGACCTGACCTGATAATAAAATGTAATATATTATAGCTTACCTGTCAGTTGTAATTTGCACAATGTAAAGTAGTAAATTAGTAAAGAATTGTCTTCTCAAGTAAAAGCAGCATTTATCTCAGAAGTCACTCCGTTGATCACCTGAGGAGAAATGTATTTTTTAGTTGGAAATAGGCAGTATTTATAAACTTGTAGAAAGTTCTGGAAAGTGAGACCGTTAGAACGCAATACGCATGCGCTATTTGCGTTCCAGCTTACAATTTGCGTTCCATCCGCCATTTTAGGCGTATTACTGTTCAAAATGGTGTTTAATATGATTGTGATACGTTCCGCATAGTATGTGTTTCATTATTGCGAGTAAGTGTAGTGTAGTTACGTCTGAAGCCTCGTTTTCGTTTTGTTCGTCGGCCATTTTTTCTCTCGCTTAGCGATGGTATTAGTGTCTAAAGTGTTTATTTTGATTTAAATGTAGGTGTAACTTGTTTTTTTGAGGTGCTGGCTGGTTCCTCTTGCTGTAGGTAAGCTTTTTATGTGTTTGTTGTGTGTCTTTGTTAAGTTTTAAATGTTTGTATGTCGGCGTGTTGCGTCCGATGTTTGCGAACTCGTAATGTGTGGTAACGTGTCTCGTATGGTGTTTGCGTGTGTAGCATGGTGTTTGCGTGTGTAGCCTCGTTTTCGTTTTATTCGTCGGCCATTTTTTTTGTCGCTTAACAAAGTATTTAGTGTCGAAACTCTTTTATTTTGAGTGCAATTAAGTTCTAAGTTGCATTTTTGAGGTCCTGGGTGCCTCCTGTTTGTGTAGGTAAGGTTTTTATGTATGTGCTGTGTGTATGTATTGTGTTTGTAATTTTGTAATGTTCGCGAGTTGCGTCCGAGTGTTGCGAGGCCGTAATGTGTGTGAACGTGTGTCGTATGTTGTTTGCGAGTGTCGTAATGTGTTTGGACGTAAACTTTTTTTTTCAAGGGTCGCAGTTGCTGCAACTGAAGACCTCGCTTTGCGAGGTCCTCAGGTGCTGGCATGGAGCGCCTGCGGCGCTCCAAGCCAGCAACTGAGGCCCTCGCTTCGCGAGGGTCCTCAGTTGCTGGCAAGGAGCGCCTGCGGCGCTCCAAGCCAGCAACTGAGGCCCTCGCTTCGCGAGGGTCCTCAGTTGCTGGCAAGGAGCGCCTTCGGCGCTCCATGCCAGCAACTGAGAACCTGGCACAGTGCCCTCGCTACGCGAGGCCCGCGACTCGCTGCGCGAGTCGCGGCCCTCGCTACGCGAGGCCCGCGACTCGCTACGCGAGCCCGCAGCGTTAGCAACAACTCGTACGCTCACAACTATATATGTGATATACTAGTTGTTAATATTTTACAATTAAAGGGACCCTGAAGTCACACATTTGCTAGAATGCATGTACAATGGCAAATTAAATTAGTTTTCATTGCATGAAAATAAATGTTACAAGGGTTAAATGTTCCTTCAATGCCTCTGCAAATTGCTTTTGGTGGGACCTTCCTCTGACTAACTATGATTTGGCTGTGTCAGGGCACTGCACTAGTTGGGTTATTATAGGAATATGAGATACTCCCTCTACTGGCTGAATCTATTACAGCTAAGAAAATTAGGCATACATCCTGACTGTGAGCCCTATTCTATTAGAAGCAAATGCCTCTAATCCGTATTTTTAGCTGTGGGCATGAGCGTGTAGGAGCCTAAATAAATCTGGGGGAGGGACAACGTTTAAACAGACAAAAAACTGTGGCCCTGAGTGGTGCTATTCAACTCTATGGGTCAAAGCTTCCATGATAAAGACATACTGCTCCATAGCGCTGTGACCTATAGAGGCCAAAACTGGTAGTGCATGATTAAGTTTAATTTTGCTATTTTTGTGTCCCATATTCATATAATATGGGAGGGGGGATTTATCCCCCCTATCCCCCGCCACGCAGTTCCTACAATCCTGGCTGTGGGTGTTTTTTCTCTAAATGTTCTATGGACTCAAATGCGCAATTTATCTTCTTAAGACAAAATACGAAAACTCTGCTTTTTTAAGGCTGATTTCAAGGGGCGTGATCAAATGATCTGGCAGTATTTAAGCAAGCCCGTAATTTACTTCTTAGACATAGCCAATAGTAAATGAGTCGGTCAGTAAAACATGGAAGTTACATGTAATCTGCAATCAGAGGCTACAAATTAATTAGTGCCAATAAGTAATATTTGCTCATTAATCTTGCAATCAAGCAATCAATCATTCTATAAAATGCATTAGATCATCTGTTTTAATCCATGTGGGTTTCCTGATATATATTAACCCCTTGAGTCCTGGGATCAATATTACTCAGAAAAAAAAGTTGAAAATAATATATTTTAAATTGCATATTTGTGGGTTTGAGACTGTTGTGCAATTAATTCTAATGCCTTCCCATGCTTTTAAAGTACAGTATTGCGTGTTTAATTGCTATCACAGCTCTAATAAGTGTTTGAAAAAGCCGTTGTGAGTCCCATTTAGTACTCGTAATATTTTTGACAGAAACTTGATATTTTTTTCAGTTGCGGGTCAGACTTTATTTGCACGGTTAGAACTACGGGTCTAATAGAATATCGATTTTGTGTAACTTTAATTATTTAGAGCTCGTTATATTCGAGCTGTGTTAATACCAATGGAGTTCTAAGCGCATTCGGCTGGCCCGTAGTGATTGCGGGCAGGCAAATCGTAATCGGATATGAACAGCTAATAGAATATGTGGTAATATTAAAAGTGATTTTAAGTGTGAATACATTTACGAAATGGCCAAAAGAACAGGACCCTTTATTCCAAAGGCAGTTTGTAGAGGAAGTCAAATACCATGTTAGCTCTCTTACAGTGTTGCAAACATGGCATCATCACAGCTTGCTCACAGTAAAGACAGATAATATTAGAACCACATCATGATTGATTAGACGTTTTACACCACTGAGCTCATTTATCAAACTGTGTTATGTTATTTCATGTGGGATAATATCATTTGTTATTGGATGTGGCTAATTTATCACAAAATTATTAATCTTCCCCATAGAATAACACAGGATAAGGTGAAAATATTTTGTAAGATAAAACAGCTCTTTTTTGGGTTAAATTAGATTAAAGGAAAAGTTACACCTAAACATAAATTGCTCTTATATGAATGTGTACAGAAGTATAAAATATATACACATAAGTTCAGATATATATGAAAATGTCTTATCACTTGTTTTTTATTGCTACAGGATTTCTGTGAATTGGTGATGTGAGCTGCTGAAAAACACTTAAATATGAATGTAATTGTTACAGTTTAAAACTCATTTGCAGCAGGGGCATAGGAACTGGGGGGGATAGGGGGGACTAAATCCCTACCAGATTAAATGAATAGGGGACACAAACAATAGCAAAACTAAACTTAATCATGCATTGCCAGATTTATCCCCCCAGATGTTTAGGGGCTCCTTATGGCCATTATCTGCAGCTTGATTGCTTCTTAAATTGTTTCTTAAACTTCTGACCCAATGAACTCAACTTTCTAAGTGTCAGTGACAGAAATGGAACTCAAAATGGCAGCTTCCACTCTCCACAAACATGGAGAAGTAACTGGCAGTATAGGCATGTTCCATAACTTTTTATTATAGTTATATAGTTATATAAAGTTAATTTTTTATATAAAATAAACTTAAGTTTAGGTATAACATTACACAATTGATATCTCAAATATACGTGAATTTTGAAAAAGGAAAGACATTATGTGAGCAGTGCTTAGTTTTTCATGATTACTCATTTCAATGCCTGTTTTAAGCAGATGTTCTCAAATCAATGAAGTTATAAAAATATAACCTCATCACCCCTGCAAATCACAAGACATATCAAATCTCATCCCAAAGTATCATAAAGTCTTTTATGATCCATTGGCCATGTTGGTTTGAAAAAATCTGATTGCATCCAATTCTATTACAGTAATTGTAACACACACATGTATTTTTTTAATTTACATGTACTTGTTGAACAACTTTTTTGCAGTTATTAAAGATATTATTCATCTCTTTAACGCCCCCTGGTGGACCTTAGTATTATTCACTAAAATTGCTACATTTTCTGTCTGCTCTTATTTGTGCGCACCTTTATCTCCATCTAGTGGCGGCTTGTCATACTTACAGCTTTTTACTTGATTTTGAAGTTACCATAGTAGTCATATAATCTATAACAGGACAAATGTAATTATACATTTAAAATGTCCTCTTTTGAAGAACTACCCCTCAAAAAAAGCAACATGGCTTTAGAATGTAAAAATTAATAAAACTCCAACGTATTACTTTTATATGCAATCATGCTGCTGTGGAATATATCCTTTTAGTTTCTACTGATCTACTCCTTAAGGTGGAAATAAAGTTTGAAAGCAGAGAGGATTTTTCTGTCTACAAAAAGGGAATGAGGCAGCTACTACTGCCAGTACTCTTACTAGGACTTATGCAATGTTCATTGTTTTAAAGTGACACATGTTGAGACAAAAGCAGCAAGAAGGAGCGCATTAAAGATGAAGCAGTAGCAATAATTGCATATACAAGTGAAAAGTATTTATTTACCCATCAAATTTTTTTTGCAATGCAATAAAATTGTTTTTGCCGTTATTTTGCCCCTGAATAGCATTAAATAATACATAGATGTGTTACAAATAAAGGATACTTATTGAGCTTAGTTATTTAAAATGCCATAAAGAAAACGGTCCTTTGGTCCTTTAAGATTACTGGTAGCTGGAAGGATGACATTACAGAAAGCTATTATCTTTGCATGATAATATATACGCACATCCCCAAGAATCTATTAGTCAATAGTGCAACAGGTTGATGTTCCTGGGCCTCATTCAATTGCGATTTGGCCAATTGAATAGGGCTCTAAATAAGCACATAACATATTTTTTAAAGAAGTTTTTAGTTAGTAAGCATCTATCCAAAAGCAAGGTTTTTACTAACTAAAAACTTCTTTAAAAATATATGCTACGTGCTTATTTAGAGCCCTATTCAATTGGCCAAATCGCAATTTAATGAGGCCCCCTGTCTTTAACAAATTTTTTCCGTCCTCTTTTTGCAAACACCGTATCACAAGTCTGGTTTATAATTAGGTCAGTGAAACATTTCAAGTGAGTTTTGTCATCTATTCTGAAAAGGCGTTCCCTGAATCTCTGGCTTTGCAGTTTGGTGCTGCAGTTCCATTCCCAGAAGTGATTATTTTACTGTGTTGTCCGCTGAGCTAGTCAGATAAGAGCACAGAAAGAGTGAAGATAGTGACAGGGCCGGATCTACCATTTCGGGGCCCCTAGGCAGTGAACTCTAAGGTATTTATCTATTTACATATGTGCAGGCACATTTATATAAGTGGTACCTCAGTTTAAGTCAATACAAATAACAAGAAAAGGGGCAACTATATACCTAACTTGACTCCAAAGGTGGTCCAATAGATACCCATAAGGGTCATCATGTATGGCTTACTATAAAGGACCGCTTGAAACTGCATTAATCACTGGACTCATAAAATGCACCCCAGAGAAATGAATAGGAGTTAATAATTATCAACAAACATGTAAACTGAGCCAAAAAAAAACCATTAGTAGTATATCTATTAATACTACATGTGAGTGATAAACATATATGGATATAATGGGTTAAATATGTGACACGCTATTTGATGTAAAGCAGCAGTTATATATTGATTGGTACAGATTAGGGAACATGTGATTGATCCACTCTTATCCCTATACCAGACTGAAGCTACCAAGTAGAGCACCCATATAAAGTAATAAAGTTTAGTACATATGAGGGCGGCGGCGTGTGACGTCATCATTAAGCAACACATGTTTCGTAGATTACTTAATCCAGAGGCTAGGTTGATGGTACCCTGTGATCTCTCACTATTTAAAACCCTACTATATGACGTCTATCAATAAACTCAAATGGTTAACTCCTTCATGACCTGATGTTATTAGCTAAACACAAGGCTCCACTTGGGCTATTTACAACAAGCTATTTACAAAAAATAAATGCATAAGATATCCATTTGCATAAAATATTTATAATACTGGTTCCATAATACACTTACATTTTTAGTATAGGTCGTTAAGCCGTTCCGGACGACGCAATGTAAACCGGAAAGGACTTAAACCGAGGTGGCATTTCCCATAGGAATCAATGTAAATTTAAATAATCCGTTCCGAACACCAGATTTTTCACATTTTCTCAAACCGGAAAGGACTTAAACCAATATAACATTTCCCATAGGAATCAATGTAAATTTTAATAATCCGTTCCGAACACCAGATTTTTCACATTTTCTCAAACCTATGAAGGGAAACTTGCTTCTGCCTTTCTTGCAAAATGTTTCTGAAGTGAGACATTGCTTTATCATTAAACAAGTCCACAATGGGGCTTCCTTGTGGTTTGTCAGGTTGATTGTGTAATTCAGCCCATTTAGCACGCATTTCTTTGATGAGTGTGGTAGGTGCTTCCTCACTTCCCTCCTCTTCACCTGAAGATTAAAGTTTATCAGCCACTCCCTCTTGCGGCTCTCTCTGAAGTTCCTGCAGCTCTTCAGTACTGAGCTCTTCTCTGTTCTCCTCCACTAGCTCTTCAATGTCTTCATTAGTCACCTCCAGGCCCATGGACTTGTCCAGAGGCACAATGTCCTCCACTCTTTTGAAAAGTTCAGCCTCCAAGTTTACCTTGGTCACAATTTGCTCCAGCCACAGTTCATGGTCGTGTGAGAGACCTCACACAAGGCCTTATCTATCAGAGTGACACAGTGGAGGATATTGAAATGGTCCTTCCAAAACTCTAAACTGAGTATCAGAGGTCACCTCAAAACACCTCCAGAATAGAGCCCTGGTATACAGCTTCTTAAAGTTGAAGATGGCCTACTGGTCCATGGGCTGGATCAGAGGAATTGTGTTAGGGGGCAAGAACTTCACAGTTCAAAAAGTAAAGTCCTCCAGCAAGTTATCTTTCATGCCTGGAGGGTGAGCACTGTCCATGATTAACAGAGCCCTCAAAGGCAGTTTCTCCTCCAAATATTTATTCACAGTTGGACCAAACACTTCGTTCTTTCATTGAGTGGAGAACATTCTGGTTACCAAGCTTTTCTATTGGCTCTCCACATGACACTTAAGAAGCTTTTCTGCATGTTTTGCCTCTTAAAAACCCTGGGGTTCTCTCTGTGGTATACTAGTAGAGGCTTCATTTTTAAATCCTCACTATCCTCATTTGCGCACACCAACTGAGTAAGCCTGGCAATGACTTCTCTTCTTGGGTAATGTAGGTTTGGAAGGCATCCTATTACAAAATGACACAGACTCATCACAGTTGGACACTTGTTGGGGAACAAAAGCCTCAGCCTCTAAATACTCTCTGAACTCCCTGACAAATGTTTTGCCAGCTTCTTTGTCAACACTGGCTGCCTCTCCATGCCTCACCATTCTGTGAATGCCAGTTCTCTTTCTAAATTTCTCAAACCAACTGTGACTGCCTTTAAATTCTTCAGAGCTCTCACCACTTGTTGTAGGCTTGTCCTTTGTCAGATCAGTGTGCAGTTGTTTGGCTTTCTTGCATATCAGTGCCTTGGAAATGATATCAGCCGCTCACTGTTTTTCATTTATCCAAACGTACAATAATTTCTCAACTTCATCCAATGTCTTTGACCGTTGCTAGGTGATAGTACTCACGCGTCTCGCCACATCAGCTCCCTTAATGACTTCCTTACTTTTCAGAATGCTAGCGATTGTTGTTTTTGCCATTTTGTTCCACCGTCATACTTGGCTACAGTGAGGGAAAAAAGTTTTTGATCTCCTGCTGATTTTGAACGTTTGTCCACAGGCAAAGCAATTATCAGTCTATAATTTTAATGGTAGGTGTATTTTAATAGTGAGAGACAGAATAACAAAAAAAACAAGAAACATCATGTCAACAAAGTTATAAATTGATTTGCAGGGCAATGAGGGAAATAAGTATTTGACTCCTCCGACTTAGTACTTGGTGGCAAAACCCTTGTTGGCAATCACAGAGGTCAGACGTTTCTTATAGTTGACCACCAGGTTTGCACACATCTCAGAAGGGATTTTGTCCCACTCCTCTTTGCAGATCCTCTCCAAGTAATTAAGGTTTCAAGGCTGATGTTTGGCAGCTCGAACCTTCAGCTCCCTCCACAGATTTTCTATGGGATTAAGGTCTGGAGACTGGCTAGGCCACTCCAGAACCATAATGTACTTCTTCTTGAGCTACTCCATTCTTGCCTTGGCTGTGTGTTTTGGTTCATTGTCATGCTAGAATACCCATCCACGACCCATTTTCAATGCCCTGGCTAAAGGAAGGAGGTTCTCACCCAGGATTTGACAGTACATGGCCCCATCCATCGTCCCTTGGCCGTGGTGAAGTTGTCCTGTCCCCTTAGCAGAAAAACACCCCAAAAGCATAATGTTTTCACCTCCATGTTTGATGGCGGGGATGGTGTTCTTGGGGTCATAGGCAGCATTCCTTCTCCTCCAAACATGGCGAATTGAGTTGATGCCAAAGTGCTCGATTTTGGTCTAATCTTACCACAACACTTTCACCCAGTTATCCTCTTAATCATTCAGATGTTCATTGGCAGACTTCAGACGGACCTGTACATGTGCTTTCTTGAGCAGGGGGACCTTGCGGCGCTGCAGGATTTCAGACGTTCACGGCGTAGTGTGTTATCAATTGTTTTCTTGGTGACTATGGTCCCAGCTGCCTTGAGATCATTAACAAAATCCTCCCGTGTAGTTCAGGGCTGATTCCTCACTATTCTCATGATCATTGAAACTCCACGAGGTGAGATCTTGCATGGAGCACCAGATTGAGGGAGACTGGCAGTTATTTTGTGTTTCTTCCATTTGTGAATAATCGCACAAACTGTTGTCGCCTTCTCATCAAGCTACTTGGCGATGGTCTTGTAGCCTATTCCAGCCTTGTGTAGGTATACAATCTCGTCCATGACATCCTTGGACAGCTCTTTGGTCTTGGCCAGGGTGGAGAGTTTGGAATCTGATTGATTGCTTCTGTGGACAGGTGTCTTTTATACAGGTAACCAGCTGAGATTAGGAGCACTCCCTTTAAGAGAGTGCTCCTAATCTCAGCTAGTTACCTGTATAAAAAACACCTGGGAGACAGAAATCTTGCTGACTGATATGGGATCAAATACTTATTTCACTCACTGACCTGCAAATCAATTTATAATTTTTTTGACATGCGTTTTCTTGTCTTTTTTTTTCTATTATTCTGTTTCTCACTGTTAAAATACACCTACCATTAAAGGCACAGGCTGGATTTGGGCTCTGACAGGCACAGGCTGGATTTGGGCTCTTGAATTTGGGCTCAATTTGGGCTCATACAAGCACAGGCTGGACTAGGGCTAAATTTCGGCTCTTGCAGACACAAGCTAGATTTGGTCTCTTACAGGCACAGGCTGGCTTTGGGCTCAATTTGGGCCCCTACAGGCATAAGCTTGACTTGGGCTCAATTTGGGCTTTTGCAGGCACACGCTGGATTTGGGCTCATTCAGGCACAGGCTGGACTTGGGCTCAATTTGGGCTCCTTCAGGCACAGGCTGGAATTAGGCTATGATAGGCACAGGCTAGAATAATTGCAGGCACAGGCTCTTCCTGCTGCTGGGATTGCAGCAGCCTGCAGCAGTCTCTCTCTATATATATATATAATTTAATTACACAGAAACGCACAAGTAAGGTAAAAGCTGCACTGCCTGGACCTATATATCATGTCTAGGTATGAACAAAAGGGTAAGAATGTACTACTTCAATCAGTTACCTTATGAGCTACATAACATCTGAGTGGAAGTGGCAACACACTTTATTTCTTTCAGGTGAGCAAGTGGGAGATTTATCCTGGAATGATTACAGTAGCTGAGTATATACAAGGAAATGAAAAAGCAGCTACAAGTACTCAAGGTTTTAGTGTTAAACATAAAATGGTTAAACATTACTACTAGAGTGACACTTTCTTGTGATCAACCTCAAAGTACAGTACCTTCTCTATCTCTCCCTCCCTCTCCTTCTCAATCTCCCTCTCTCCTTCTCTCTCCTCTTTCTCTCCCTCTCTTTCTCTCTCTCTCCTCTCTCTCTCTCCTTCTCACTCTCTCTCTGTCTCTCTTTTCTTCTCACACTTTCTCTCCCTCCCCTCTCCTTCCTTCTCTCTCTCCTTCCATCCTTCTGTCTCCTTCCCTCCTTCTCTCTCCCTCTCCATCTCTCTCCTTCCCTCTCCTTTCCTCCCCTCTCCCTCCCTCTCCCCCTTCGGTGCCCATTCCGGGCCTCACAATGAGTGGCTTCAGTGCCCATTGCAGATCTCGCAATGAGTGGCTTCGGGGGCCAATTGCAAGCCTCACAATGCGCGCCTTTGGCACCCATTGAGGGCCTCGCAATGCGCTGCACGCATGCTCAACTCACAACTTTGCGAACGTTACACACAAACTGGCAGTACAACAACTATATCAGTGATAATTGCATGTTAGTGCATGACTAAGTGCTTATAGACTTCATTTTCAACATACAACTGAGTACAGTGCTATGGCAAAATGCTATGTATGACCACTTACTATACACATACACTTTTCAGGTATATTTTGAATAAAATAAACAATTAGTATTTTTAATTTATTTGCTGTTTTCATTTTTACTACTATTTACATTTTCTACTAGCTAAAAATATGTGGATTTGGTAACCTTATTAGGTGCATAACTTCAGAGTGCTTCAGAGCGGGCCATACTGGAGAGAAGAGGTTTGCCTCCTTCTCTCCCATGTAATATTGTCTGTTTGACTGTGACCAATCGCGATGAGCGCACACATTTCCGACCTGACAACTCTCCTAATTATAGGGAGGGGATTCATTAATTTCAACAAAGGAGCTCATTGTCCCCTCGCAGATACAGCAGATACAGCAGATACCCCAACTACAGCAGAAGTCTAACTGGTAGGATGACTGAAGAGATTGAGAAGCACCGATAGGCAAATGCCTAATTAGCCTATTGTAAAATCCGGCCATAGGTATTTTATAATTGTAATTTTAAGCAAATATAAAAATGTACTCTTGGTTCTGGCAACAGGGAAATGAGGCTGTCCATAGAAACAGGTTTTCTGGCCTGTTTGAGACATGTACGTATACTCAGAATATTTTTTTTTAACCTTAGTGTTTGTACAGTGGAGGGTTTTCTACCAACCATAGCTTACTTACTGTATGACCATTATTCCTTAATCACATATATAGTTGTGTGCATACAAGTTGTTGCTAACGCTCGCGGGCTCTCGTAGCCAAAGGCGCTCCTTACCAGCAACTGCGACCCTCGCAAACTTTACGTCGTAATGCAAACAACATACGACACAGCAACTGCGACCCTCGCAAACTTTACATCGCAACGCAAACAACATACGAGACACGTTACCACTCCTTACGACCTCGCAAAAATCGTCCGCAACCCGCGGACAGGAAAAAATGAAAAACACAATAAATACACACAACACATACATAAAAAGCTTACCTACAGCAAGAGGGAGCATCCAGGACCTCAAAAAATGAAGTAACACCTTAATTTAAATCAAAATAAAAGAGTTTAGACACAAAAAAATTCTCTAAGCGAGAGAAAAAATGGCCGCCGAACAAAATGAAAACGAGGCTACAGCAGTCTAAACACGTAAAACACCACAAGAAACACGCAAAACACCACAAAACACGTACGGATATTCCGATACAGACGTATACCACACATTACCCGCCATTTTAGAACAATGCGGAAGTACACAACTACGCTAACGGCTTGGTCTCGCGCACGCACACTATTACACTGCACACATTCAGCACGCTTACACAGCAGCTCAACACCACTAATGCTGCAGCAACATCAAAACAGATTGCCAGCTCTTCAACACAATGCTTCCTGCATATATTACTTCAAAATAGGTAAAGTATATTACTTTATTAATCTATTAGTTATTTTATTATTATACACCAAATACCATTAGCTCACTTACAATTTCATTGCCGTAATTTTTTGACGGGCAATTCGCTAGTATAATATAAGAAGGAGAACAAGAATTAGCTACATAGTAATTAAGCTAGGAAAAAAAAGACTTTTAGTCCATAAAATCTTTATATCCGCTCTGATCCCTATTTTATGCAAATTGTCATCTGATCTATAGAAGACAAACAAATAATCACACTGAAACATTTTTAGTTATTAGGGGAAATTCCTTCCTGATACCCAGGGCCATGTCTAGCTTTTTGGAGCCCTTCGGCAATGAAGTGGAGGAGCCCCTGCACGGACCCATTTTTGCCTTTTCTGTACATTCTAAGTCTGTCTTGTTCTAAGTGATTACCCCTATTAGCCAGTCTATGAACTACAACATTTAATTTTTTTTAAGCCAGGAACCATTTTATTTTGAAGTGGTGCCCCTCACAGGGAAGCACCTTTGGGCGGCTGCCTAGTTGGCCTAATGGATAATCCGGCCATGCTAATACCAAAAACTGGCTGATGATTCCCTGGATCAATATCTTACCTATTCTAGTTAACTAACATAAACTTATATGTTATTAGAATTTTTTAATATATACAACTTTTTTTTAACTTATCCTAACACATAAAGCGCTCAACAACAGGGCACCCCTGTATATCTCTGGTCTTTTCTTGAAATACTCCACCAACTGCCCTCTTCCCTATGCCAATGACCTTCTTCTATCTTCCTCTCTTATCACCTCCTCTCACTCCACCCTCAGGACTTCTGCTGTGCTGTCCCTTCTCTATAGAACTCCTTGCCTCGCACCACTAGACTATCTTCCTCCCTCAAAACCTTCAATAAAAGTGCATCTGTTTAAAGAAGCCTATCACCTTTAGCCCTATCATGTGCAACACATCTATTACCCTCCTGTATCACACCCAAACTCTTTAGAGTGTAACTTTGCAAGTTTTCCATTTTGTAAGGTGCTTTAGAAAAGCACTATGCTTAAAAACAGGGCCCTCCATTATATTGCAATTTGTTAGTATTGTTTTTTTGCCTTGCACTTAACCACTGTATACCACTACAGAATATTGGCGCTTTAGAAATAAAGGATAATAATAATAAATAATATTCATTTTTAAAGTGATCTATTTAATCTATTGTCACACCTTCCTTTGCCAATAAGTTCCACAATCTGGCTGCCATTACTCTAAAGAACCTGTGTCTTTCTTTAAGCTGAAAACTATTTTCTTCAACCTCAATTGTAAAGTTCTTGGCAAGGAAAGGTCACCTGACAATACCTTAAAGGGTGTCCATTTATTTTCTCTATTTTTACAGATCAGTGCTTTATCCAGGATATACACTGTAATTATGTCCCTAGACTATTAAAGTTAGCCCTTCTAAACTTAAAAGTCATTGCTTTTTAAATGTGTCATTATATCAATATTATTCATCATTACCATTTACATAGAGCTTATGTTAACATTTGGCATAGGGTTTCCATTGTCTATTAATTCAATACTTTTTGTGTGGTATATGAAAAGTGAACAGAGGTTTCTTCAATTTATCTTTAAACATTTCAAGGAGGGGTATCCTGGATTGAGAGTGTCAGAGAGAATATCGGCGATGCATGCCCACAAACTGGAGAAATATATGTTGGTGAAGGGATTCTGGAGACAGTTAGCAAAAAGTTAGTTCAAAGTTGGAACTTTATTTGACAGCAGGAGAACCTTGAAATATATGTAGTGTTTCATATGGAGCCAGTATAGATGCAACAAGTGTTATGTGGCAGGAGCAAGGTACTTACTGTAGGTGATGTATATGTGTGGTTGTCCTATATAAAGGCAATTGTAGTATTCTAGTTGTGATGATATAAAAGTATTCCATTCACCATCAGGACTGAGCAGTCACTTCTGCAGGGGCTCAGCCCCTGACACTGGGCCGCATATCATCGACCTGAACAAAAGCAATAACCAACTGGCACCTCTCCCAGTTCCATTCCCCATCAGGAATGAGCAGTCACTTCTAAAGAGGCTCGGCCAGTGATACTGGGCCACATATCATCAACCTGAACAAAAGCAATAACCAACTGGCACCTTTCCCAGCTTCATTCACCATCAGGAATGAGCAGTCACTTCTGCAGGAGCTCAGACAGTGACACTGGGCCGCATATCATCGACCTGAACAAAAGCAATAACCAACTGGCACCTTTCCCAGCTTCATTCACCATCAGGAATGAGCAGTCACTTCTGCAGGAGCTCAGACAGTGACACTGGGCCACATATCATCGACCTGAACAAAAGCAATAATCAACTGGCCCCTCTCCCAGTTCCATTCCCCATCAGGAATGAGCAGTCACTTCTGTAGGAGCCCATCCAGTGACACTAGGCCTCATACCATCCACCTGAACAGAAGCACTGACATTTTTCCAGTTCCATTCACCTTAGTTGTTTTTGCCTCCAGACCTGGAGCCTCCCACCTACCCTGACTACACCCACCACCTATGATTTGTGTTACTTTACATTACAGGTGTCTGCACCATTTTTTACAGCTGTTACACCCACTCTTAATCACTCATTAATCATCTACTCTATTTTCAATTACTCGCCAAGCCCTTGTTTCTCCCTTTTAATTATAAAACTTAAGATAATGATATTGATTAATTCTGCTGACCCATAAAAGCCGTATCTGTTTTGACACATCTATCTGCGGTAGTAGATTAACCCTTTTGGGTATTGGGTATTTTATATTGGGTATTTAAGCACTTTAGGATAAATTGTAAGAGCGTGGTGGAGCTGATGAATGAAGGACTGTTAAGCAAGATAATTTTGAATTCCCTTTGTCAAGCTACTAAACAAGGCAGGTCCGTGTGAAATCTGTTGAGAAGTTTTTACAAATGGTAGAGAGTGAAGAAAGGTATTTAAGAGGGGTAGGATTAGGGCCAGAGCTAGGGTTGATGTGTGGACAGTTAGTTAAAGAGGTCAGATAGCAAATTAACCCAGAGACAGATAGGAAAATACAGACAGGGACACTCAGACAGCACACATAGAGAAACTGATGGACACACAGATAGAGACTAGATGCAAGCATACACATCACATATATAGTTGTGAGCGTACGAGTTGTTGCTAACGCTGCGGGCTCGCTACGCGAGTCGCGGTCCTCGCGAAGCGAGGGCCGCGACTCGCGTAGCGAGCCGAGGCCCTCGCGAAGCGAGGGCCGCGGCTCGCGCAGCGAGCCGAGGCCCTCGCGAAGCGAGGGCACTGCCCGAGGGTCTCAGTTGCTGGCATGGAGCGCCGAAGGCGCTCCATGCCAGCAACTGAGGACCCTCGCGAAGCGAGGGCCTCAGTTGCTGGCATGGAGCGCCGTAGGCGCTCCATGCCAGCACCTGAGGACCTCGCAAAGCGAGGGCCGCAGTTGCTGGCATGGAGCGCCGAAGGCGCTCCTTGCCAGCAACTGCGACCCTCGCAAACTTCACGTCGCAACCCAAACAGTACGACACACACATTACGACACTCGCAAACAACATACGACACACGTTCACACACATTACGGACTCGCAACACTCGGACGCAACTCGCGAACATTACAAAATGTCAAACACAATACATACACACACCACATACATAAAAAACTTACCTACACCAAGAGGGAGCACCCAGCACCTCAAAAATACAACTTACACCTCGATTTTACTTCAAATAAAACAGTTTAGAGACTAAAAAAAAAACGAAGCGAGAGAAAAAATGGCCGCCGAACAAAACGAAAACGAGGCTACAGCACTCTAAACTCGCAAAACACCACAAGAAACTCGCAAAACACCACAAAACACCTACGGATATTCCGATACAAACGTATAACACACATTACTCGCCATTTCTCGCCAATGCGGAAGTACACGACTACGCTAACGGTTTGGTCTCGCGCACGCACAGTGTTACACTGCACACATTCAGCACGCTTACACAGCAGATCCACACCACTAATGCTGCAGCAACATCAAAACACATTCACAGCTCTTCCACACAATGCTTTAAAATAGGTAAAGTATATTCATTTATTAATGTATTATATATTTCATTATTACACACTAAACAGCATTAGCTACCTTACAATTTCATTGCCGTCATTTTTTGACGGGCAATTCGCTAGTATAGATATAGATAGGAGCATGCAGATAGTAAAGGGTCTCACACTGAGACATACAAGGACACACAGACTGAAATGGGACACACATTTAAACACTGACTGTTCATGTTTAAACACTGACTGCACCACCGTGTGCATCTTCCTCTTTTGTCCTGCTCTTCCTCAGCCTCTTGTGACAGTGCCCACTCTGGTCTGGACACTACAGCAAGAGTTCAGAGCTAGACTGCAGCATCCAGACCACAATGTGTGTGAGGAGGCTGCTTGTTTCCCAGCTGCTGTTGAGCCCCCTACCTGGAGAGGGTCCCTACTCGTTGAAGCAGTCCCTTGATGCCTGTCACATTGACCATCATCGATGGACAGTGTCATAATCTGCTTCTTAAAGGGGGCTTGATATGAACCTAGTTCAAGTCTACCCCAGCAGAATCATGTATTTCTTGTTCTCTGTGGCACAAAATATGGCTTCTGAAGAGGGCAATGCCCAAAGATACAGGCAGAGAATACTGGATACAGGATACTAGTGGCCTCCAGCAAGACCACTCCCCAATTCAGGATACAAAACACAGTCCCACACCTTGAATATGTAAAACTAGAACCGAACCTTTATTGAATTATGGAACCAACATATTTATACTCTACCTCCCATAACACACCCTTGTGTACCTTTGTGTATGTGTGTGATGTCAGCACTAAGTTACATCTCTACACCTTGATTACTATAGACCCACTTGAGATAACACTACATGAAAGGTTTCTCTAACTAGCTAGGAGTACCAACCTTGATGTTAATCTCAAGTGCTCAGGTCTCCCAAGTAGCAGTCATCTGCCTTGAACCTGTATGTGTGAAGGTGCAATGTCCTGCAGATAACTTCTGTGCAGAGCATTTTTACCATTTACACATATGATCTATATCAAATTTTCCCTTGTATAATTTATTATAACTAGTATATAAGATAACAATGTACAGGCAACATTTAACCACACATAATAATACATAATCACAATGCAAAAATGTTATGCTCCCTTGACCATATCCATAATTACTGGTAATGTTAGTCACTAAACAATGTAATCATGACAATGTCTTCCCCTTTCCTTTCTAGTATAGCATGGGAAGTTTATCCTGTTGCATAACTTACCATCTATACAGGTGGTTACCAGTCGTCTTGATGTGACAGTTCATCCATGTGATAGCCTCAGTGACTCTCTGGGCACCCAGCGTTCCTCGGTCCAGGGTGAATACTCCCTCCTTCTCAGTGGCCTTGTGACCTTCCCAAGTCCCTGAGGAGACTTATAAGACCACTGCCCTGGAGGACCCTTCAAGGTAGTCCAGGGGAAATAGTACCTGCTGGCTAAAAGGTCCAGCAAAAACTTGGTAGGAGCCTTGCCCAGCAAAGCCCTCTCCTTCCAGGATATGGAGAGCTCCTGTTCTGCTGATTCTGGAGCAGTACTCAGTCCCATGGGTAAAGTTGAGGAGCACAAGTTTCCTTTTGTCAGGCCTGAGCTTTTTTCTGAATGACCCGGAATGCTGGAGTTGCAACATGGGCTAGTGACATTCTCTGGTATCATCCATGCTGGATTAATGAGCAGTTCTGCCATGAGCTGTTGTGGTTCAGTAGCCATGGTTAACGGCACCCAAACAGTTTATTCGGGCAGCTGCAGGGGAGTCAATGTAGAGAGACCAGAAGACAAACCCCAATTTGGGGTACCCTCTGGCTTTTTGATCTCTGGATCTTCAGGTGGAACCTCCTGGCTCTCTCCTTCTGAGACTGCCTGGTGTGTAGATACAGGCAGCCCTTGTGAAGCAGCTGATATTGCCTCTTGTTCAGGCTGAAGAGCAGGGCTACTTTCTGTTTCTGCTCCCGGGTCTTTGGCTGGCTCCTGGATAATGGTCATCGAAGGAACCTTCCCACTATTTTCACAGTCCATTGGTTGGGCCCAGTGCTCGTTAGGTTCTTCTCTGACTCTAGGAGCAGGGTAGCTTTCCGCTAGGTCTTCCCATGGGCCCGACAATGGTGTGGTTTTGCCCTGTCCCCATGCCTCTAACTGGGCAAGGCTCAGCCCCCTAAAGATAGGGACCAGTTTGTCTTCTATATCCCAGTCAACTCCATGGATGAAGGCTTCCTTGTTACTTTTAGAAAGCCTGAGATCAGAATTCTCCCAACAGTCCATACCTTTATTGTCTGACCCAGCATTGGCAACATTTAGCTGGGTCCCTGTAGTCTCTGCTATATGGTTCTGTTTCATGCCTGGCTGGCATGGCCCCTCCTAACTGGACAGTCACAACCCATATAGGGATGCTTCATCTAGCAGGTCCAGATATCCTGCTTCCAGTTGTACTTCCTGCTGGATCTATGGCATCAGTGACAATAATGCCTCATCCGACCATTGGGCCACCCCCAGAGAGTTACAACGTCTCTTGAGCACATCTATTATTCGCTGAAAAGTGACCACCCCACAATTTAGAGGGCCATATGCCAGCTCTCAGAGTGCCTCTTTCAGCCCCAATGAAAAATAAGGATCCACACCAGGGATTCCAACAGCTTCTAACCAGGCTGCATACTGGTCCTCTAAGTCCCTTTCCTTCAGCCACTCTGTCAGCTCATGACCCGGCCTTAGTCTCAGAAACGCCATCCATTGGTTTAGAAGGGCCGTTTCTTGACAGTCCATTCCAAAAACAGCAACATTTTCTGTCTCTACTGGGGATACACATTTCCCCTCCACAGGAGCTGTAACAGGGTTGTTGCTTACCCCTCTCCACTCCCACAGAAACTCCTATATGATTTGTGTCAGGACAGTACTCTGCTAATCCTTGGTTAAATCTGCAGACATTTCCTCTGGTCTCAGTTCCAATGTAAGTTGCCGCCCTTCTGTATCTTATACAGAGATCCCACCCCTGCCACCAATGTCACAATCTGCTTCTTCAAGGATGCTTGATATTACCCTAGTTCAAATCTACCCTTCAGAATTGTGTAGTTATCTGTGGTACAAAAGATGGTTTTGAAGAGGGCAATGCCCACAGATACAGGCAGAGAATACTGGATACAGTTTACTAGTGGCCTATGCCAAAACCATTCCCCAATTCAGGATAAAAAACACAGAAACAGTCTCACACCTTGGATATATGAAAACTAGAACTGAACCTTTATTGAATCATAGAGCCAACATATTTATACTCTACCTCCCATACCATACCCTTGTGTACCTGTGTGTATGTGTGTGATGTCAGCACTAAGTTACATCTGCCTTGAGATAACACTACATGAAAGGTTTCCCCAACTAGCCATTAACGCACTAACACGCACAGCACTTGGGCCGGGGGGGCCCAAGTAGCAAGGCATGCCGTTAAGGCACTACAATTCCCAGCACTTGGCCGATAAGCGCCGAAGGCGCTCATTGCCTGTGAGCCTCGCGAAGGCAAATAAACACGCAGGACTAAGCCTACAAACACTTAGGAAACGCAGGATCGCCTTACAAGCTTATTAAATTGCCATTCTCCCAATTGACTAGGGCTCTATATAAGCACATAGCATCTTTTTTTAAAAATACGTTTTTAGTTACTGAAGACCTTGCTTTTGCATAGTAGTTCACTAACTAAACACATATGTAAAAAAAAAATGCTATCTGCTTATATAGAGCCAGATTCAATTGCCAGATTCACAATTTAATAAGGCTGTTAGGCTGCAAGCAGTTGACAAACGTGCAACTTAGAAAAAAAGATTACAAGATGCGGCACCTAGAAAAAATAAAATACGAGACGCAGGACTTAGAAAATAAAATACGAGGTCGGAAAAATACGAAGTTAATGACCGAACCGTGAAAAGCAAAAAACACGAAAAACAAAAAAAATACACAAAAAAAACAACAAAAACATCACACACAGCACGGGGGAACAGCCAGGACGTCTGTGAGTGAGGTGGAACATGAATTTAAGTTGAGTTTCGGCACTCGAAAATCGACAAAGCGAGAAAAAAATGGCGGGCCAAAAAAATGAAATTGAGGTTATACAACCCTGGACCGCACAACACACCGCTAACCGCGTACCACTTTCACACAGGAACGTATGAGGTACAAAATACACTACTACAAAGAACACCAAATACTCGTGAACCGCGTAGCACATACACAAATGACGCTACTTTACACTCTGAACTTGCAAATCGCAACATTACGCATCAACAGTAGCGCTTTACACAAATAAACCAACGGTATGCCCTCACGTACGCAGCCTACTTCTAATACACAGTTGGGACATTCATAAAACTATCTCCTCAGGCCAGCAACAGTCCAACTGGTATGCTGCGGGAAAATGAAAACAGATTGTTAGCTCTTCAGCCTATTGATTGATGGATATATTCATTACTAATTGGTAAAGTATATTAATTCATGAAGTAACTAATTAATTGATTATTATTTACAAAAATATAGACATATTTATCTGTCTTTTTGATGAGAGCAGAGGCTGCTCAGAGGAGCAAAAGTACACCAGAGGAGAGGCTCGCAATGAGCTCTGTAGGTCCCTCACAGTACACAAAGCTTCACATTTTGTGACAAACAGCTTCAAATGGCTTCAACATGGCTTCAAATTTTATTGCTCCGTCATTTTTGATGGGCAAGTCGCTAGTATATATATATATATATATATATATATATATATATATATACAGTATCGAGTCACATTATTATGACTTGACACTAGCCTACTTTTGACGAGAGCAGTGTGTAGACAATGAAATACGGCACGTGTCTTGAGCTGGCTTGGTGTATATATAAGGTCACATGTTGGCATTTTGCAAACATATCAATCTTCGATATCATTGGTAAAACATGCAATTTATCCGACTTTGAAAAGGGAATGGTCATTGGCATTTGGGCAAAGGGTCACAGTATTTCTGAAAATGTTCGTGTGCTGCTATGTTTATAGTGAGCCGTGACTGGACAAACAGCACCATTGAGAATAAACTGCATCAAAACTGCGAAGGTGTGTGAAGTCCAACCAACATGCTACAGTTGAGAAACTCTATCCAAACGAATCAGGGGGCTACCAGACATGTGTCTAAAATGACAGTACAGTGAACCCTGTCATGTATGGGGCTCTGAACTAAATGGCTGGTCACTGCGTCCAAGCAGACAAGGGTTCATCATCAGAAATTGCTTCAATTTGCACAACAGTACCAACATTGGACATCTTCTGATTGGCAAAGGGTTGCCTTCTCTGATGAGTCACGTTTTCTGCTCCATCGACTGGATAGATGTTGGCGTGTCAGGAGCGAAACCTCCTAGAAAAAATATTCTACAACCATTGTTGGAAGAACAAAAGCTGGTGGCGGCAGCATTATGGTCTGGAGAATGTTTTCTTGGCATTATCTGGGTCCACGCATGCCTCTGGAAGGCACTTTTCAAACAATTGAGTTATCTATTCATTGTTGCAGGACAAGAACAGCAAAGCACGTTGACTGTCTTCCTTGGAGTGGATGGGATCCTACAGCAGGACTATGCAACATGTCATACAGCTAGAATTGTCTGAGAGAGGTTGGAGGTGCACAATGTAAACTTCTAAGTACTTCCCTGGCCTCCAAATTCCCCATTGAGTATCTGTGGGACCGTCTCCATCCCCATGTTTTCCATATATATCCGCCATATGGATGCACTGCAGTCTGCATAGCTCCGGATACCCTTGCCAACCTTCCAGCATTTTTTTGACTCACCACCACACGGTCTAGTTGCTGTCTGTGCAGCACACAACAGTTATTCAGGATATTATATATATATATATATATATATATATATATATATAGCACCCAACCCCTCTCAGCACTAACCCTGCATGGCACCCATCCATATCTCCTATGCTCTTTCCTCACAAAACCCTTTCTCCCTGTACTTTGCTGTTACTTTGCAGCCTATGCTCTCTTAGCTTCTTCCATGAATTCACACCTCCAGCATGCTGAAATGCTCCACACTGCCATCTCTGGGATGTTCAGTAGGAATGTTGTAAATTGACACCCAGGGGGGCTGTGGTGGGTTAGGCCAGGGAGGGCCGAGCGGGCCCATGCACTACAGAAAAAAAAAAATAACATAGCCATGAGTCACCCCAGAGGAGAGCCCTGGTAAACTGCACCACCTGCACCTCTGGTAGCTCCGCCCCTGACTATGTGGACGAAAGTGCATTGTGAAATTGCAGAGTAAAATTAGCCAATATGAAGGGAATAACTTTTAGATGTTAAATAAAGTCTTCAAGAAGGCTATTATTTACATTTTGACATTAGTCTATTGAAATGTGTTACACCTCAAATTAACTTAAGCTTAGTTTTTTTTTAAATTAAGTAGCACATTAAAATCTAACTCTCCAAAATTTCCCATTTTAACACAAATTATGACCAAAACAAGGGACCAATCAAAGCTCAACATGTTCATCACAGACCAGAAAATTCTGGAATGGAAATAAAGAATGGACGAAGATGGGCAGTAATGTGTTTTTGCCAAAAGCAAGCCGAAATGGCAGATATTTCAAGAGGCTACAGGTTGGCTGGATTTTCAAGAACAAAGTGTATTGTATGACGATAGCATTTAGGTTGTATGCAACCATAGGCCAATTCCTCTATTCCCCTTGCTATATCCCAGTAATAAAATTACTACACACCTATACATGGAATCATATATATTTAGGTTTTTGTGATATTGCATTAGTGAAGGCTGAGCAAGGAAGAAGGGAATTGGGAAGAGGGTATACATAACTAAATAAGTATCAGGCTACATAAAGACAAACTTCCTCTCTCTGATTTTCTTCCTTCTCCTATACTACAATCCCTCAACTGGCTTCCAATAAAGCCAAGAATAAGCAATAAAACTCTCCTCCTTTGCTTCTACGTTATTCACTCCTTAGTTCTTCCGTATATTTCTCTTTTCATTTCTTGCTATACCACAGCACATATTTTTCTCTCTGCTCAAGATGTCTCCTCACTGTTCCTTACAACTCCCTCTCTCATTAGTAACCATATGACTCAGGAACGCACAACTACTGCCCAATATCATAAACTAGCGAACTGCCCGTCAAAAAATGACGGCAATGAAATTGTAAGTGAGCTAATGCTATTTGGTGTATAATAATAAAATAACTAATAGATTAATAAATTAATATACTTTACCTATTTTGAAGTAATATATGCAGGAAGCATTTTGTTGAAAAGCTGGCAAACTGTTTTCATGTTGCTTCAGCATTAGTGTTGTGGAGCTGCTGTGTAAGCGTGATGAATGTGTGCAGTGTAATAGTTTGCTTGCGCGAGCCGAAACTGTTAGCGTAGCTGTGTACTTCAGCATTGTATAAGTTATTGTTCAAAAATGGCGGCTAATGTGTGGTATGCGTCTGTAGCGGAATATCTGCAGCTGTTTTGTGGTGTTTTGCGTGTTTCTTGTGGTGTTTTGCGTGTTTAGAGTCCTGTAGCCTCGTTTTCGTTTTGTTTGGCGGCCATTTTTTCTCTCGCTTAGAGAGTTTTTTAGTGTCTAAACTCTTTTATTTTGAGTTAAATTGAGGTGTAACTTCATTTTTTGATGTCCTGGATGCCCCCTCTTGCTGTAGGTAAGCTTTTTATGTATGTGTTGTGTGTATTTATTGTGTTTTTTATTTTTTCATGTCTGCGGGTTGCGGACGATTTTTGCGAGGTCGTAATGGGTGGTAACGTGTCTCGTATGTTGTTTGCGTTACGATGCAAAGTTTGCGAGGGTCGCAGTTGCTGGCAGTTGCCTTTGGCACTCCATGCCAGCGACTGCGGCCTTAGCTTCGCGAGGGCTGCGGCTCGCTATGCAAGTCCGCAAGCGTTAACAACAACTTGTATGCTCACAACTATATATGTGATGTTCCTCCTTCAAATAGCAGATGATTTCAGACAGCATCTTCAGTGAATATATTACTTGCATTCCCCCTTCCTCAAGCATTTTTACCATAATGTGTCCAGTTCTGTCTCTATCTAAATTAAGCTTTTTTAATGCAAAAAGATGTTTGTATACACTACTAATTCCCCTCTTTTAGATGCATTCATAATCCTGCAAACTTAAATATGCCTTTAAAAGAAAATACTAGAAACATAAACAATTAATAATAAAAATATATGATTATATGCAGCCCTTCTGATTAAAAATCAATAAAACTTGAGTCAGCTTCTACCCGTATTTCGTAAATTAGGCCAGAGAACAGACATCAGTTAAGTAGCAGCTTGCTTAAGGATTTGGAAACTTCATATTGAATAAATAGTAAATGTAATGAGGTAGCAAAGGGCTCAGAGGTACACCTATGTACTACTCATGCTATACAGTGTTAAGGGACCGTCACTAAAGTCTCATAACAGAATGTTTTTGGAGAACTTTGTAAAGATCAAAATGTTTTTTTAAAGTAAAGAAATTACTGAATGATTGCATTTGTATCTTTGCTAAACTGTTGAGTCATGTGGAAGAGACCTTAGATTGAGATACCATCTCTATCTGAATCTAAGGTCTAATCTTTATAGCATTATGGAATATGTTGGCGCGTTACAAATAAAGATAATAATATTCTATTCCATTGAATGGCTAGCACACCATCCTAGGAGGCCATAAAGGGAAACAAAAAAAAGCAACAGAGAACCCCTGTAAGGAAACCATAAATATATTGATAAATTCTTTTTTTACCTTCTAAAAATGTTTTTTAATTATCAAGGCATGGTCTTTTAAGTGGTATATGTACAGTATGAGGTTTCAGGCTCTTTGAACATTGTCCTAATATACCACTAGATGGCCCCATTAGACCTTGTAATGTATTATTCAAGCTCCAATTCCCTTTCATGCTATTACCAGTTAAATGAGTCTCTTCTTACTCATGGAAATGCAGGTGCTGTTAATCATTTCAAGATGTACATAAAGCTAGGTACAGTAAAGCAGTATTCTGCTTTACAAAATGTAATATATTTTCTACATACTCTATTAATGTAATTTTACTCTTTTGTTGGGAGGGCTGGATAACCCGATGAAATATGAATTTGGTGTGTTTAAACAATAAGGTGATTGCTGGACTTCTAGCATAAAGCCAGGCAGTGTGCAATTTCCTTTTTCCGGTTCTTAAAATGATCAAATGAGAATTCATTCTCCAGGTGAAAACTGCTTCTCCAGACATTTCTGAGGTAACGAAATGTAGACACAATGTCTACAAAGGAACAATTCTGGATACATTGCGCTTTTATTCAGCATTCCAATTGAAGTATAATTATGTGTCAATAAATCACCCATTCTTTTTATCATAATGTCTATGCTTTACGAATTGGAATTGACAAGTACACCGGGAACTCACTTCTTTGATACATTTTCAACCGATGTCTGGCATATAACTAATGTTTCAGAGACTGCCAATTAGGCAAGATGGATTGTTCAAGAGCCTAAATACACATATATATATACTGGATATGAATGACTGATATTCTGGGAATCAGGCAACCAGTATTTATATATTGTAGTTGATTTACAAGGCTATTTACTCCAAACATTCCCTGTAAATGTAAGAATTAAAGGTTTATACACAAAGATTTAAAGGGATGGTCCATCAGCACTATTAAATTCTAAGCCGTGCTGTGGGCTTCAAATTTGGTAGAGTTACAGAGCTATTAAATTCGAGCAGGGCAAGAGTTACGGGCTTGAGAAGCAATTTTTTTTAACATTGGCTGGGCGCCTGTGAACGTGATTAATTAGTCAAACCCGTAGTTATGGGATTAGATAGAGCCAATGGCAAAAGGGATCATCATCATTACGTCACTGAAAAATGGAGGTGGGATTTCAAAGTCTTACGGGTTTCAATTACGAGTTACGAACGGACCCTCATTCCAGAAATAATGTAATATTGATAAAGCCGTAAATATGATATTGTAGTCCATGCCAGTTCCATTATTTGTATTAACACATTGATTGCCGGGATCAATATAACACGGAAATTACACATGAAATAAAGTATTTTATATTGCCGATTTGCAAGCCTGAGAATGTTGTGCTTCTAATTCTAATACCTAACATCACTTTCCCTTTTATTATATATGTACAGTAGTGTGTGTATGTGTACATTTACAGTGCTATGGATAGGACTTTACCCCCTTGCAGGTCCTCTCTAGTGCCCGTTAGTTTTTTGGCTCCATTTGCGGGTTACGGGCTTGAACACCAGTTATTTTGTTGCAATTTAATAGCTAGATTAGAACGTAGCGGTTATGGACTTGACAAAACAAAGGATTTGTGGCCGCAAAGTTCCACATTTCCCATCCCGTAGCCTTTTTTTGCTCCAAACCCACAGATCGGCAACAGCCTGCTTTTCAGGGCCAATTAAATAACCGCAAGTCTTACGGGCTATGTTACGGGCAATGGTTTATTTTCTGCTTGGGGGCTTGGAGCTGGGGGGTGTTCTGCAATTTTGTTCCGTTCAGCAGTAGATAGAGGAGGAGAATGTGTGGTCTCACTTGTGAATAGGTTCAGTGTTTAGTATTTAAAGGGAAATTTGCCTCACTATAAGTGCTCTTCATGTTGTGAAAGAGCACAAGATTTATGTAGCAAAAAATCTACACTGTTAGGTTTGTTTACAAACAAACTGACAGTTCCACGATTAACAACATCTGCTTACACCAGCAGTGTAGACTTGTGGCACAAAGATTTATGGTTTTTCACTGCATTCAGGAATGTAGCAGCAATCAGTTAACTCACAAGTAAGATGTATAGGAATTTCCAGCAGTCATTTCTCTGCACAAATGAAATTGTGAAGGGTTAACTCTCTTTCTGCTCATGCACTGTGCGTGGAGCTGTTGTTGTGACTCTGTCATGTAAACAGACATTTCATTTGTGATTTTTCCTGTGAAAAAGGCATCTATTTCAAAAATTCTAAAAGTATTTCAACATGTTTTAGGAGAACTTTACAGTGATATGCTCCAAGTTGTGCTCAATTTACTGGCCCTTTAATACGTCCCCTCAACTTTGCACCTGCTCATAAACATGCAATAACAAGCATGTCAGTCTCTAGACACTAGCAGAGTCTAGTGTCAAAATGGATTTCTCTACAGAATTTGTTTCTTCTCATGGCTTATATAATGGTAAGACCATAGTAGGAAAGTGTGCTGGAGTATAACACAGAATTATTTAATAGTTTTAGATAGACACAGTGTACTGTGTATTGTTAAAGGGACATACTCCCCCACTTCAGAGAACAAGCTGGAGCCACATGGGAACTGTCTGAGTGCCACGTGTAGCTCATGGGTCAACTGTTACTCGCCACTTGATTAGACTCATAAGTCTGTAGCATTTTAGACCTAGCAGAGCATATTTTAAGGGCCACAGTAGTAATTATAAAGCAAGGTTTTCTTTATTTTTTTTTAGCATTGTAACTTCCAATAGTTACGCTTCTCTCTGCCCTTGTTAGGTACCCAGTGAGTGCAAGCAGATCTGCCCTAAAGGTTGTCCTACTTTTTTTACGACCTGTGTGGGTTTGCTTGCAATAGCCATTGCAGGGAATGAAAAGGATAAAAACTGTTAGTAGGACAACAAAAAAAGAGCAGGCAACGTGAGATTCTCTCCATTCACTGGATATCTAGGTAGAGAGAAACAGTTCAAATATAAGCTTTAAACACTGCATTGATTTTTTTCTTCAAATATTTTATGAGCATTACTGTAACTTCTATGTCTCTCTCGCTCTTCCCTTCTCTGCAACTCAGTTCTCCTGTTCTATCTCTCTCTCTCTTCATACTCTCTTGTGTTACTCTCTCTTTCTGTGTTTCCCACTCTTCCATATCCCTCTTACAGAAACATATTTAACAGTTGAAGCTTGATCTCTACAGTTCTGGATAACATAATGTAAGTGCCTTGCAAAAGTATTCACCCCCTTTTACTTTTTACCCTTTTTTGTTACATTGCAGCCTTAAGTTCAATGTTTGTTTAATCTGAATTTTATGCGATGGATCAGAACACAATAGTCTAGGTTGGTGAAGTGAAATGAGAAAAAAAATTACATAAAACTATTTTTTAGAAATAGAAAACAGAAAATTGGCATGTGCTTATGTATTCACCCCCTTTGTTATGAATACCATAAAAAGCTCTGGTGCAACCAATTACCTTCAGAAGTCACATAATTAGTGAAATGATGTCCACCTGTGTGCAATCTAAGTGTCACATGATCTGTCATTACATATACACATCTTTTCTGAAAGGCAGCAGAGGCTGCATCACCTAAGCAAGAGACACCACTAACCAAACACTGCCATGAAGACCAAGGAACTCTCCAAACAAGCAAGGGACAATGTTGTTGAGAAGTATAAATTAGGATTAGGTTATAAAAAAAATGAAAATCTTTAATAATCCCCAGGAGCACCATCAAATCTATCATAACCAAATGGAAAAAACATGGCACAACAGCAAACCTGCCAAGAGACGGCCGCCCACCAAAACTCACGGACTGTGCAAGGAGGGCATTAATCAGAGAGGCAGCACAGAGACCTAAGGTAACCTTGGAGGAGCTGCAGAGTTCCACAGCAGAGACTTGAGTATATGTGCATAGGATGACAATAAGCCATACGCTCCACAGAGTTGGGCTTTATGGCAGAGTGGTCAGAAGAAAGCCATTACTTTCAGCAAAAAACAAAATGGTACATTTTGAGTTTGCGAAAAGGCATGTGGGTGACTCCCAAAATGTATGGAGGAAGGTGCTTTGGTCTGATGAGACTAAAATTTAACTTTTCGGCTATCAAAGAAAACGCTATGTCTGGCGCAAACCCAACACATCACATCACCCAAAGAACACCATCAGCAGCCGGGACTGGGAAACTGGTCAGAGTTGAGGGAAAGATGGATGGTGCTAAATACAGGGATATTCTTAAGCAAAACCTGTACCACAAACAGGACAATGACCCCAAACACACTGCTAAAGCAACACTTGAGTTGTTTAAGGGGAAACATGTAAATGTGTTGGAATGGCCTAATCAAAGCCCAGACCTCAATCCAATAGAAAATCTGTGGTCAGACTTAAAGATTGCTGTTCACAAGTGCAAACCATCCAACTTGAAGGAGCTGGAGCAGTTTTGCAAGGAGGGATGGGCAAAAATCCCAGTGGTAAGATGTGGCAAGCTCATAGAGACTGATCCAAAGCGACTTGGAGCTGTGATTGCTGCAAAAGGTATTTTAGGGGGGTGAATAGTTATGCACATTGGCTTTTTCTGTTATTTTGTCCTATTTGTTGTTTGCTTCACAATAATAAAAAAAAACATCTTCAAAGTTGTGGGCATGTTCTGTAAATTAAATGATGCAAATCCTCAAACAATCCATGTTAATTCCAGGTTGTAAGGCAACAAAACACAAAAATGCCAAGAGGGGTGAATACTTTTGCAAGGCACTGTATGAAAAAACTGAGAGCTCTCCCTTCCCTCCACCCCTGATTTGTCTTTATATAAGGACATAGAAATCACTTGCACCTAAACAGTTAGCAACACCTGCTAACAAATACCTCAATTACAGGGTCAAGTCACAGTATAACGACTTTTGACGTCAGCAGCACTTACCCAATGAATCATGGCATGTGTTGTGAGCTGGCTTGGTGGGTATATAAGTTGATATGCAGGCATTCTGCAAACATATTAACCATTGCTATAATGGGTAAAAGTATACCGTGACTGGACAAACAACACCATTCCCAATAAATGGCGTAGAAACTGCGGAGAACCATGTGCCTTTGATGTCAGAGGTAATCATTGGCTGCAAAGTTGTTTGAGGGCCAATTGACATGCTACAATTGAGCAACTCAACATCCAAACGAACCAGGGGACTACCAGAAATCTGTTTAAAATCACAGTGCAGCTGACCCTGTGAAGACATTCACTGCACAAATGCCAAAGCCAAAAATTGCTTCAATTAGCACAACAGTACCAAAATTGGACCTCTTCTGATTGGCAAAGGGTCCGATTGGATGGACATTGGTGTCTGTCGGCAACCATTGTTGGAAGAACACAAGTTGGTGGTGGCAGCATTATGGTCTTGGGAATGTTTTCTTGGCATTGTCTGGGTCCACTCATACCTCTGCAAGGCACTCTTAACCAATTGAGTTATCTATCAATCCTTGCAGATCAAGTACAGATTAAGACTGTCTGCAGAGGATGGGATCTTCCAGCAGGACAATGCAATATGTCATAGGACCAGAATGGCCCGGGAGTGTTCCCCGTACTTGAACCCCATTGGCACCTCTGGTACCACCTTGATCACCAAGTTCGCCATATGGATCCTCCACTCTGCAGCAGCTGTCGGGTGCACTGCAGTCTGCATGGCTTCAGATACCCAGGCCAACCTTCCAGCATCTTAGTGACTCACTAGTGCTGTCCGTGCTGCACACAGTGGTTATCCAGGATATTAGCTAATGTGACTCAACACTATAGATTATTGTCAACTTCCTCCATTTCCAACTTTCTCTATCCAGCAGTGACACCACATGGTTAACCCACCTGTATTATGACTAAATGTACTGTTTTTGTAACTTTGTTGACTAATGACTGTTTGTTTGTTTTTTGTAATATTTTACTCAATACAGGGAGCCAGTGTAGGGCATGTAGGACAGGATTTATGATGCAGGAATGAGACTTATTTGGCAAGAATACTAAAGCTGCATTCTAGGTCAACTATAAGCAATGTCGCTATTTGTCAGTCCTAGATAAAGCTAGTTGCAGTATTCCACTTGTGATGATATAAAGGCAGTAGAGAGGTTTTCTGGTGGTATGAAGTGCTTTATACTAGTTATGTTTGTCAGATGAAAATAATGAGAATTTGATCAAAGGTGACACTTGATGCAGAATCTCCAATATCTCCAATGTTCTGCACTAGTTCAGATTTTAACAGCTGTGAGTCCCCAAGCTGATGCTCATTTTTGGCCCAGGTATGCGTTTGTCATTTGATAGGCACACACCAGAAGTACCTCTGTTTTTCTGGGTTCAGCCTCAACCAGTTCCTATTCATCAGTCTTGGATCTCTACTAAACATCTATTAGGACAAAACTTGGATGCTCTACATCTGGGTCAAAGGACAGATAAAGCTGTGTGCCAAGTGCATAATATTGGTAGTTAATGATCTCTGATAATCTCTTCAAATGGTAGCATGTATACAGGAAACAGCACTGGAGAAAAATTGGAGCTTAGAGGAGTATGCACCCAAAGAAGGACCTGCAATGAGAAAAGATATAAACCATCTGAGGACAGTGACACACAGTCCATAGTAGTTCTTCAATTTTTCTTAATATTCCACAGTTCAACGTGTCAAATGCTGCAGAGGGGTCAAGGAAAGTGGGTGTTAAACATATTTTCTTATTATAAAACAGTAATGGAATCTATTGTCTGTATATATGAATTACCAGTGTGAGAAATGGGTAACAGTGATGGTTTAATGGCTAGACCAATATAGGACTTTTGGGGGACAGCAGGCTGCCCAAAGTAATACCACCAAACATTGTATAAGTACTGTGTTACGATCTGCTTTATTCAGTTGGACTTAGTAAGGCTGTTATGCCAAACCCATCCAGCAGATCTTTAAGTTTCTTTTGATCCCTTCACTAAGGCTACAGAGTCTCTAAAATTAGTTTCCTCGGAACAGCATTTAAAAATGTGAGCACACAGGATCAGCATACTGGAACTACTTTTATTGTGGTGGAGACTTCTTGGGGTGAGGGGGACTAGGTTCACCCATAACCCTCCTGCTTACTGTTACAGGAGCACCCCTGGATGGTCTGGGTTCTGGTAATACCAGCAGTTCTGGCTTTCCAGGGCAGCAACCGGATCAGGACCTCAGAAGCACAAAAAACAGGCTTGTCAAAATAATAAACATTTTTATAGCTATCTTTCTCTAAAATAACAGATACACATTTTTTATGTATCAACCATCGAAGCAACTTAACTAACTGCCTCTCAACATGACAGTTACAGATTACATCATCAAATAAAAAATCAGTAAACTCTTCATGAACCGAACATGCAACATACAGAATCTAACGTCATAAGTCAAACACACATAGAGAAGCAACAAAACATATAGTAATTAACATATATATGGTAATCAATATAACTTAAAAACATATTAAATAGCTATAACAACTATTGAGTCCTTGTGCAGGTGGGTCAGACAAGGTACAGTTTCCCCATCACACAGCCACATATGCCCAGGAGTCATTATGTGAGTCCAAAGGGCTCTCTCCTTTAACGCCTCCTTCAGCTCCAAGGGAAAAAATGGCTCCACACCGTTGTCCCCAATTGGTCCCAGCCAGGCCACATACTGCTGCTCCGGGTCAACCTGCTGCCATACCAGATCCGACAGCCAGTCATTTAGCTCATGCCCCAGTCACAGTCCTAGGAATGCCTCTCATGGAGCTTAAAGGCCCACTTTCCTGCAGTGTTTGGTGGCCATTTTGCTGGAACTCCTCTGTACTCTGTGGTTGCTCTCTTAGATAAAAAGGGATCCACCGCTGCCACCAGTTGTTACAATCTGCTTTATTCAGTCAGGCTTGATAAGGCTGTTATGTCCAAACCTACCCAGCAGATTTTTCAGGTTATTTTGATCCATTCAACAAGCAGCAGATGTCTCTAAAATCCTCTTCCAAACACACATAGAGAAACAATATAACATATAGTAATTAACATACATAGGGTAATCAATATAACATAAAAACATATTAAATAACTACTGAGCCCAGTCCCTGCGCAGGTGGGTCAGACAAGGTACAGTCTCCCCATCCTACATATTCCCAGGAGAAAGTACTTATAGGAGTCATTATGTGAGCCCAAAGAGTGTCAGGGGGTTTATGGGGTTTACTGTTAAGATACCTGACAGATCACCCCAGCATCTCCTAGATTTGAAATTTTCACAAGAGCAGGGCCATATATATATATATATATATATATATATGTGTTTTAACCATATAGTTTGGTGTTGTCATCAACCGGAACGCTGTTAAACCTCAACCAGCATAATTAGGAGAATGGAAACCTGTAGAATTTGCTGTGTAAAGCAAACTCACAAACTCCTGGGCTGGCAAGAAATACATCACAAACATTGTATACCTACCAACAACAACCATTACTGTCACACAGCAAACTATAAGCAAGGAGTGTATCCTCAGGGGGAATACTGTGGCCCAGGAACCACCATTGGCTGCTTAATTATTCAGTAGTTATGATTTATCTCGCCCTATGCATGTGCTGTGACAAGAAATAGGTGGAGATAGACCTAACAGCTGAGGCAGGTTAGTATTAATTTTAAACCATTTTATTTACAGATGGTTTTATTGTTGAATTTCTAAACCTACATTTCCTGAACTAACAAGTGGTGACCTAGATACAGTACTCACATTCGTTTACCTGGTAGTTACACTATCCCTTTAATACATGCGAACACAACATTAAAACAATATCTTTAGCCAGTAAACATAATTAAAAGAAAGTTTACCTCATTGTCATTGTTGCACCCCTTCTACCTCTCTCACTGTCCTGCTGTAAAGTAGTGAACATTTTAAACGGAAAAAACATTGATTAGATTGTCTTGGTAAGGCTTGAATAATGTTATCTCAGTTCAAATCTTATACGTCCTTTAAGTAGTGTTTAGGACAATGAGAATGATGGGGAGTGGTACAGCAACAGCCATAAATGACATTTGTTGCTGTTTGCACATTTATTTTTATTGTTAAGTAATGGTAAACTCAAATAGATTTAACATGAAAATTCCTTACACTTAACCTCTGACCAACAAAACAATGATCTCTAGGCGTGTCTCTTATCATAATAATCAGGAGTGACTCCAGTTTTTCTACTGAGCATGGGTGCAAGAGTACCCCTGTTGAGCAGCACTACAAAATATCCTTACATAAACTTAAACCATGGCTAAGTGTAGTAGAAGAGAGTGGGGGTTTGACCTGGTTATGATAAGGGGGGAGAATATTTAAAGCTATTTGTAGAGAGGTAAGGGGAATATATTATGTGTATGTATGGTGGTTCAAGGTGTGGAGATTATGGTAGTTCTCCTGGGGCATAGGGTCCCCTTGAGGTACCCATCTACAGGAAAGGACAAGTACCACTGGATTGTTCTTTGGATAACCTACTGCTAAGGTTCATGTAAATAAACAAGCTGTGGTATTATTATCCAAATATTTGGTATCCATGTATTTATTGGAGACCAGGGTAATGGTAATCCTTAGTTGACTATACCAAGGTCAAGCATATTAATGATAATATGATATTACATACTCAATACCCTTCTCACATTACTTTTAGTGCTCTGTGAAAAATTTTAAACCTGTAGACAAAATCTGCTATAGAAATTGATTAATTTGTGTTTAATTCTAGCCAGACAGCCCTAGGTCAAGCTCCAGCAGCAAACGTTATAATAAACTTCTAATCGTTTTTAAATTTTAGTTGGAAATTGGAGCTTCTGGTGCTGCATTGGCATGGAAGCGTGGTGAAACTGACATGTTTATTACAGGGAAAGAAACACTAATTAAAATAAAATCATAGTTGCTAAAGTTCATATAAAATGAAACAGAAAATAAAGAGCTTAACTGGCAAAATGTTCTTCTTCCTGAACACTTAATTTGTTTGACTTTAATTTTTTTAGTGTTCAGGTCAAAGGTCAGTTTCAGTTCCAAGTCAGTAACGTTTTTATGATGTGAAAATATTTCTAGAAGCTCACACTTTTGGATTCAGATGACAACTAAAAGCTGCATTTCATTTTCACACATTTTGAGCTTTCATACCATTTGCAGTAATTAAAGCAGTGAATTGTCATAGAGCTCAATAGGGCAAACATGGGAGCCAATGCTTGCACAAAGATGTCAGCAACATTCTCAATTCTTGTATAACATAGAGCAGAAACGTGGAACGCCGGGCTCTTTATTAGAGAACCAATTATTTTTACATTTATTAATATAAATATGTCTTATTTAGTTAAGCACAAAATATCTAAATGGTATAGAAAGGCCCCCTTCCTCAGTATCAGATGCTATTATACAAAATTTTAAATATTGTATAATTTAACTTGGTAATAACAAATACTTTATCAATTGAATAATAATTAAAAAAATTTAATTTTCTTAAATTGAAGTTTGCAGTTTGTAACTGTCAAACAGCCTTTATGATCCACCCATCAAAGTCTGATATATCTTCCAAACAGGGGGACCATTGCCAATAATTGTTAATTACACCCTGATGCTCTGAATGTATAGATTTTAATGTAAAGCAACACACGAATGAAGATGAATTAATTAACAACTAATCCGCATATTGCAGATCGGAGGAGATATTAAAAGGTTGAACTTGATGGACTGAAAGTTTTTTTTCAACCTCCATTACTACCGTAATTACACACATGTAACCATGTAACTATGTAAGATTAAGCATGCTCAGATTACAGGGAGTAATTACACTTATCATCCGTGTTACTCTCATGATCTCCCCTTTTCAAACAGATATCAGAGGATACATTCAGATTGGGATTGACATTGCTGTTGATGTGCTGAAGAAGTGGATTTTCAGACAGTGAGATTTGAAATTAGTGTGTTGCTAGGCCCAGTGTCTCCACAGAGCTCAGCGCTTTGTATTAGGGCTTCGTTTCCCACAGTCCAAGTTCATCAGCTTCATGGCGAGTACTTAGAGACTAGGTTTCCCTTTAATTCAAGAAGCTTG
This sequence comes from Discoglossus pictus, assembly GCA_027410445.1. NCBI lineage: Eukaryota > Metazoa > Chordata > Amphibia > Anura > Alytidae > Discoglossus > Discoglossus pictus. The sequence goes on from CM050167.1 coordinate 377,959,834, forward strand.
AAGTCCCCGCTTCTTCCGTCAGTCTTGTTGCAATCAAGGTAAGGACAGTACCTCCCATCAGCACCTCCCGTTGGGGAAGGCTAAGGATGTTTATGTCAGTTTGTATAGCTGTGGCCGAATAGTGCATCTCATTATGTTCTTGAGGTTTGTTTGTGAAAGTATCCACAAGGACCTCCGAGGTAGTATTCTCTGAGATACTACCAGTGCCACGATGGAGCTTAGGAAAGTTAATGCGTGACTAAAAAAGTGGTGCAGGACAGAGGGTTTGGGGATTTTAGAGCACTGGGCTGACTTCTCACTTGGGTACAATCTCTTTAGCAGGGATGGATTGCACCATAATGAAGAGGGAGCTGCTGTGCTAGGGGAAAGGATGGTAGAATGGCTGGGGGAGTTTTTAAACTAATAGGTGGGGGGACTAGATAGAAGTAATGGAGTAGTAAGTGTAGAGGGGTAAGGAATTGTGGGAGGAGATGGGGGAGGGTTAGTATAGTCAATAGGGAGGTACTGCTAAGTAACTCAATTATAGTGGCAGGCACTTAAGAACTACAGACTTATAACATAAAGTGTATGCTTGCTAATGCCAGAAGCATGCCAGGAAAAATGGGAGAGTTAGAATTATTAGCAGTTAATGAGAAATGGGATTTAATAGGCATTACTAAAACATGGTGGGACAAATCTCTTGACTGGATTGTTAATCTAGATGGTTATAACTTATTCAGGAAAGATAGGAGCAATGGTGAAATAGGAGGGGGGATTTGTCTGTATGTTAAGCCTGAATTTAAGCCTATAGTCAGAGAAGATATTTATGCTGGAACTAGCGGTTATATTGAATGTTTGTGGGTAGAGTTAAATAGCGGAGCAGCAAATTCTAAAATAATATTGTTAGGAGTATGCTATAAACTCCCAAATGTAAATGAAAGTGAGGAAATGCAATTATTGTTACAGATTGGAAATGCTGCTAAGCATGGGCAAGTTCTAAGAATGGGTGATTTTAAACTGGATGAGTGAAACCAGCAGTACGGGTAAAGGGAGCAGGTTCTTAAGTACACTCAGGAATCATTATCTAGCCCAGGTTATACAAGAGCCTACTAGAAATGAATCTTGGATTTAGTAATCACAAATAATATTGATATAATAGCAAATGTTGAAATAGGGCAACCTTTGGGAAACAGTGATCACAATATTTATAAAAAAAGAAAAACTCTAAGGTGCCAAGAAAAACTCTCAATTTTAAAAGGGGAGATTTTAATGGTCTGAGGGCAGCAATACAAAGTACAGACTGGGACAGAGAACTGACAGGTAAAAATATTTATTAAAGATTTGAATAACGTCCAAATCCTTACTAAATATACATACTTATCACCATATACCATGTGGAAAAAAAGTAAAAGTAGTAAATCACATCCAATGTGGCTTAACAATGATTTATAAATCAAGATACAAAGTAAAAAACAGGCATTTGAATGATAAAAACAAGAGGGAACAGAGGCAGCTTTACGTAAGTACAAGGAAACTAACCAGACTTGCAAAAGGGCTTTTAGACTGGCCTAAATAGAAAATAAAAAAATAGTTGCAAAGGAGAGTAAGTCTAACCATAAAATATGTTTTAATTATATTATTAGGAAGAAGGCCAGAAAGCAAGCTATGTGAGTATTACAATGTTAAACAGGCAGTCTGACAATTTGTGACCAGGAAAAGGCCTATTAGCTAATTAGGTTCTTTTCTTCTGTATACACCAGTGGTTGGGATATAATGGGGCGACACTACCTTCACCAAATAATTGGTCAACGCAGGAAGAAATCCAAAAGATGTTGGAAAAAATAAATGTTAATAAAGCCCCAGGTCCTGATGGAATACATCCAAGGGCACTGAGAGAACTGGGCTCTGTAATAGCCAATTATTATTATTATCTTTTATTTGTATCGCGCCAACATATTCCGTAATGCTGTACAAGGGATGAGAACAAGGGAAATACAAGTTTAACAAATTCAGGAGTTGAAGGGCCATGTTTTGAGCTTAGAATCTTAGAAGAAAGTGCTTTATCCCAAAGCAGCCTACAAGAGTGGAAACTCGCTACTTACAATCTAAAGGGGATTAAAGGGGAGTGAACTAGGGAAGAATAACAGGCAAGGAATAGCAATGGTCAGGAAGTAAGTGAAAGATAGAAAGAGTTTTATTTAGTGGGAGAGGGGATGGAACTGAGGTGAAAGACTAGTATTCTGGCTGACCCCTAGTGTTGAGATAATATATCTGCAAGTAGGAAGTCAGGTGTTTTCCATGGTGGGTGAGGGGTAGGGAGGGAGGGCAGTATTCTGAGAATCTCACAGATGTAGTAGGCCTTGAAGCTGAGCGAATTAGCACTGAAAGAAATAGAAAGCATGGATTGAGGGACAGACAGTACAGGAAGATAGGGAAGTTAGACATGAATAGGAGAGGAATGGGGGGAGACCTTAGAATGACGGTATGTGAGGAGGGGGAGGAGAGTTGAGGTAATTATGCCAGTCATAAATGGGGAAAGGATGGGGGACGGTGGAGACAGGAGATAGGAGCAGGTTATAGGAAACAGTTAGAAAGTGAAAATAAAAAGCTAGAAATATTTCTATCTCCCAAGATATAATAACATTCATACAATAATGATATTAATAAACATATTGACTCCAGGGTTAGCACAATTTTCATAGTCTTCTCCATACTTGCTGAGGTGGTGTGCATGCAGCTCTGAGAATCTCACAGATGTAGTAGGCCTTGAAGCAGAGTGAATTAGCACTGCTGCGGTGGTGTGCATGCAGCTCCGAGAATCTCACAGATGTAATCGGCCTTGAAGCAGAGTGAATTAGCACTAAAAGAAATAGAAAGCATGGACTTAGATTGTAAATTTGCGAGTTTTCAATAGTGTTTCCGCGTCTTGGAAACAAGCACTATGTACATTTGATTATATGCTCAAAAACGGGGCCCTCCATTCTTTATAAGGAGTTAAGTTTGTTTTTTGCCATGTACTAAACCCCTGCACAGCGCTACTGAATATGTTGGCACAATATAAATAAAGATAATAATAATAATAATTGAGGGACAGACAGTACAGGAAGATAGGGGAGTTAGAGAGGAATGGGAGAGGAATGGGGGGGAGACCTTAGAATGAAGGTATGTGAGGAGGAGGATTTTTCAACACTGGGTGGCTACAAGATGACTGGAGAAAAGCAGAGGTGATACCTATATTTAAGAAGGTAGCAAGAGCAAATCAGAGGAATTATAGACCAGCAAGCCTCACTTCTGTAGTGGGAAAGCTTTTAGAATTGTTAATAAGGGATAATATACAAGGATATGTCGATTCGAACAGGATTATAAGTAGGAGTCAACATGGATTTATGAGGGATAGGTCATGTCAAACAAATATAATTAGTTTCTATGGGGAGGTTAGTAGGAACTTGGATCAAGGCAACTCAGTGGATATAGTCTTTTTAGATTTTGCAGAGGCTTTTGATACAGTGCCACATGAGAGACTATTGTGCAAACTAAGTGATACAGGAATTGCACTAAATATATACACAGGGATTGAAAGCTGGCTAAAAGACAGGTAGCAAAGGGTTGTGGTAAATGGAACATACTCAGATTGGACTAATGGGGTAAGTGGGGTTTCTCAGGGTTCATTATTAGGTCCTCTCCTTTTTAACATATTTATTAACGACTTAGAAGTATGACTGGAAAGTATTGTCTCCATTTTTGCTGATGACACTAAGTTCTACAAGGTAATTAAATGAGAACATGATGTACTTTCGCTCAAAAGGGATTTGTATAAATTAGAGAAATTGGCAATTAAATGGCAGATGATATTTAATACGAATAAATGTAAGGTTATGAATCTGGGAAGGAAAAATAGCCATGCAATTTATAAACTTAATGAAGCAAATCTAGGGGTATCAGATATTGAAAGGGATTTAGGAGTGCTTGTGGACAACCACCTACGTAACAGTTCTCAATGCCGAGCAGCATCTGCAAAGGTAAATAAAATATTTGCATTTATTAAGAAGGGTATAGAAGCCAGGGAAGCAAATATAATTCTGCCACTATACAAATTCCTAGTATGCCCTCATTCGGAATATGGAGTACAGTTTTGGGCACCACTTCATAAAAGGGACAGTTTAGAACTAGAAAAAGTACAGAGAAGGACAACAAAACTAATACAGGGAATGGAGGGGCTAAGTTATGATGAAAGGCTAACCAAATTAAACTTATTTTCTCTAGAAGAAAGATATCTTAGAGGGGATATGATTACCTGATATAAATACATCCAGGGTCAGTATAAAGATTTGTCAAGGGAGCTTTTTGTGCCAAGAGGTTTCAACTGACAAGAGGACATCCTTTGAGGCTAGAAGTAAAAAGATTCCATCTTAAAGAAAGAAATGGGTTCTTCATCGTAACTGCGGTTAATCTGTGGAATTCTCTACCAAGGGAGGGAGGTGGTGACAGCGGATTCAATAGATAACTTTAAAAAGGGAATGGATATATTTTTACAAAAAAAAGGCATTGAGGGTTATCCTGGTTATTTAGAGAGGGTGTACTGATCCAGGGAGGAATCCTATCTCCTGTATCTGAGGTCAGGAAGGAATTTTAAAAAATTCCCTTTCGAGACAATTGGCTAAGTTTTTTTTTCTGTTTGCCTTCCTCTGGATCAATTAACAATTAATCTGCATATTGCAGATCAGAGGAGATCTTAAAAGGTTGAACTTGATGGACTAAAAGTTTTTTCAATCTCAATTACTATGTTACTTTGTAACACTGACCCCCCAAACCACTTACCCTAAACAATACAGAAAACAAAAAAATCCAAGTATAAAATGTATAAATAAAAAAGAATTAAAAAAGAAAAAATACTATTAAAATAGAAGATATTACAAACAAGAACTTTAGAGGTTCTAAACTGTTGGTCTTGATGTAAAGAAGAAAAAAGCTATAGCTCCTCAATAATTTAACAATTATCTTATTTTAGTTTGCCATCAACGTCATCTAAAAAGGAAACTGTATATGATCAAGACAAAAAATAAACATTAATTAACAAAACATCTGTTCCTGTTGGGTGAATCTAAAATAAGCCAAGCGAAAAGATCTTTAAAATATTGCCTGATTGTCTGGCACAGATCTGATGAAATACATTAATTAATATCTGTACTATAAACTGTTTCTCTTCTACATTTAATGGATAAATATTTATGAAGGAAATATAATTTACCAATTTGAAGTACATGAGGAAAGCTAGATAAGATATTACGATTGAGTCTGGGACGGCTGATTATGTGATGCTTTGGTAAGGTTGAAAAACGTCAGGTAAAGTCCCTTGTTCTGTTCTTGGCATATTTCTTGGAGCTGCCTGAGAACAAAAACTCCTCTTGGCTCTAAAGCCACATTGACTCTCCGGGAGGAGTTCTTCTGCAATAGCGTTAACCAGTCTGTTGAGGAGTACTCTTGCATGGATTTTCCCCATGACAGAGAGCAGTTATCCCCGGAAATTAGAGCAGTCTGACTTTTCTCCCTTTTTCTTGTACAGGGTGACGATGATTGCATCACGAAGGTCCTGTGGCAGTTTGCCTTGCCACCAAGAGCAAAAAATGAACTCATGGCACTAAGCTAGCAAAAAGACTACAATTAACTGAAACTACAACATTTTTGTTTATAAACATACAAACATATATGTTCCATACTAAGGGCCTCATTCTATTACCGGCCGTAGGAGATGCGGGGCCGCAAGGACCGGCCGCAAGCTATTCTGCTATTCTATTCCCCTCCGGACGGGGATTCCGGCAGGCTTGCGGCCGGCGCCTTGCTATCCCTTGCGGCTGCTCGCGCCGGAGGAAAGCCTTTGATCTAAAACGGCCGCAAGAGTTTCGGCTGCAAGAAAGCCCCGGTTGCTATTCTATTGCTCCGGGAACCCTCTCTGCAAGGCTAAAAGCGAACGGCAGCTTACTTGCAGTAAAAAGGTCCCGCTAGCACCAATTAAGCACATTATAAAGCCAAAATAAAGCCATCCTGCACTCTGAGGAGACTATAAAGTGATTGTAGGTGTTAGCAAAAATAGCACAACATCCCCCTATACTCAAATCCGTAAAAAAAAAATTTTTTATATATATGTCAAATATCCATGTAAAAAGTTCAGAGTGCTTGGAGCACCTCAGACCCCGCCACGCTGCGGCCGGAAAATAAACAGTTAATGTAAACTCGGGTTTGGGCTGATGTGCAAGCTTGAGAGTGGGTTACTATTAATCCTCATGTCCCCCCAATATGATCCCTAGCATTTACAGTGCTGTCTTGAATTTATTTTTCACTTTAAAGATTTCTGAGCTTACGGACGGTTGCAAGATATACGGACGGCCGTAAGAGGAGATCCTTGCAAGGAATCGCAGCCTTGCGGCCATTTTACGGCCGATAATAGAATGAGGCCCTAAGTATATCACATCCTGAGAGCTAGATGTTGGGGTCTTCAATCATTATAGAAAAGGACGATTCTTCACGCAACGAGGATGTGCCCGTTTATCCAAGGCTGGAGATTGAGGACAAGGACATTCCTTCCTCCAAAGGCAACAGCATTTTTATGTCTTTTGGTAATCTTTTTTTTGTCATTCAGTTTATATATGACTAAATATTTCAATGTGTTGTATAATACATTTTTGGGGGTTCACTATCAATTTATAGACAAATACACACCTTATGCCAAACAACTTTTATTAAAATAGTAAACCAGGAATAAACAACTGTATGAATCAAAACACATAAAAACATTCTATATTTAGATACATCACAATATAAAATAAGTGCAAAATATACAAAATCTTATCAAACTTGGATAACAATTAAATATCTATTCCACAGAATATATTTGGTATTATCATTCAGTGATATGACATATTCATAAATGAATGATCAATGTACTGTATGAAAATAACAACATCAAAATTAGGAATAAAAACCCACAAAGCAACCAGAATATAAAAAAAACTAAATAATATAAAACCACTTAGATTATAATATAAAAAAATTATAGTATATCATATAAAAGACTAAAAAAAATGGGAATGTAGGTATTAGTTGATCATATAATAAGGGATTTTATAACAGAATTAAATAAACTTAATTCATCAAATCAATCAATCTGTTTTGGATAAAATGGGCACAAGGAGGGAATTATGGATTGTAATCATATGCAGATTTATGTTTTCCAATACCCCTTTAAGCTTGTATCTACTTTATAAAAAAATTAACATAAAGATTCTATACAGACTATTTAAATTCTGTAATAAAATCTAATAAAAAAAGGACCAACTATACTTTACCGATTATGAAGTTAGAGAGTAGTCCCTTTTCTTAATAGGGTTAGAAGTAACACTCTTGGTCCTCTTTTTAGAAACATGGAGCCCAATTCAACTGAGCTACCGTAAGTTACTGGAGCCCGTAAGTGAGGACGTAAGTTAATTTGCTATTCAATTGTATTTTTTTGCATGCTCCGAGCATTTTACGGGTTACGGCCTTGAAAACCTTACGGTTGTTAAAACCGGAACTTACAGTCTCCCGATGCCTTTGATCTTTCCCATCCACAAGAGTTACGATCGCAAAAATCGCAATTCGCTATTCAATTGCTACAATTCCCCAAGCCGCAAATGTTTTCACACCCGTAAATGGCAAATGTAGGGGAAAATCCGACGAGTACTAGAGAGGACCCGCAAGGGAGTTTAACCCCTGTCCACAGCACTGTAAATGCAAATAAAAAATCAATAATGCACTGTAAATGATGGGGAAAGCAATGAAAGACAATAGAATTAATTGCACAACAGTCTCAAGATTGTAAATAGAAAAAAAAATCATATATCGGGTTTATATCGGGTTATATCGATCTCGGGAATCAATAAGTTAATATATACCAAGCCACCCACATGGACTAGAACAGTGTTTTTATTATTTTGAATTTTGAGGGTTTGAGAGTCCTATAAATCAGACCCCCAAACCTAATTGATTGACAAGTAACCTCCATGTTTTACTACCATAATGATGGCGGTTGTTTCGAAATGGGTGGTTACGGCCTTGCTTAATTGATCATGTTTCCACCCTGAACTGCTACACACGAGTGCATGGTTTACAGCTTTGTCGTTCGGCCCCTAACTTGTGGGTTTGTTCAATTAAATAGCACTGAAATCGAAGACGAACGGGTGCCTGCAGCACGCCCGCAGACATATGGCCTGTATCTCGTGAGATGCAGGCTTTCAATTGCATCGGGCTCATGGCTAAGTAAAAATATATGTAATGAATAACCAAGAAAGAAAATGTTTCAAAGAATGCTTCAAAAGTTTCAAGAGAGTGCCCAGAATTTCCAGTGTCCTAATAGATATACTATTCTCTTATTTTTATCATACCTTTATTTTTTAAGTCACATGGCTTATTTAAACCAGTGGTGATAACATTATATCATGTTTCTATACAAATACATCATTTTAACATGTCAGCAGAAAAACAATGCATAGATATACTTATGACCATTAGAGTGCATGCTTGCTCCATGTTTTCAGAATAAAATAATATGTAATATTATTTTATTTTTAGCTAAAAATCTAACCAATTAAATTCAGTATCAGACAATTAATTTTTATGTCAGACTATTTTATTATCTACAGTTGCTCATTAGTGCATAGCTTAAACAATTATGAATGAGTGATGTAATGTATAACTCAGGATACACTTATCTCCTGAATCTGCTTATGCTCAAGGTCAAACATCTGTGTAAAGATAATGATCTCACCTCCTGTATTGAGAGAGTGTATTGTAAACTCAGAAATATAATTGTATTATACAAAATGATTAACCATTCATATAAAGAACGGCAAAATAGCATGAATATGTCTATTCCTAGTGGAAAATAATTGCCAAATAAAGTATATGGTGTATTTTTGTATCTGCAAATGTCCTGAAATTTTTCATTTAATAGTGATATTTTTTTTACTTATATTTTATAAAAAAATTTATAGATACAGATACAGATGTAAACAAATAATGAATACATAAACATAACAAATAACAATATTACATAGTTAAATGTTGATTTGCATAACAATATTATATTAACTTTTAAAGTCACTCTTCAATCTCCATTTCTTATTTTTAACCTTTTGTAAGAGGGAGAGATTATTACCAAAACATTTTTAAATCTAAATTATTATATTTTACCTATGGTTTCCAAATACTGCTCCAGCATAGCATAAGAAATGTTCTCCATTCAGAATATTTGCCAAAACGTTTTCTTTCTTTTCTAGTCGGTTAATGCTTGGGATTTGCTTATTTTAAATTTTGTGATAAAAAAAATATTTCATACCTAATTATCTAACATGTCTTTTCATGTTTTTAATAAAGACAAATGCAGTTTATGTGTACATGGTCTCAGAATCTGTCAATATCCATCTAAACTTTGACAGCCAGACATAGAAGCAGATAACCCATGAATTTGTGTTTTTGCAATAAAAGATTAATTATTCTCTATTATGTGTAACAATCACTTAATAAACATTGATTTCAGTCATAGTGTTCACATAAAGAAAATAGTCCATCTCAATAATCTGCAGATTAGTTCTATTGTCACTGTAGAATGCTATTTACAATCTATTCAAAAAAGTTTACAATAAAAATTAATAATAATCATTCAGTTAAACTTCACAAAAAAAGTATCAGTCAACAAGAGTAAAACAGTTCATGTCTTTCTGAATTTTGACCCTGAATTCCAGGACTGACTCCAAAACAAAATATAAAAAAACAAGTATATATGAAAGTGTTAAAACTTACTAAAGCTTATTATTAAGAAGCAAATTCCTGACTTTACAGATACGAGTAGTGTATTTTCTGAAATATTTCCAACGCTAACTTAAAATAACATTTCTTTCTACGTCAACTATTCCTTTTCTCTAGACTCTTTTATTATACAGGGACTTCAGGTTAATTATTTTCTTAATTATTTTGTAACATTTCCTGGGATTAAAATAATTCTTTATATTTTTGAACATCATATGTAGAGTTCAAAGTTGTTTTTCTGCTTAATAATGTGAAGTGAATAAATCTTTTCAAATATAATCTTAATTTTGTAAATATATTTAGCGAAAGAGGTGTTAATCAGTATCAAACCCTTAAAAGCCCTGTACAATAGTTTAAGGACAGAATGCTATCACCTTATTTGAACTTATAGGGCAAAATGTGATGTTTCATCACTTAGGAATGGATCACTTAGGAATGGATCATGTGCATATCTTAAAATTATAGCTTAATTGAACTTCATGCATTGCATAGAACTGAGGTGCCAAAAACCGAGCACAAAGTCTGGTGGCAAACAGGGTGACTGAGAACGCAGGATAGAAAAAAGGTATTCAAAATAGCTCATATTACATGGGTCATGGCAGGCAACGGGCAAGATAATGGTCAAGGTCATAAAATAGGTTCATACATGAAATAGAATTGGAAGAGCAAAGCAAAATGAACATCCTGGACTACTTTCTTGCTTGGTCACCAAGAATTATACCCATCAATAGGTCAAGGATGCAGTTGGGTTCTTTTTATGCTAAAAAGTGATATTGATTTGCTTCTATAATGGATGCAACAGAGGAGCAGTTATCTTCAGTCATGACTCATTATCAAGGTGCCATATCGATCACCATAGGGTCACACATTTTATCAGATAATGCAGAACATCCATGATGTAAGCAGATACATGGGACCTCACCCTGGCATTCTTTTAAAAGGTAAGACTAATTAAAAAGTATAAAACAAATGTACTGGTTATACAGAGCTTCTATCACAATAATGAAGCATACCATTTGTTTCATTTTAGGGCATGATGTGTCATGGTCCTCCAGGTCCTCACTTCATCCTGCTTAGTGCAGTGTCTTAGGATGCACCCCTGCTGCATCTGCAGAGTGCTTTAAATGCCTGGGCATGTAATCTGTATAGAGAATAATCCTCAAAGTTATGATCTGGTCTATATTTTGCATACACTGACTTCCTTCCCGCTGTTTCTCTGATGTGATCCAGTAATTCAGTTTTGCCTTAAATAGTGAAAGTGCAATATTTGTCCTATATACGACTGTATCAACTGAGTAGTAGTGCTGAGTTGTTTTGGCTTGTGCTACTCAGTTTGCTTTCTTATTATTTATGATCTGAATCATTGGTTTTGTGATTTGCCTCTGGTCCTCTTTGATAGTTACAATCTGGTACCCCCTTGCTAAAGAGTTTCCACCTGTGGTTTCTTGGCTAACCCGACATAATGTTTGTTAAATTGTCAAATTTTTTAAGTTGCTTGAAGGGCATACATTCATTTTTAATTAAAAGGCAACTGAAGTCACCAGCTGTGATCTGCAACATCATATATAGAGTTAAAAGTCAACTGGAAAAGGTGTTTTCCTTTTTTAACCTGCTTCTGAATTTATATTGATATAATGCATTTTAGTTTGAGGTTAAAATGTATTTGAATATCTTTGTTGTGTTGAATATCTCCCCAGTATATAAAATGAGACTGAATCCTCAGAGCCACTGGTATCTGCTGTGCATGCTTCATATATACACCTGTTGCTAGCTTGTATTAACAGTAAGCAAATAGTTCATTGAATGGAGTATCTGACTGCTGTGTAAGAGTTTCTCTGCGTTTTTTAAATAATTTCTATTGAGTTTACAGGATATGTATCTAAATACCTAAACAATTGGTTCTGCAGTTAAATTGCCCTCATTCCCCTGCTAAGCACATTTAAAGAATCACATTTCCATCATTTCTCCCTCACTTTTCTCCTCCAAACATACAGGAAAATTCATAAACAAAACATGTCTGCACCACAGCCTGATCTGATGAGAAAGGAAGGATTTTAAGTCCTCTATTTGACAGTGCACTACAGTTTTTGTGTACTCAAGTTCCCTATTATTTTTGAACATTAGTGTTCCTTAATGATATGTATCAGGCCACATTTAATATGAGATGAACCACTTACAGAAGTTATTTTTTTAACTAAATGCTGCTAAAAAATAAAATTTCCCAATGCATTCACTGTGGTACGTCCAACATGCCAGTAGAGGTAGCTGGATGGAGTCCAAATGATGTAGGTAAATCTCAGATCCTGAAGATTATGGAGTCAAATCACATTTGAGTGTAGCCTGGAGAGAGGTAGAGGGAACAAACTTGACGAGATTGCATGACTTTTAGGTTTATGTTTACATGCTTACAGCCCCATTAAATTTGAAGCCTGTAGCAGCATTGGCACACCCGCAAAAGCTGCGGGCTTGAAATTCAATTGCGTTACAGAGCTATTAAATTGAACCAGGCCGCGAGTTACGGGCCGTAGAAGCAAACCCGTAAACCATTCTTGCTCACGTTGAATGTGTGGCCGTGAATATGATCAATTAGTTAAACCCATTGTTACTGGTTTGGATGATGCCAATGGCAAATGAGATCGTCATCATTACGTCACTGAAAAATGAAGGTTAGATTTCAAAGCCTTACGGGTTTGAAGTACGAGTTTCGATCGGACGCGCATTCCAGAAATAATGCAATATTAATGAATCAGTAAATATTATATTCTAGGTCATGCGTTCCATTATATGTATTAACTAAATGATTGCCGGGATCGATATAACACGGAAATTAAACAGAAATAAAGTATTTTACATTGCAGATTTGTGAGCTTGAGAAAGTTGTGCTATTCATTTTAATACCTAACATCACTTCCCCTTTAATTGAAAATACAATAATGTGTGTATATTTGCATTTACAGTGCTAAGGATAGGACTTTAATCCCCTTCCCGGTCCTCTCTAGTATCCGTTGGCTTTTTGGCTCCATTTGCGGGTTATGGATTTGAACGCCAGTGGATTTGTAGCAATGTAATAGAGACTTTCTGTCGTAACGGTTACGGGCTTGACAGAACAAAGGATTTGTGGCCGTAGAGTTAAAAATTTTGAAGTCCCGTAGGGTTTTTCCACCTGTAACGTGCAGATCCTGAGCGGTTTGCTTTACGGGGTTAATTTAATAGCGTAAGTCTTGCGGCCTACGTTACGGGCTGCGGTTTTACACGTTGAGGGAATTTAATTTAGAGTTTAATATCAGAAATATTTAAATGGATTTTAAATTGTCCCCACTTCATACACTGGAATAAACAAAAGCATCAACAAATTGAAGAACCCCTCTACTAAAAGAAAGACAATTTATTTAAACCACTTATATAAGGTAGAAAATGACTCTTGAAATCCAGACACATTTGGAATATGGTAAATAAAGTTCCTTATTCTAGTGTGCCATTCTAAATACACCTTAATAAGCTACCAAACACAGTGTTATAACTATGACAAACAGCACACTGTATCCAGAAGCCAGATGATGGTTAGGCCTGTGCCAAGATGCCAACTGTATTACCTCTAATGCATGGAAAATTAATGTCAGCCTGAAATTCACTTTCAGTATTATGTATGCTTGTTTTCCCGTCTGGCATCATTTGACCACCAACTTTCACTGGTTTTGGAACTGTAAGGGGGCTCTTTATTGTGCTGATTTTTCTCATTGACTTGATGCCATGAATTTCATGTTTAATGAATGCGGTCAGGGTCATATATCAGGAAATTTGGTAATTGTCAGTGTTGAGGAATTCCGTTGACTCAGATATGACAATAACCTGATGTCTAATAAGATTGCTTCAAATGAAATTACCATGATGACTAACATCATTACTGATGCCCTGGGCATAGAGTTGTGAAGAAAATTTTCAAGGCACCAATGCTTTCAGAAAACGACATGAAAAACCACATAGTGAGATCTGGCAAACCAGATGAGAATCCCAACCTCAACAGCTGTCATCCAGATGAATTAAATCAGAATGAATCTCTAAATGAAATTTACTTTCAGCATTAATTAAATATACCTTAATGAGATTTCAAAATTCAAGGAAATTGGATTGCCCCGAGTCACATAGTTTAAGAGACTTGGTTGAAAGTAATTTTATGTATGTAGCACCATTGAATGTTATGCTACCGATTACAGTGCAGGGTATGCATAATAAGCTAAGAAAAATAGCTTTCTAATAAGAAAATAAGAACAGTTAAGTCAAATTTAAATTGCCTCAAAGAACACAAATGAAGGTAACAGGAACAATGGAGGGAATACAATTAATACGATAACATATTGAAAACTTCCATAGTCAAAACAGGAGAACTTTCTATGCTAACACGTTAACAAAAGGTCACCTCTTGAGATTAGAGAAAATGATTATACTTTATGGGCAGTAAGATTGTAGAGGCTGTAACAGCAGAATTCAAAAGCGTTAATGTGAAGATGCAGTATCTACACCTATTAATCTACCCAATATTTAAATTAATCTTGGACTATATCACTTTTTACAAAATTCTACTCATTATTGTAAATATGTCCAAAGCTCAAATATTTTTTTATTATAAAAACTAATGTTCACTGTCATGATTTAATTGTTTAAGGACTCATCTTGCCAGTAATTTATGAATATGGCCAAGGGAGCATAAAATTGTTGCATTGGGTTATGAGTTATTGTGTGGTTATATGTTGCCTGTACATGGTTATTGTATATCCTGGTAATAATATATTATAAGATGGAAAATGTTAAATAGAACATATGTGGAATTGGTAAAAATGCTCTGCATAGAAGTTAGATGCAGATCATTGCACACTCACACATACAGACCTTGGGTCAAGGCAGATGTATGTACTTCAAGTAGTCCTAAGCAAACACTGGAGTTTAACATAAAGGTTGTTTCACTAGCCAGCTATAGATATCTGGTGAATTTGATCTCAAGAGCTTTGATAGCCCAATGTTGCAAACCAGATGGGCTGACATCACACATACACAACTGTACACAAGGGTGTGGTATTGGAGAGTATAAATATGTTGTTTTGATCATTCAATGAAGTTTGAGAGATAGTTTTTCACAAATATTTCTGTGTGTTGTATCCTGATTTGGGGAGTGGTCTTGCCATGGGTCACTTGTAACCTGTATGCATTATTCTCTGCCTGTACCTCTTCAGAAGCCATATTTTGTGCCACAGAGAACAGGAACTACATGATTCTGCTGGGGTAGGTTTGAACTAGGTTCATATCAAGCCCCCTTGAAGAAGCAGATGGTGACATTGGCTAGCAGTGGTGGGATCTCTGTAGAAAACACAGAAGGATGGCAGCTTAAGAAGAGATGTCTCAGGCAGAGGAGGAGGAAGTGTCCAGTTGGTACCAAAGATGGATGGAGATAATGCCTGCTGGTTCAACCAAGAATCAGCAGAGGGATCTCCGGATACAGATCATACAGGAGGTACAGGAGAAGTGGAGAAGGGTAAGCAATGGCCCTGTCTCAGCACCTGTGGAGGGGAAATGCTTATTCCCAGTAGAGGCAGAAAATGTTCTAGGGACTGGAGAGGAATGGCCTTCTAAATAAATGGATGGTCACGAGCTAATGGAATGGCTGAAAGAATTAGTATGTGAGGAGGTTGCCCTGGTAGAGCAATATGCTTATTGGGTGGGACCTGTTGGGATACCTCATCGGGGGCCCTGTTTTTCATTAGGGCTGGAAGAGGCACTTTGGAACATTGTACATGGGGATCCAGATTGTGGCTTGGGGACAGAGAAAAGACAGCTGTATCTGTTTGCCAAACGCTGTCACATGCTGGGACTAGAGACAGGCTCTCAGACAGCTAACGTACTTTGGCCTTTGATCCAGCAGGAACTACAGCTGGAGGTGGATTATATAGACTTGCTGGATGAAGCATCCCTGGATGGGTTTTGGCCACCCAGCTGGGAGGGCTCATGCCAGTCAGGCATGGAACAGAACCACCTAACAGGTACTACAGGGACCCAGCTAAATGTTGCCTTAGGCTGGGTCTGAAAATAAAGGTATGGACTGTGGGGAGAATTTTGATATCAGGGATTCTCAAAATAACAAGGATACCTTCATCCATGGGGTTGACTGGGAAGAGGAAGAACTGGTATCCATCTTTAGTGGGCTGAGTCTCACCCAGTTAGAGGCATGGGACAGGGCCAAACCACAGCAGTGTCGGGGCCCAGGGGAAGAAGTGGGGAAAAGCTACCCTGCTCCTATATTAGTTGAAAAACCTAATGAGCACTGGGCCCTACCAATTGACTGTGACAATAGTGGGGAAGTTCCTTGGATGACCATTGTCCAGGAGCCAGCCACAGACCCTGGAGCAGAAACAGAAAATAGCCCTGCTCTTCAGCCTGATCAAGAGGTAGTAGCAGCGGCTTCTCAAGAGCTGCCTGTAACTACACACAGGCAGTCTCAGAAGGAGAGAGTTAGGAAGAGGCAGAGGGTACCCCAGATTGTGGTTTGTCTCCTGGTCTCCCTACATTGACTCCCCTGCAGCTGCCCAAAGACACTGGTTGTGTACCTGTAACCCTGGAAAGAAGGGGCCACTGGCCAGGCTTGTTGGGAGAGAGGTTGGCTACTGAACCACAACGGCTTGTGTCAGAACTGCCCATTAATCCAGCATGGATGACACCAGAGAATGTCCCTAGCCCATGTTGCAACTCCAGCATCCCAGTTTATTCAGGTGAAAGCTCAGGCCTGACAAAGGGAAACTTGTACTCTTCGATTTTACCCATGAGCCTGAGCACTGATCCAGAATCAGCAGGACAGGAGGTCTCCCTAGCCTGAAAGGAGAAGGCTTTGCTGGGTAAGGATCCTCCCAATTTTATGCTGGACTTACTAGCTGGGATGTACTGTTTCCCCTGGACTACTTTGAAGGGTCCTCCATGGCAGTTGTCTTATAAGTCTCCCCAGGCGCTTGGGAAGGTCACTAGGCCACTGGGAAGGAATGGGGAGGCAGGGTACCCAGAGAGCCACTGAGGCTAACACATGGATGGACTGTCCCATCAAGAGGACCGGTAACCACCTATATAGATGGGAAGTTATCTGACAGGATAAACTTCCCATGCTATACTACAAAGGAAAGGGGGAGAAATTGTCATGATTTCATTGTTTAAGGACTCATCTTGCCAGTAATGTATGAATATGGCCAAGGGAGCATGACATTGTTGCATTGGGATTATGTGTTATTGTGTGGTTATATGTTGCCTGTACATGGTTATTATGTATCCTAGTTATAATATATTATATGAGGGAAAATGTTATATAGAACATATGTGAAATTAGTAAAAATGCTCTGCATAGAAGTTAGCTGCAGATCATTGCACACACACATACAGAACTTGGGTCAAGACAGATGTATGTACTTCAAGTAGTCCTAAGCAAGCACTTGAGTTTAACATAAAGGTTTGTTCACTAGCCAGCTATAGATATCTGGTGAATTTGATCTCAAGAGCTTTGATAGCCCAAGGTTGCAAGCCAGATGGGCTGACATCACACATACACTCCCGCCTCCAGGACTTTTCTCGTGCTGCCCCTAGTCTCTTGAACTCCTTTCCTCGCTCCACCAGATTATCCTCTTGCCTCCAAACATTTAAAACCTCACTTAACGCATCTCTTTAAAGAAGCGTATCACCTTCCACCTTATCACTTCTCTCTCCCTCTTTTACCACTCACTATTAGAGATGTCGCGAATAGTTCGCCGGCGGACTGTTCCCGGCAAACATATGCGATATTCGACCCGCCCCCAATACTTTATTATTGAGCAAACTTTGACCCTGCATGTCACAGTCAGCAGACACATTCCAGCCAATCAGCAGCATACACTCCCTTCCAGAGCCTTCCATCTGAAGGACAGCAGCCATTTTGGAATCATAACTAACTTGCAGTCTTACTGAGAGGAGGGAGAGTGTAGGTGATACTGCATCAATAGGGAAAACCATAGCTAGGCAAGTTTATTCAGTGTCCAGTGCAGTGCTGAAGGACTCTTGTGCATTATTATTATTATTATTATTATTATTATTATTATTATTATTATTATTATTACTACTATATAATGTGTAGATGTACCAGCTGGGCATGCTCTTGTGCATTATTATTATTATTATTATTATTATTATTGTTATTATTATTATTATTATATAATGTGTAGATGTACCAGATGGGCATGCTCTTGTGCATTATTATTATTATTATTATTAGTAAAATACTACTACTAATAATAATAATGCACAAGAGCATGCTCAGCCAGTACATCTACACATTATATAGTAATAATAATAATAATAATAATGCACAAGAGCATGCCCAGCTGATACATGTACACATTATATAGTAATAATAATAATAATAATAATAATAATAATAATAATAATAATGCACAAGAGCATGCCCAGCCGGTACATCTACACATTATATAGTAATAATAATAATAATAATAATAATGCACAAGAGCATGCCCAGCTGATACATGTACACATTATATAGTAATAATAATAATAATAATAATAATAATAATAATAATAATAATAATGCACAAGATCATGCCCAGCCGGTACATCTACACATTATATAGTAATAATAATAATAATGCACAAGAGCATGCCCAGCCGGTACATCTACACATTATATAGTAATAATAATAAGAATAATAATAAAGCACAAGACCTCCCCTGTGTCTCCCCCCCCCTCTTCCCTGTGTCTCTACCCCCTCTCCCTTCCCCAGTGTTTCTTTCCCCCCTCTCCTGTGTCTTTTCCCCCTTCCCTCTTCCCTGTGTCACTCCCCCCTCCCCTGTGTCTCTACCCCCCTCTCCCTTCCCGTGTTTCTTTCCCCCCTCCCCTGTGTCTTTCCCCCCTTCCCTCTCCCCTGTGTCTCTCCCCCCTCCTCTGTGTCTCTTCCCCCTTCTCCCCTGTGTCTCTACCCCCTCTCTCCTGTGTCTCTACCCCCTCTCCCTTTCCCTGTGTTTCTTCCCCCCTCCTCTGTGTCTTTACCCCCTTTCCTCTCCCCGGTGTCTCCTCACTACTCCCTCCCATTAGTCTCTTCCCCCCTCTCCCCTGTGTCTCTACCCCCCACTCTCTCCTGTGTCTCTCCCCCCTCCCATGTGTCTCTTCCCCTCACCTCTCCCCTACCCTGTTTCTCTTCCCCCCTCTGCCCTGTGTCTTCCTCCCCCTCTCCCCTCCCCTGTTAGCTTCTATACGCATACATACATACATACGATAAGAAATCTGGGGGGGGGGGTTACGACTTACCCCCCCCCCCCAGTTCCAACACCCATGTGTACTGTATAATATTGTATTGCATTATGTTATATTATATCACTAGCGACTTGCCTGGCACAAATGACGGGGCAATAAAGTTTGAAGCCATGGCAATGCTGTTTGCCACACAATGTGATGCTTTTTGTACTCTGAGGACCTTCGGCGCTCATTGTGAGCCTCTTCCCTCGTGTCCTTCATGTTTCGTGCTTTGCAACGATCAATCTTCGGCGCTCATCGCAAAGACAGATATATAAGTACAGTGTTAAATATATGATTTTTTTGGTGCAGTGTAAATTAAAAAATGTATTCAGGTCTCAGAGCATAATAAAGTGATTTAGATTTGTAACTGCTTTGAGAGTGCTATCGCTGGCAGCCAATGAGCAGTAATCCAGATATATAACTGCAGAGTAAAAAGTAAAACATTTTAGTGTAGTGTAAAGTCTACATTTTTATTTTCCATTACTAAATAATACTTATTAAATGAATGCACGATAATAACTATTGTGAATGAACAAATGTATTAGGAAGTGCGAAGCGTTAATGTATGTAAAGTAACCGCAGTGTAAAATATGCTATTAAGCGTATTTTTTTTATATATATTTTTTTAAATAATAATGAATTAATTAATTACTAAAATACTTTACCTATTTGTAATTAATATATCCAGTGATCAATAACCTGAAGAGCTAACTAAAAAAGATTTTCCTAAAAAGCCGTACGAGGTAAAGATACACTATTAACAAGGACGCTAAATCATCCACACCCGCTTACCACATACACATTCCCCGCCATTTTACAACACTAACTTACACAATGCGGAAGCTACCCTAACGGCTTCCACTCGCGCACGCAGCCTATTTACACTACACACTGCACACATTGCTGACACTTACACAGCAGCTCCACAGCACTGAAAACCTACATTGTATGCTGCAGGAACATGAAAACAGATTGTCAGCTCTTCAGCACAATGCTTCCTGCATATATTACTTACAAATAGGTAAAGTATATTCATTTAGTAATTATTTCATTAGCATACAAAAATACATATACACAAAAAAAAACATTATCACATTAAACATAAAAGCCATTCACTGCGCGCCTCACAACGAGCGCCAATGCTGCTCATAGCACACAAAGCCTTGCAATAAGCGCAAAAAACACATCACCGCCGACCAAAGAATAACAGCAAAAGCGCCTATCAGAAAAAAAATACAACCAACAGCCTCGCAATGAGCGCCGAAGAATATCCTACCGCCAACAAAATGAATGTCTCGTCCAAACCATTACCTGCCTTACAATCTTATTGCCGCCATTTTTTGACGGGCAAGTCGCTAGTAAATATATAAAGATCAAGATAATAAAAGTATCAGGAAATGTAACACAAAGATGCACGCGCGTCTGAATAATACGACAAATACGGATTTTTGTCATAAATGATATGATCGCAGTATTGGGTCATAAACCCTAAACACTGGAATCTGTTACATACAATTTACTGATGATGTCATTAATGGGCTTCAAGGGGGGGGGGTCTCTTTTCATACTTTTTGAGCGGTGCAAATCCAACATACGCAGAGCGGAAACGCCACATCTGTGGGACACACACAAAGGGGTTCACTTTGGGAGAAAAAAACAAACAAATATGAAATATTTAATAATTATATTTTAATGTTACCAACAGATAAGGAAACGAAACTGAGGTTATTAAATCTAATAGTAGCAAGCCTGGGAGTACTGGGAGTAATAATACTGCAGCAGGAGGTCAGGACTAATGTCACCTATAGACCCCCAGACAGATAAAGGTCAGTACTAATGTCACTCTATAGACACCCAGTCAGATAAAGGTCAGTGCTAATGTCCCTCTATAGACCCCCAGTCAGATAAAGGTCAGTACTAATGTCCCTCTATAGACCCCCAGTCAGATAAAGGTCAGTACTAATGTCCCTCTATAGACCCCCAGTCAGATAAAGGTCAGTACTAATGTCCCTCTATAGACACCCAGTCAGATAAAGGTCATTACTAATGTCCCTCTATAGACACTCAGTCAGATAAAGGTCAGTACTAATGTCACCTATAGACCCCCAGTCATATAAAGGTCAGTACTAATGTCACTCTATAGACACCCAGTCAGATAAAGGTCAGTACTAATGTCCCTCTATAGACCCCCAGTCATATAAAGGTCAGTACTAATGTCACTCTATAGACCCCCAGTCAGATAAAGTTTTGAAATGTTTCTTGGATAGCATTGGGGCTAAAGGAGGTTTGGCCATCAGGTAGTCTAAAGATACCGTATATTATGTCGTCTCTTGGGGGGTAAAGACACTAATAATTCCTCCAATTAATTTCTGTTTTTTTATGTGGGCAAGGTCCCTGGTTAGCCCATTGGGTTATCTGTTAAAAAGAGTGGTGCAGAGACTGTGGGGGCTGTTAGCCTTCTTGTCCCCGTGTGGCCGTTTAGAATCCCTGCTGTTTCAGCTTTATTAAGGTGTAATTGTACAGCGTTTGACTCAAGTAGCTGTGCTGGGTCAGTTTGGCTTAATTGCTGGGCCCTTTTCCTGCCAAGATGGCGACCATCAGTCCATGGGCCTCTATGTCCCCTTCACTACCTTTGTCCCCGCTTGTGTGCTTATTTGGGATGTCCCCCCTTTATATCTCCGACCCGTGGCCTTCTCAGGTCCCCCCCTCAATCTCTGAGTGTGGGTATGCGGGCTGGGGCGTTGAATCAGGCCTACCTTCTTCTCTGCTCGCTGCAAGATCAACAATACCTAATTTTTCAGGCATGTGTACATGCCTAATTTTTCTGGCCTCTGGTGCTGCACTGTGCCTTCAACAACCAAACCCAAAAAAAAGGCACATAACAGGGATTAAACTGATAGGAGTAGTACTACTTAACACACCACTCATATCTGGTGTAACAGTAGTGTACATTTAAAACAAAAAACTTTTTTTCTACTGTAATAGATTGCATAGCAGTTAGTTGTCTGCAAGCGTGTGTGTCAGACCTACAGCGTCTACTCTGCCAACTTCTGCAAGTGCACACTGCCACTCATATCTGTTGTCACAGTAGCTTGGACGCATAGTACCAATCTGTCAAAACTGGTAATGATGAATGAGGTCTAGAGTGGCCTGGTTCCCTTATCCTCTACAGGTTGAGACCTAATGTTTGGGTGACTCCAGACCAACACATGACTACAAGCAGCACACAAACTCAAAGCCGCCATCCTCCTCCTGATCCAGCATCATCAGCCACATCAACCACTGCTGTCCTCCTTGCCCCCTCTCAACCATCCGCCACTGCGTCTCTCGCCTTGAGCAGTTCCTGCTCATCTCCCCATAGTCAGGTGCCTGTAAAGGACATGTTTGAGCGTAAGAAGCTAATTTCTCAAAGTGCCCCAAAATTGAAGTGATACGACCAACAAAGCATCTTTTTCCATCTCCCGGTTCTAAAAATCCAGGCCTTATACACGCCCCCTGATATGTGATGTAACAGGTTTTAAACTGATAAGAGTAGTAGTACTTAACACACCTTATAATAATGCAGAGAGAGGCAACGCAGTGAGAGGAGTCTGAAGAAGAGGAGTCAGAGGAGGAAGGTGGCTTTGAGGAGGTGGAAGACCAAACACAGCAGGCATCCCAGGGGGCTTGTTGTCACCTTTCGGGGACCCTTGGTGTTGTACGTGGCTGGGTGGAGGAAGAGACCTTCAATGACATCAGTGAGGACAAGGAACGGGACATGGCTAGCTTGGTATCCAACCTTGTGCAAATGGGGAGTTTGCGGTTGTGCAAATGGACTGTTTGCGGTTGTTTGCGGTGCGTTAAACGGGGAGTTTGGTCTGTCACTGTGAAGCGGGTGTAACCCTTACACTACCTGATCGATACAACATCATACCTGATGTTTTAAAGCACGTTATTCCAAACAATTTAGGAATGTTAGGTAATTTATGCCCTTTATGGCTTAAAACCAGACTCTGTATCAACTATGTAATTTTCCGTGGAAGTTTTGCCATGGATCCCCCTCCGGCATGCCACAGTCCAGTTGTTAGACCCCTTGAAACAACTTTCCCATCACTATTGTGGCCAGAAAGAGTCCCTGTGGGTTTTAAAATTCGCCTGCCCATTGAAGTCTATGGCGGTTCGACGATGTTCGCCAGTTCGCGAACATTTGCGGCGGTTCGCGTTCGCGGTTCGCGTTCGCGGTTCGCGAACCGAAAATTTTATGTTCGCGACTGTAAGTCTGCGAATTTCTATCCTAAGTACTTTGGGAATTCCCCATGGACATTGGATTCCTAGCTCAAAGACAGGGCCCTCCTTCCTTTGCTAAAACTTAATCTGTATTTATCATTGTCTGAACCTAATTTATGTGTAGCGCTACGGAATATGTCGGCACATTATAAATAAACTATAATAATAAATGTACACAAGGGTGTTGTATTGGAGAGTATAAATATGTTGTTTTGATCATTCAATAAAGTTTGAGAGATAGTTTTCACATATACAAGGTGTGAGACTATTTCTGTGTTGTATCCTGACTTGGGGAGTGGTCTTGCTATGGACCACTAGTAACCTGTATGCATTATTCTCTGCCTGTACCTCTTCAGAAGCCATATTTTGTGCCACAGAGAACAGGAACTACATAATTCTGCTGGGGTAGGTTTGAACTAGGTTCATATCAAGCCCCCTTGAAGAAGCAGATTGTGAGATTCACTTTTCAAATAAATTAGAAAGCATGGCCATTGAAAGTGCAATTGTTTCTGGGTTGAGGTCATCGATGGACTGGTCCATCTAACATACCAATTGTACATAATAGATTACTGATGATAAATAGTTCAGTGGATAAGGTAAACATAATGTTTAGTGGTAGATTCCATGTATGTTAACATGTGATTATTTAAATAAAGTACTCTCTAAGTATATGGAAATTAAGTGCACCCGGTATATGCTAATGACGCGACGCGCATGTGACGTTACATGAGCGCCGCGGTCAAGACGGAGCAGAGGCCGGAGAAGAAGCAGGTAAGTGAGGGGGAGGTATTTAGAGGGGAGAAAGTGAGGAGGGGGTTGAGGAGCGGGTTGATGAGGAGGAGGGGGGTTGAGGTTGAGGGGGGGTGAGGAGGGGGTTGATGAGGAGGAGGAGGGAAGTTGAGGAGGGGGATTGAGGTTGAGGGGGGGTGAGGAGGGGGATGAGGAGGGGGGGTTGAGGAGGGGGTTGATGAGGAGGAGGGAGGTTGGGGAGGGGGGTTGAGGTTGAGGGGGGGTGAGGAGGGGGTTGATGAGGAGGGGGGTTGAGGTTGGGGGGTGAGGAGGGGGATGAGGATGGGGGAGTTGAGGATGAGGATGGGGGGTTGAGGATGAGGATGGGGGAGTTGAGGATGAGGATGGGGGGGTTGAGGAGGGGGGTTGAGGATGGAGGTTGAGGATGGGGGGGTTGAGCATGAGGTGGTTGAGGATGAGGAGGGAGGTTGAGGATGAGGAGGTAGGTTGAGGATGAGGAGTGGGGTTGAGGAGGGAGGTTGGAGAATGAGGAGGGGGGTTGAGGAGGGTGATAAGGGAGGGGGAAGACACACAGGGAAGGGAGAGGGGAGAAGAGACACGGGAGAGAGAGGGGGGACACAGGGGGCAGCACATTTCCCACCCTCGGCTTATACTCGAGTCACTCATTTTACCCAGTATTTTGTGGTAAAATAGGTGCCTCGGCTTATACTCTGGACGCCTTATACTCGAGTATATACGGTAAGTGCAGAATTTTAATAGTAATATCTAAAAAAAAAAAAAGGATATATTTTAGATGTACGAAACTAATATGCAATATCATTCGTAAACTGAATGTTACTATAACAATCTTCATATTCTAAATCAGAAATGTAGAATTATTAAGACTGAATACTAGAATTATTATTATAAATTACAGAAGTGAGTGATTCATGTTGAGCCAAGTTTTCCTTTAAAACAAAATACTCTTTTGAATTCAAAGGTGAAGTATTGGAAAATTCTTGAATTTCTTAAGAATTTCAGAAACCTTTCTCTAGCACTTCACCATGTAGTCTCTGTCCTGTTAATGCCCAATAAGGTGAGACCCCACAGGGTACTTTTACGGCTGTGAATTGGTGAATATATTATACTACGAACCAGCCAATAAAGCCGTTGTTGTTGATAAAAGTTGTTTGTGATTCTGCACGGCACGACAAGGAAGAGTGAAGAAACAGATTAAATGTTCATTGTAATGCCCTAACAAGAGTAGCTACTGTAGTTATTTTAATAATGAAATGATCTTTAATAAAATTCATATTTAATAGTTTATAATAGCAACATTTCAATACTAAACTAATTTTCAAACCTTAAAGTATCAGCCTCCAGTTCAGTGTTTGTTTGCATCGTGATAAGTTCATTAAGAGGTGGACGGGGGACTTGGCTGAGAGTCTATAGTTTTAAGAAAATTACATTTTCATAAGGGAGTAAACAATGACTCATAGGCTCCACCAACAGCAAAAGCTAATGTGTTTGACATGACAGACAAATCTCCAGCCAAAGGAGAGCATGGTTCTGGTCAATATTAAATATTACTTTTTAAATGATTGAATATACATTTTATTAATGGTTAATGCCTAATTAAAACATGTAGCTCGTGTTCTTAGGGCACTAGTCTTTTGTCATTTAAAATAGTTTTTGACTTGTATTTACCCTGTATAGCACTACGGAATGCGTTGGCGCATTACAAATAAAGGATAATAATAATAATAATAAATAAATAAATGTATATTTATATTAATAGATTTTTTTAAATTAAGAGTAGAATTTTAATAGTAATATCTAAATTGTTTTTTTTTATATATTTTAGATGTACGAAATTAATATGCAATATCAATCGTAAACTGAATGTTACTATAACAATCTTCATATTCTAAATCTGAAATATTAAAACTGAATACTAGAATTATTATTATAAATTACAGAAGTGAGTGATTCATGTTGAGCCAAGTTTTATTACTTTTTAAATGATTGAATATAAATTTTATTAATGATTAATGCCTAATTAAAACATGTAGCTCGTGTTCTTAGGGCACTAGTCTTTTGTCATTTAAAATAGTTTTTGACTTGTATTTACCCTGTATATTGCTATGGAATGCGTTGGAGCATTACAAATAAAGGATAATAATAATAATAATAATAAATAATAATAATTACAAACCCCTGAATTTCATTTATGCCCTTTTACTCCAAGTGTTATATGTTTTAAGTGAAACAACTGCATGCAGAAAATGTCAAACACGCACACTTACAAACACACACATGCTCACACATCTATACACAAACTAGTCTCTTTATTTTTGTTTCTAAAAATGAATTAAAAATTGGTGCTTTTGGTGTTCGTTGCTCTCTTTTTTCCAACAGGAAACAAAGCAACATGGAGAGCTCAATAGAGGAGTAACTTCCACATTAAGCAAGGAGTGGCAGTTACCACCTAATTTAACACCTCTCTATAAATTATTCTTAGAATTAATCTAAATTAGTGCATTAACTCAATATAAACTGTGTGCTATCAACGCTGGAATGGTACACGGCATTGGAATTGACACGGCATTGGAATATACTTTTCTTGGTTTGACAGAAAAAGGGAAAATAGCAAGATTCATCTATTTTGAAGAAATGTTTATTTAACAACTGAGTACATGCCAAAAAGAATAATTTACAGCAGCAAGTCTTATTACATTTCCTCTCCAGTTTTTGAATCTCCCATAAAATGTATTGATAAATATAGCGACAAAACACCTTTGTTCTTCGGCTTGTTGATTGAAATATACCTTGTGCACTAAAACAGCAAAATTACGACGACTACGCCGCACTCTGCGGCTGGCGTTTGGCTATCTGTACAGTATAAGTATGCTGTACTTGAGCACATTGAAATGTGTACCTATAATTATCAGTACATTACACTGTACCTCCTTATCTATTCAAAAATATTTACATCTCTTTTGGCTAATGTTTAGGTAGCAAAACCAAACTATTAAACACATACCATTGATATCACTAAATACTGCATAAAATGGGGTCATAAACTGTTCATTCACATGCAAATGGTTTCTTTCACGTCTTTTTATACATACAGTAGTTCCAAGTTGAGCGTGAAGCTGTACAGTCACTGCTTTGCACAATTGTTGCTTGATATACTAAATATTGCAGTCATTGCCAGCTAATAAGCAAAATAGTCAATGGTTTGTGAAATGACAGAGAAAGACTGTTTAATTGGGTGTGTGCTTCCTATCTCTGGGTGCTTAAAATAATTAGTGCAGTTGTATAATACAACTATTGCACTCTTTGCAGAGCTGTGCCATATACTAGGGATCATGAGTAAGGGTTATTGTGCCAGCACATTAGTGCCATAATGTTGTGCTACTGGAACCATTCCATAAACATAAGCTCTACAAATGAATTCTTGACAAAAATATTCTGAACCAAAACTAAATGTTTTGGATCCATGGTGATTTTTTGACATTTCCAAATCATAGAACTATGTATGAGCAACTGAGGTTGTAAGCTGGATGGACTGAAGATGTAGAAATAGATGCACAACGTATACCCTACACCCATTTATCAATCATCTAGACATCAATATGAGAGTCATGTTAGTGGACTGTATTGTCTACTGAGTAGAAATAATCAATTAACATATTTTCAACTGGAAATAAAAAAAGTGAACAAATTAAGAATGACTACTTTACATTATAATACATTCACCCTTATATGTGAAGTGAGCGCACTGGCTTGGATCTGGCAACCAATGGAAAAAAGCATCATTCCCGGTTAGAAAATGTTCATTTTATCGGATGCCTAAGATCTTAGTTAAATAGAGATATGTTTACCTCTACAGTTTTGTAAGCTATAAGCATAAAAGCATTTTCAGAGAAAATGTTCATTTTAGAAGAATCTTCTAGTGCATGAAAGTTTCCATGACAATATTTCCTATCCAAGGAGGCAGTAGGAGGCATGAGGAGGCAGTAAAGAGCAGGACAATCGGGACTTGCAAATTTACTTGCAATCTGCCTTTAATTGAGGGAAGATGTTAAATGCTAAAAGCTTATCTGAATCAACTTATAAGTAAAGAAATCCCTCCTCCTTCCACCCCAGAATTGATAATAAAAAATGCACATCATAACCTGCAACCTCCAAGCCACCATGGAATTTGGAAGCAAAAAAACAAAAAAATCCTTCAGACACAAGCACTGGGTGCTAAAATAAAGATTTTGCCCCTAATTGCTTTTATGGCTTACATAGCTGCTAATGTTAAATATTTCTTACATACTTCACAAACATATGAATTTTTGCCAAACTACAATGATTTCTAAATGCATATAGTTTAGTACACGTATGATCTGAGCCAGCAGCTTACATCACATTATCAGGCCAATACTCTTGATTAGAAAACAGACAATAATATATGGAAACGGGCAATGGTTTATGCAATACAGTATAAAGATTGACATTTTGTGAAATATGTCTTTAATAATATTCTGCAGTTATAATGAATTTTTAATACTATATTATTTTGTCAGAAAAGCAAGGCAGTGAAAATGGAAATACTTTATATGGAGTCTTACATTTCTTTAACAATATACCAGAGCATTGAAAAATACAAATATCATTAACTTATTTAAAGAAATAGAAAAAATAATATATCTGTATGCATGGATACATGTATCTGCCATGCATATATTGATCATTAATTCAAGTTCTAAAAAATAAAGCCTATTACATCTAACACTAACCTGAAAGGCACAAAGATGGATTTCCCAGTATAACAGAACATTTGGGTATGCTTGAAATGTTATTTTACAAATTATCCACTATAACCATGTTCCATAACTAGAGAGATATATCCTAAACTGCGAAACACACTGGAAGTAAATTGTAACATGGAAGATCTACATGTCAAAGACTATGGCCTCTGTGTAATGTTTAGGCTACCATATGCTTTTTAAAAGAGACAATGAATAGGTTTTTGTAGTTTGTTTATTTAGCCTACAGTGCCCACTAACGTCCAACCCTACCCCACAAAAAGTTGAATTTATTTACTTGTATTACCATTATCTACTGTTTAAATATACAATATAAATTAGTTATGAACAAAGAAATGTAAGTTCCATTTTCCCCAAAAAAATTGCTTAGTAGTACAATTAAAAAAAGTATGTTTAAACGTTTAACTATTTGCAAAATTTTGATTTCAGGCAATCAATTGCAATTATAATTATAGGCCAAGTACAACATTTGAATCATTGTACACGAGCAAAAATGATTAGCAATAGTAAGATGAAATATAAAAAAATCACAATATCATTGTTAGTAGAACATCAGTATTTTAATTATGTATGAAAGCACTCTTACAGACTAGATTTTTTTTGTGGAGTTTGATAAATAATGTGTGCATGTGATAGAATTTATAGTATGAATTGGTGTTTTACACTAGTGTTTGAAACTGAATGAGTGGTAGTGTTAACATATAGCTGCTAAATCATATAACGTATTACATTTCAGCTCCCTAACAGCAAACTGCGAAACTATCCAAACTTACTAAACACTTCTGAAACTTCTAAAATATAATTGCCATTTTCAAACGAGTTCATTAAGGCAGTGATGCATTAAAAAATAGAATAATGAAAAAACTAATTGATGTTAAAATAAATTCATATCAGAACCTGTAGATATCAATGATACTAAATGTAATGCTATTTATACTATGCCTTAATTTATAGCCAATATTAACATTGATTTTTTTTCTGTAAACCATAAATACGTGAAGACTTTTCTTGCTTTTGAAATGTCAACAATTATTATAATTTATTTAAATTCATGACAAGTTTTAAGAAAATTGATGTATTAAGAATATTTCTAGATAACTTATTCCAATACTATATATAGTGACACATTTTGTAAGAATGGCATGTAAAAAATATATATGTTATATGACATGTTCTTGGTAAAGCAAAAAAAAATGTTGAAATGAGGTCTTATGTAGCTGACAATCCATTTGTTTTACCCAATTTTTCATTGTATCCAAAACAATAATTTTCTTTATTCAGAATATTATTTGAAATATACACTGAAATGTTCTATTCTTTGACTTCAGACCCATTTTTTTTTAATTTAATAACATTGTTAGTAAATGTTATTTCTGGGGATATATAGTTCATCATAGTCTTGGTGAGTGTTCACTGTATTACAGCTTACATTAATTCTCCAACAAAAATAAAGGCTTTTGTCAAATAATTATAAAGAAAAAATATTTTGTAAGACAATAGTCTATGCTATGCTTATAAAACAAAAAACTAACATTTACTGCATATTTGTCATGGTACACTTAAATTAGAGATAAACAAAATACAATTTCAGGTCAAAGCTGGAAAGGAGACATCAGTAGTAGATCAGTACACTCCATTTGTTTGCTGGATGGCGGACATTTTGTTCTAGTTAATGGTTTCTATTTTGTGTATTCCCACATGTAGTCCCATCTTCTTCTAATACAAAACAACACACAGATGTTAGATAAAAATAAATTCATGTATCCAATCTAACATTATGATGTCTATAGTCATAACAAGGATGTACGGCTTCAGTTCAAGTTCCGGAAGGTTGATGATGACTGACAAAAAGGCCCTTAATCATTTCAATGGTAGTATGATACATGGACTGTTCTTTCTTGGGAAGGGAAGGAAGTATGAGAAACAACAAGTTAATAAGAATTGCTTGAGAAATGGGAAAAACAAAGCAGAGCTACGTTGTCTTTAAATTTTGACTATGTAGTCTAAGTCTATTTGGAAAGTTACTAATGTATTTTATTCAGACTTGATGGAAAATTGTGTGAGCTTTCCACCTTGTAAACATCCAAATAATGCCATGAAAAGTTCATGAATATTGCATTTTTTCCAGTTAAATGTCTATACAAATCCTACACGGATGAGGTTTGAAGAGGTAAAGCAGATCAGACACTCCTTGGTGCCCTTTCAAATTCATGGGTCCTCCTGTTTCTACCCTTCTTATTTTCTTGTAGGTGCTTCCATTTATTGTTGACTTTGGCGTTGGCATTTTTTTGCCGACGTTGTTTGCGGTCCCTTTTCCATACTTGCTCACAAAATTCATCCATTGTATTGAGATTTGGGTGACTAATTAACTGCATGAAGTCTCTGTACCAAATTTTCTGAGTTGGTGACATGCTGTTCGACGGTTCTTTGTGTTTATTGTGGTCTTCTCCCTCTTCATCTTTGTTAAGAAGCTCATCTAGATGTTCTGTGTCAATAATCTCCAGGGTAACTTTGAGGAGGGTTTGAATAAAGCCATGCTCTACAGCATTACAATAATAAACTCCAGAATCTTTCTTCTTCAGAGTGCGGAGCAGAAGTCCATGGTCTGTTTTTATTGTACGATCATCCACTTTTATCTATTTAAGAAGAAAATTCGTATATGTAAATTCAGTTTCTACAAAAACTAATTATAATGGAAAAAATACAATGAGTGTTTTAACATAAAAGTCCATGTCTCTGCGATTTTAACTCTGTTAATTTGTAAAAAAAAAAAAACACTTTAACAGAAAACCATACTGCACAGAAACATATTGAAATAAATATATGTTTTTATGCTAAATTTAACACATGAAAGTACAATTTCTCTTTTTAACTAGAATATTAGCCATTATTTTACGTAGCTAATTAAAAATGTTTTTGTATAGATCCACCCTATTTCAATGGCCGCACTTTATTTGGAATTGGATACCAGCAACTGTCAATAACCATTTACCATTTTTGTATTCTTTTAGGAAAAATTATATTGCAATTCAATTAACTTTTATTTAAAATATCTATTTACTAATAATGAAGAAAAGTTGAGCCTAAGTATAAACTTGCACAAATCCTTGAATTCCTATTAAAGTATTCATTATTACCCCTTACTCTAATGGTATATTCTACTTATCTGCTACCCTTTTGCTTATATAAATCTTTCAAAATTACCACTGCTTCTTCCACCTACCAAATTAAAACATGTCAAAAGTTCTATGTCACTAAAAATACAGTTGAGGTCAGATATGTATTAGTATTAACATCAGTTATAGAATAAGTCTTGCATCAAGGTGGTTTATTGAAGTCAAATTTTTTTACCCATCATAACTACAACATCATTTAGCTTATGGTGGGCAAATAAATAGTAAGTTTGTGTTCTCAAATGTACTATGTATTAACCTATCTTTAAAGCCTTTTAATCCCATGTTCACTCTCTAAATTTGCTTCCCAATGGCTACGGTCTAATTTGTACACACCTTATTGGTATAGATAGTATTTATTAGAAACAAACAATACAATGTTATTTAAAAAGCATTAGTTATCTTCCTTTTATTTCATATTTTAATATTAGTTATATTAATTACCTCTTCCTTTTTCTCTTCATTCTGCTTTTGGAACTGCCAGAAGACCAGGGCACGTTGTGATTTAGGGCTGCATTCCAAGAATGTGCTACTGTTCTCTACCCCATAGATTATCTTCTCTTCCAGGGTTTGTCTATGTGGATCATCTGCAACCAGGAAACACGCCATGTCAGAACAACATCTTTACAAACAGAAACCTCATATCTCCACAGTGTCTTTTAAAATAATAAAACATTTGGACAGATTTTGGGATTCTTCATGCTGTTAAAACAACAATTCAACCTACATATTTTCTTAATTCTCTGCATAATATAAATGTATGCATTTTTTCACTGCACATATTTATATCAATATTACATGGTGGATTTAAAAAAATGTAAAAAGCTTTTCTGTGTTTTCTAAATCAGTTAAAAAAATGTATTGTTTCATATAGCTTATGCTTTTTAATTAACAATATTTGACGAAGTGACAAAATGTTCTATATTTTGGACAATTTGTTTTTTGAGAACTCACAGAAATACTATTTTGGTGAAACACAAATCAGGAAATAAAACAAAATATTTCTCCAGCCGGAACTTCAATATATCTCGAGAAAACAAAATATATTCTCATTTTAGGATTACAAAAAAATGACATTCTAAAATGATAAAATATCTTAAATATTCAAAGCTACATTCTGGATGGCGATTAAGCAGAAGTGGTATTGTGAATGTTTCTATTTTTCCCACTTAGTGAAACTTGTTATGTTTTTATTGAAGGAAAATGTAGGACATATAAATCTGATACAACATAATTGCAGATCCTTCCCAAAGCACTGACATTGTTTTTTAGACCCTACAACAATTTTACAAGTAGATTGGGATATATACTTTACAATTTAAGTAGTCAAGGCTTGTGATTTTTTTTTAAGTTAAATTAAATTTGTGACTGCGGTAGAGCCATGTTTTGTGTAACATGCCGCACTTGTATATTGTTGTTTACAGATTTATAAGAGCAGTTTACAACCAGTGGCAATATTCTTGAGGAAGTAATCTCCAATCAGTTATTTCCATAATATATTTCTATCCAATAAAGTGGGAAAACAAAAAACGCTCTTTAAATTGTTCTTTTAATTATTTCCTTCAAAATAGTTTCCTGTGTATGAACGAGTTGTAAAAAAACTCTTTGCAATTACATGCTATTATTTCCATTGTATACTTTAGCGTTTGGTGTTATAGTTTCTTATCTTCAAAAGGAATCAACAATGAATCAACAATTTAGCAAATTGCTATTTCAGACCACTGATTGACACAATCAGGAAAATCTAAATTTATATGACAAAAACATAAAAGGAATGCAAACTTCTGGCACTTTCTAATTCATAGAAATACCATTGGTGCAAAAGGTCACCATTCCAACAACTTACAAGAGGTTGTAAATAAAGAAAATGATGAAAAATGTCCAGAACACTTGTTCAGGTCTGTGCACTGCACCATACCACACAAGTTGAAACAGCTTTCACCATAATCATCTCAAGGGAGAGATGTATTAAGGTTTTATGATGTCCAAGGCCCATTTGGATATTCAATATGGAAAATCTCCCCCACTTTTTTTGCTATTCTTCCTTTCTTCTGCTTCCTTTCTTTTTCATTTTGTTTTCTCCCCTTTGCTAATTGTATGTGTTATTCCCTTCAAACTCAACTTTATTTATCTTTGCTCTTGTTCTTGATTTGCTTGCTTATCTTTCTCTCAGCTCCCTTACCCCACATTAGCCCCACACTTTTAATGGATCTAAGTCAATCTATATGATAGGAAACAGTTCTTCCCATGTCTCTTGAAAAAAAATCACCAAATTAAGAAGTCCAAAGTAAAATAAAACAAATATACCAAAAGTCGTATATTTGATTAAACTTTTTTTACATAAATATGAAGTGTTGTAAGAATTAAAAAGGTTATTTTAATGTAGGTGTAAATTGGGCAATGCCAGGACTTAATTATTTATTGTTTGGCGGTCTCAGCTACATCCAAAAGAGGGAAATACTGATTTATCCATAAAGCTACATAACTAGACTGGTAAATCACCTGTCACCTTAGTTTTAAACGGTCCATTAGCTCTAGTTTTAAAAGTTACATTAAAAATATGCTTAAATATGCTCTTTGAAATACATGATAGCAAAATGTGATAAATTCATGAGCAAAATGGATTAATTTGTCACCATAACTGTATAAATGATGTATTTATTTTTGGATTTTCACAAAATCTGAAAATAATGTTTAACTGGGGAACTAAGTTATGCTATTTATTTCCCCTTTGTCCTTGTCATAAATATAAATATGGAACAGTCTACAATGATAAATTTGAGAAAGAGTGAAGGTACCTCTTAAAAGTTCATGTATTAAAATGTAATATTGGTCTACAAAAAATATATATATTTTGAAAGAGCTTTCAAAACAAATTTGTTTTTGTGTTTCCTATATTTGCTTAGTTTTTCTACATATGAGTATTGTTTGTTGTTGTATAGTAGCTTTTAAGTGGCCTCTTATAATACGTTTATTATACTAGACATCTATATTTTTTTATAAGCAGTGTTTTCTTTCTTTTTCTTTCTAGATTTAGGTAATTAAGACTACTAGGTTAATTCTTTGAAGTAGTTGGTCAACATGACTAAATATGTATACAACCTAATCTAAAAAGAAAACCATAATGGAATGTATTTATTTTTATAATATCTCTTCAATATAGGTGGCTATTAAACATCCTGTTCTCTATCCGTTTGAACCTTGGCTCAGGCTATTAAACCACACATTTTATTTAACACCCTTCTCAAATTCATAAAGCTTTGATCATTGATTGTGTATGATTAAAATTCTTATCCAAGAAAAATATATAAATAGAAGCCTCTGTAAAAACAATACACTTTGATGAAATGACTCTTTGTTTGTTTTTGCTCACTTTCATCATTTTGATGGTGGATACAGCCAGTTGAACTCCTCAGACAAAAAATACAAAGTAAGCAAGTATCATATGGCAATAATTTTAGTTGTCTCGCCAATAACAAACATGGAGCAAATTTCTACTGAACTTAAAAATGTATATAAAGATAAGCAAAAATATCCAACATACAAAATACGAACAAACGTATTATTTAAATAATACAGATATTATTGTAGGGCTGCTTTAACTACGTACAAAAGGAGGCAGTGACTAAAATTAGAGAAATGGTATGCAGCCTATAAAACTATAAATATGTGTATTAATACCTGTGATTATTTGATAACCTCTAAATTTTTTATGTATCTCAAAAGGACATAAATTAGGTAAAAATGGTAAATTTATAAATACAAACACGGGCGTGATCAAGTGCAGTATGTCAGTGAGGTAGCGTCTTGTGCATTATGTTAAATGACAAGACAACATTACAGCATGGATTTTTTCATTGACTGAATGTTAAAATCCACCCACTAGTGGCTTCTCTGCCCAAATGTCATATCAAAGAGACGATCACTGACTCAACTTCTGAATTACACTGCTATACACAAATGTTCTCCCTTAGATACCACTTATGTAATTCCTTGTATTCATGACTGATGGAATATAGTATGATTGTTCTTTCCCCAAAAAACCCAATACTTGGAGGAATGAGACCATATCATAAGTGTTACCCCTTCCATTTTTTCTCCACTCAGTTCTTACTGCTTCATCTCACATTGGCATCCTGGGTTAGTATCACACTTCAGTTCCCATTGCTACATTTTCACCCATCCCACTGTTCTTTCTGTCTTCCATTCCTCTTACTCTTTTCCTCATTTGCAATTGCTGTTTCTTTCTTTCTATTCCTGTTTGACTCTTATGATAGTTTCTCCTCATTTGACATGGCTTTCTTTCTTTCTTTCCCTAACTCCCTCTGTATTTTTACCTGGATGCTTCTCCTCTTCTGGCATGGTTTTCTCAGTTAACTGCTTCACTTATTTGTCCATGGCCGTCTCTCTTTGTATCTATTGACTGCCACCCTTATTCGTCCACTTGGTTGCATCTTCCCTTGCCATGGGTGCCTCTTTTTCTTTTGCCTCTAACTTCCTCTCCTGCCCCCCATTCTGGGGCCTATTCTTTCCTATTGTCAACTCTCTTTCTTAAACTTGACTTCCTCAATTCTCCCTTGCCCTTGACTTCCTTTGTACCCTCCTATCCCATGTATATCTTATTCCCATCCCCTGTCTACCATGTTTGTTAAATAAACACGGTAGATAATCAGTGCAAAAAATGTGTTCCATTACTGGTAGGAAATACAATAGTGCCAGAGGAGGCAAAGCATATTTTAAGCGTGTAAGGCAAAATAAGTCAAAATGCTGAAAACATATTCAAGCAGAAATGAAAAAGCCCTTGTGCATGATATAGCCGTAGTTTTGTTGTTGTTGTTGTTGTTTTAGTAAGGAGACATTGTTTTAGTTAAAAATATAACCGTGCAGTACAAATTATATCTTTATCTATTTTCTTGCTATAATAATGCAGAAAACATGACATCAAGCAAAGAATGGGTTGTTTTTTATCATTTCGATCTTTAACTGACCATGCGTTACTCAAACATGTACTTTAGGGGGCAGCATTCAGCCATATTTGTTCTCTTATAAGCCACAATTGTTAGAACACAATATTGGGATATCAAATATAACTTGAACATACTCAGATATACTTATTTTTCTTTCAGCTAATTACATATCAAAATACTGAGCAAACTCTCCAGTGCACTAATATAGTGACCCTTGTTCATTTTTTATGTATTTTGATAAGTTACCTTTAATTTTGTTCTTGACATAAGCTGACTTTTTATTCAATAATTATTTAGGGCTTTTGAACTATAAGTATAACCTATATTTAAAAGTTTTCAGATCTTTTAGCCTGCAAATTATTTCTCAGGCTGACTCCATAATTATTTTTCCATGTGAAATACAAAAGGTGAGTCAAGGACTATAGAGCCAGACACAGAATACACATGGAAAAGAAGCACATTTCTAATTCCTAACTAGAGGGAAGATTTTTAAACTGACGATGGTGTGTTATGAAGTTTACATCATTACACTTTATTTATAAGGTGAAGGCAAATTTAAATGTTCTCAGCTCTATGTATCGGATGTAATTAAATGTGAGAGTTGAGAGCCGTAGGCCACCTGAGTCTTTAAAAGGGCATCATGGAGTTTAAACCTTTTAATTTCAAAGCAAATTAGTAAAATTACTGTAGAAAAATTAATTAACTGGTGACAAAGGTATAGATAATTAGACAAATTTATAAGTATTAGCGAGATATCATGGATTGTGTATTGCTAAAGAGGGGTATGCTCTTCCAATAAAGAGAACAAGCTGATGTGCCGCATGGGAAATGTTGTGCGGCATAGGATGTTATTGCAAAAGTACGTGCACGCTAATAAACCCATATGGTAAATCCAATGTGCCCACCATGGAATCATGTTTGGGGTCCTACTTTCTTTTTAAAAATCATAAAAAGCATTAAAAACTGTCTATATTGTACTAGCTATTTTTTCTAAATTGAAGTATATTTATAAGTATATTTATAAGTAAGTATATATATAAAGAGTGAGGTAGCTGTGAATGTCCAGTAACAAAGATGAATAATCAGAGTATTGCAGTATATAATTATACCTTTTTTTTATTTGACAAACAAATTCCTCTCTTTGTCGAGTTAGAGGCATGAAACCTATGAATTTGTTTGTCCAATAAAAAAGATATCACTATATACTGCAATACCCTGATTATTCATCTATATATATATATATATATATATATATATATATATATATATATATATATATATATATACTAGTAGTACAAATAAGGAATAGTACATTAGAGATTTGATTTGAATGTCCAAAAATAAGTTGATAAAAACTTATTTCCTGCTCAAATTTCTCAGAAATACAGTGTATGCACTGCAGTCTGGGAAAACTGGGCAGGACATGCAAATGAGGCCACATAATGCACCATCACTCTGTCAATCCAAACCATTTTAATATGAGAGAGAGAGAGAGAGAGAGAGAGAGAGAGAGAGAGAGAGAGAGAGAGATGGCAATTCCACATTAAAGCTTTCTGTTAAATTATCTGCATATGCCCATACAAAATAAGAGAAAAAAATACTCGAGAAACTTCTTTTCCTATAAAACAAATAAATCTGTGATGCAATTTAAACTGTAATGTGAAATAAATCTCATTTTAAACCCTGAGCAATTACGAGTATATTTGGAATTTATCAAGTGGTAGATTTTAGTGCTATCAAGACACTATTAAATATTTACAGAGAAGTCTAAATCCCATCTTTATAAATATGTGGTCTGTGAATTATCATTTCATGCTTGAATGTTATGGTTTATACCATATGTTCTCTGTTTCTTAACTCTAATACTTCATAAACCAATCTGAGCAGATGCCTCTTTCTACAATTCTGCATTGTGAAATATGTTGATATATAGAAACAGGTTTAATGAACGATTGTAAAAAAAAAAAAAAAACATTTTTGGGTTTTCTCACTGTAAATTCATTTTTTATTACTTTTTTCATCAAAAAAAGCACTTTTGGAATTCAGATAAATAAAACAT
Source organism: Discoglossus pictus (assembly GCA_027410445.1). Taxonomy (NCBI): domain Eukaryota; kingdom Metazoa; phylum Chordata; class Amphibia; order Anura; family Alytidae; genus Discoglossus; species Discoglossus pictus. The sequence goes on from CM050167.1 coordinate 377,998,977, forward strand.
ATTTCTGGGTTAGACAAGTACAAATATACATATAAACACAATGTTGACAGATACAAATGTATAAAACTAATAATACTGAGTATATCATAAAATGGTAGATAATTTTTAGGGCTAGTATTTCTTTGAAATTAAAACAGTACCAGAGCTAAGATATTTAGATAAAAAAGTTTCCAGGTTGCAGAGATATGAGGGATTCCTGTTGCATGGGCATGGGTGTAGGAACTGGGGGGATAAGGGGGACAAATCCCCACCAGATTGTTCATTGTATCCATATAGAAGCTGTTAAGTGTTCTGTACATCAAGTAAACTGTATCCCCCCAGTATTATTTTGGTTCCTACACCCCTGTGCATGGGTTATTAAAATTACCAATACTTGCTTAGAAATTATAGCTTAAAAAAACAATTATCGTACAGTATTCAAAATGTTTTCGATCTTACATCTATTTAGGTAGTCAATGTTATTTAAACTGTAATATTAGTCTTTGGTAAACAATAGAACACAACAGAACAACAACAACAAATTGTTATTGTTTTTATTCAAAATCTACGTAAGAAAATCTCTTAACAATATATATATATATGAGATGTGTTGCTGATGAAATATTACATTGTTTAACATATATATATATATATATATATATATATATATATATATATATATATATATATATATACAAACCTTTAGTTAAATGACACATTATGAAGATTAAAATAATAATTAAAATGAATAACTATTCCCAAAAACAGTAGAATTGATTTTGCATTGCTATGTTTTCTAGAGTATATTATTACTTACAAAGGGTTGTAAAATCTTTTCTTTTTCTATGATTTTTTTATTTATTGATATGGTCATTCTATACTGATTTTGAACCGTAGAACAACCAGGGCCGGATTAAGACCTTTAGAGCCCTAAGCACTTAAAAGATTTTGGTGCCTCCATATATATCTAATTCAAAATATAAACAATAATAGACCATTACAATGTTTATGATTAACCTCTATTATTCCTAGCTATTATTTTTTTTTAATTATATATATATATATATATATATATATATATATACAAATATATGTATGTAATTTATTAATTTATTGTGGGAGCCCCTTTTTGTGGACCCTGGTTCAGCTGCACCATTTGCAGCTTTGCACCATATGGTCCATGGTAAATCCAGCAATGGAAAATTTCCATGGTGTCCCCTTCTTTTAATGCCCTAAGCACTTGCTTATTTTGTTTAATGGTTTATCCAGCCCTGAGAACAAAAGTGATGGATTAGTCAAGATTACACATTTAATTACCTTGGTGTTCAAGATCAGAACAGTGTGTAAGTGGGTCTCCATTTCTGATATCTTGTCTTCTTGTACGCCTACATTCATAAAAAGAAAAAAAAAAGAAAAAAAATGACCTCAATGCAAAACAATATTATTCAGATATCAGAAATTAATATCAAGACTTATCGAACTGCTTTCTGCATATAGTATGGAATCGGCTATTTAATTATATATCTCTAGATTGTTGTACATGGCACCATCCCAACTGTTAGTTAAACATTTTAACTTTTAATATGTTTTTTTAACTTTTGAAGTGTCCTTTCACAAGTTAAACTAAACACTAGAAAGCTTTCAAGCATTTACGCATCAGCTAAAGCAAGATATTGGCAAGTGTCCTTTTCCATCTATTGTCATTTAATAGTTTCTTACCAGTTTCTTTACACTTCTAATAGCATGTTGCGCTCCAATCGATATGTGCTATTCAGAATTTCTTTATTGGGAAAGCTATTGTCGCTTCTTCAGAACAATTGGAAATATTGATTTAAACAAAACCATAGACCTTGACTGCTGGCATTCTATTCAATAAGACACCACAGAATTGTCACTATAAAACATATTTTTTAACCTTTCTATAAGATACAGTACAAGAATTTTAAGGTATAAAGTATTTTCTGAAAATATATATTTCGGTAACTTGTTTTTCACTGTAATCTTAATGAGACACACATTTGTACTTGAGTTTTGAAATAATAACTTTAAGTAATATAAGTAAAACAAATATTAAAATATGGCAATCATTAAAATATAATGTTATACTAGAGCAAAGAATAATTCAGAGGTACTAAAGGTTAAAATGTTGGGAAACTCTTACAGATGTCAGATCTTAGTACACATGCCCTACTGGATAACAGAAATGGAGAGATCCAAGAGCCATCCAGAACTTCATCCTTTGGTAACCTGGTCACTGCAATTACCCTAAGCTTTTGTGTGGTGGCTTCATTGTATTAGACAAGATGAATACCCAATGGTTTTAGTGATACGTATCTAAAACCATCCACATGTGGCTTTTGTTTACTATAATCTCAGCATAAACATGGCATGAAATTAGTCCATTCCATTTGTTTGCTTTTTCTATTGGCTTTTTTTTATTTTTGTTTTGCCAGTACCTTCTATAGCTAACACAAAGTGCATACAACTTCCGGAGAGGAACTTCATTGATAAATAAAAGCAGAGCAAACAAGACTTGGTTTAAATGGAGAAATGTCATTGTAGGAAAAGGCCAAAGGATTTGCAAAGTCAGGACACAGCAAAGGGGATTAGTCTCAGAACAGAGCTGTAAAGCCGTTTCTAATCATCTCACTCAGCTTCCTGTATACAAAAGTCAAGTATCTTTGGTGTAGAGACACTTGGTTGCATCAGCTGTTATAGAGAGATAAGTAGTTATTTTCTACAAAGGATCAAAGTATTCCTTACATTTTTATTTTATTTTCTAAATTAAGTTGTTTACATACTGTTAAATAATCTACTTTATCTATATTAAAGGCACATTGGCCACTTTTTAAATAAGGGAGTATGCCAACTAAATGTCTAAATGAGTATACCAACTAAATGTCTATCAACATAGACTGAAAGGGTTAGCATTTTTACTTTGGGGAGTACTGATACTAAGGGACTGATTTCAAGTAACACTTATATTTTTAAAATCATCTTTAAGAAATTGCATCTTTTTTTAGATTTTTTAAGAAATGGTTGTGTGACCATTTTAGAGCATTTAATTAATTTAGTTCCATTATATGTTAGAGATATAATTTGAAATGGCCTAACATCATTGGCCACATGACTTAGAGGATGAAGAGTTGGCATACTATCCATCCCTATGTGCATATTCTAAGATATAAATTATCTGTAACACTTCACCCTCTCGTACACATGGTTCTAAAGGTGTCGTAAAATAATTTGAGTTATACTTCTGAACAAAAGAAATAATTGTGGTATAACAATCAATTTAGGACAATTGGACCCAATCATTATTCATTGATCAGAATGACTTATTTTCCATTTTATTTCATCACTGTACACAAAAATTCCACAGACCACAGAACAGTATTTATGGATATCTATTTATAGATTTTCCAAGGATATCAAACAAATGTCACATCTAAAAATTAAGTCAACAGACAAGTTTATGAAACATGACCCACAAAGCATTTGCATGCAGCTAAGTGGTAACTTTGTAAGCTCTCAACTGTTCTTCAAGCTCTTTGAAAATGTAGTGAATGGGAGGGGGACAGACAAGGAATAGCTTCTAGTGCACCATTTCAAAGACAGCGTGTTTAAGTTAGGAAATTACTTTAATTACAGTATCTCCAGAAGGCCTCATCCTAATTGGCATTCTCAACAGTAGGCATCAGAATAAAATATGGCTGTGTAGCAATTTTGGAAGCGGCTGACCTATATCTGTTTATCCAACAATTACACTGTGTATACTGAAGCAAACATTGTTTTATGGATGTCCTCGGTGCTGATTGTTATGCTCTGCTTCCAAGTAAATATATTCTAGTACTTCTTAAAGCAACACAATGATATGTATGTATATATAATGTATGTGAGCCTTAACTGTATCAGCATTATCATAATATACACATCTGTAATAGGGTACATATTGGGAATAATACATAATACCTGAAGGAGGTAATCAATTGCATTAAAAAATAAAGCGTAAAGAAACACAGTACATACAAACATCATATTATGGTTGAGGAATATATGTATATTATGCATGTATTAAGGATTAATCTATCTATCCATCGATCTATCTATCTATCTATCTGTCTATTAATCTATCTATCTACAGATGCATAGATAGATAGATAGATAGATAGATAGATAGATAGATAGATAGATAGATAGAGACATAGATAGATAGAGAGAGAGAGACATGGATAGATGGATAGATAGATAGATAGATAGATAGATAGATAGATAGATAGATAGATAGATAGATAGATAGATAGATGTCCTCATGCCTCTTAGATTGTAAGCTCTCATGCACTCTCTACTCCTATACCAATGTGTATGTACAAATATGTTGTCTTATTCACATTGTATCTTGAAAATATGTACATATTATATCCATGTTTTAAATGTACTTCTAATGCTATTAAATATGCTGAAGCTCTGCAAATAAAAAATACAACAAAATTAGATTGATAGATTGATAGATCGATAGATAGATAGATAGATAGATAGATAGATAGATAGATAGATAGATAGATAGATCTAAATAGATATGTAGACATACCAAAAGCCACACAGAGACACATTTGTCAATTGTCTCAGGAGCATATGGACATAACTGTTCTTGCATGTCAGAGGAATCTAAAGGTTGCAGGGGATAATGCTTAACACCCAAATGGAATGAGCAGTATATTATGAGGTTATCACCTTTTAGCAGTAGGAAAATATCGAGAGCATGAAGATCCATCCCAAGCACAATAGGGGTCCCTGGCAAGGCAACATTCAGCGCAGGCTTTTCCATAAACATCACAGCGGTGTAGAGGGAGCTGGGAAACTCCCACCGATGAGCCAATATACAGTTGTTGCTGTGGAAGATACATTTTCATTTTTAAAAACAGAACAAGATAAAATAAATAATGTGCATAAAATAACAGAAGGTTCAGTACACTGAAGACAAGGCAGAGTAGTTGTTTTTTTGTAGATCCATTACAATACATAAAACTGGTTCATTAGTGGTTCTGGTGCCAATATCAATGTCAGTTTATTGGCAAGTATTGGACAGCAAAGTCAACATGTATAGTAATATTGACAAAAAAAACAGGTATTGTAACAAAATTTAAGTACCAAATTAACTTGATACAACATATTTAATTTTTGTATGCTTTAAAAATATTCCACTTCTCCTGGAAGGGTTTTCCCCTTATCTACTACCCTTTCTGTAAAGTAATTCTTTCACACATTACCCCTACATCTTCCAACTTCCAACATGACCTCTACACCATGAACTTCCAATCATTTTTCTCTGCCTTTCACATCTGTATTGCTAAGTATCAAAATGTTCCTTCCCTTTGATAAAGCAAACAAAATCCAACCACTAGACATAATATAGCGAGGTCATGCCCAAAACATAGGACTATAAGCACGCAATCCCCATTCCATTCACCGCCACAAACCCAAAAATGGCTTTAGCCATTTTTCAATACATGTATAAAATGTGAGTTTATTTAATTGTGTGTGCCTGCCAACAGTATGTATCCTTCGTTTAAACTATTGTGCTGATTTCCCAGACACATTTTTCTTAAAAAAATAATAATGTTCCCATATGGATAGTCCAACTGTTTCCAAGCTGTTTCGTGGTGTTTGTTTAAATATTTGTATTGTTGCAATAAAGAACTAGCTAAGAGACAAATATTTCTGTCTTTAATATGTTAATTAAATATAGTCATGCATGGGCAATAGTGAATTATGTGTACGTGCATCGGGATAACAATACAATGTAAAAGTATGTGACAGTTACACCATAATCCTCATTTAATATAAATTCTTTGTTGCATTGTTTTGGCTATGTATTATGCATAACATCATCTGGAAATTCAGGACACTGCATTTGAGCGTGAAAGAAGATATCAAGGGACGGTAAACTAGTTTGTGTCTTTTTTTGTTCTTTATTACTAAATTGTTTAATTTAGACTTGTATCTGTTAACTTACCGAAACTGAAATATATGGCTTTGTAAATATTTCATTATAATAGTATGATGTTTTTAAAAACTGTGTTGGCCCATACAGAAATAAAATATGATTGAAGGGATATGAAAGGTTCCTGGACTTTACTAGGAATATAATATTCCACAGTATCTATTTACTTTTATGTACTTTATTTTATTAGGAAGTGCTTATAAGTTTTGCTTTTACTGGCTGAAATCAAAGAAATAGTTCTTGTATTTCTTTGATTTCAGCCAAAGAAATACTTGCTGTGCTATGTCTCATACTAACCAATCAGTGACCATCTCTCAGCAACATTCTGCTGAGACGTGGTCGTTGATAGGCTAGGACACTACACTGCCATATCCTGCCCTACAGAGTGACTGCATACGCTGTGCAGGGACTATTTTAGGCAAAAAAAGAGCTTATGAGCTATGCTTAATAAAATAAAGTACATTAAAGTAAATATATACACAGGTATATTGTATACCTAATAAAATCTAAAAACCTTCCATGTCACTATAATACATTTTTTTTATATATTTTAGTAATTTTGCACTGGGTTTCATCCATCCATTTAATAATATTGTTAGAAAAAATGATGAATGTACTGTAAAATATGAGATAAGTTGTAGGTTGATTTTTTTTTTATTATTAAAGCAACTTTTAAACAAAACTTACATTAAAAGAAAGTAAAAGAACACAGGGTAATGTTGCTCATGGAAACACATTGAAATACCAGTTGCAGTATCCCAAAAAAAATCTGATATACGTTCATAGTCAACTAGTTGACATGTTTACATTGTGTTTACAGTTTAATTGCAGCATATGCTCCCAGGGTTTGTCTTTTACACTGGATAAAATGTTACTTGTATAAATTCCACTGATGTCAACAAAAAGGAAAGGATGTAATATCACAATTAATACCCCAGTGATCGCCAAGATGTTGTCAAGAGGATATAAAAGCCATTGGCTAATGAAAACATAGTAAAATAATTAAAACCATTGCATACTTGCTTTGTGGAAATCTCCATGGACGAAATTGCAGTTGGTTCCTAGAAAATGAAAAAGTGAAAGCCTTGGTTACTTTAAGAAGATCAACAAAAATACTTAATTGGTAAATTATTAATAGCCTTATTACTTAGAGGTAGTAATATACTTTGCTATACTTGTTCTGTAAATTTGCACAAAATCTCAAAGTACACAGGATTTTCTTAATTTTTATAATCCTTATGCACAAGTTACTCCTGTATGAAAATTTTCACTTACAAGTTAAAATATATGTGTAAATCATGGGCGTGGGAGCAAAAAACAAATCTGGGGGTGAATAATTCAACTCTACTCCCAGGACAGGATGCAGGGGCGAATCTATTGCCGGGGCACCAGGCCCTGCTCTCAATGCCCATGCCCCCAATATAATGGAAAAAAAAAAAAAAAATATATATATATATATATATATATATATATATATATACTGTATATATATATATATATATATATATACACACATATACACATATATAGATTATAGATTTTATATATATTTATATTTTTATATACAGTATATATAAAATATATATATATATATATATAAATATACATTTATATATATATATATATATATATATATATATATATATATATATATATATATATATATATATATAAATGCAACCCTATTATTTCCAAGTAAACTAATTTTTTAAATTCTAAAACACTTGTGGATAAAAGTGCCAGATAGAATACCCATCCAGCCATCAAATACAAACACATAAGACTCTAATTGTTGCAACTTAAAAAATAACTTTTATTAATAGTCCTAAAAAATAATAAATATGGGAATTTAAAATACCCGGTAGAACGGAACCACAGATCCAGTGATATTAGTATAAGTATGAAACACTATTTACAAATATACTAAGATTTTCCTAAATTAATTTGACTCTTTAAAGGGACACTGAAGTTTCAAAACGCAGTCCAGCACCATTGTATAGTTCATCATTCCCTGGACATAGTTGTGAACAGGGAGGAAGAAAATAGTAATTTTGTGTGCTGCAATGTAACAGGTAAGATTAATAGACCTTACCTTAAAAAAATTATAATGTTAAAAATGGATTATTTTAAATAAAAAAAATTATATTATGAAAGATCAGTTTAAATAATATATTACAAGGCCACCAATATTGTATCATTAAGTAATATTTCTTTAAAATCTCACATTAGCTAAACATTACACATTTCATACCCATAAAGTAAGGATAGATTTATGTAGATAAAATAATAAAATAAATATTCTATCCACTTTTCACAAGAAAAACACAAATCACTTATTACACTTATCAACCATGTTCTCCTATTCCAGCTAACAAGATTTTGAATGATAAGAAATTGAAGTGTAGAGTTATGAATTGGAAAACTCAGGGGAACAAGGCGAGAGGAAATGTAAAATTTAGGAAACTCAAGGGAAGAAAGCAAAATAAAATATAGACTTCTGCCCTCCATTTAAACTTTTCAGCAAGTAATTCAAAATTCATGTGGGTACTGTATATTTACCTGTTATCTAATATTCAAGATTTGCATCTAGTTGAACTCAAACACTCAGCTTGTAGTTTCCAGTCCTCTGCTTAAAATGACTAACCCTGATATATAGTAAAATTTCACATGCATGATATTGCCTGTTAAATGGCAGACTTTGGTGAATTTGTTCTTGTTGTTCTTTTTCAGTCCTTCAGTCGTATCTTGCTCTCAGTGACCCTATGGACTACAGCACACCAGGCACATTTATCTACGTCTCTGGCTGTGCTTATCCTTAAGATACTGAAGTAGGTTTCCAGTTCATTCTCCTCGTCTGACCTCTCTGCTATGACCTGCCCATCTTGGGTGACCCTACATGGTATAACGCACAGCTTCATTGATGTACACAAGCCCCTTCAAGGTAGTGATGCAGAAGGGAGAATTTGTTCTTAGGGTTAGAATTTAGAATTTAAGGTGAGGGGTTAGGATTAAGGGTTAGGGTTTAGGGTACCACTATTTCACTATGTGTTATCTGCCATTACCCTAACCCTAATCCCTAACTTTAAACCCAAACTATAAACCCTAACCCTAATCTATGCACTACAGCACACCAGGCACATTTATCTACGTCTGTGGCTGTGCTTATCCTTAAGGTTTTCATGTCAAAGATACTGAAGTAGGTTTCCAGTTCATTCTCCTCGTCTGACCTCTCTGCTATGACCTGCCCATCTTGGGTGTCCCTACATGGTATAACGCATAGCTTCATTGAAGTACACAAGCCCCTTCAAGGTAGTGATGCAGAAGGGAGAATTTGTTCTTAGGGTTAGGATTTAGGATTTAAGGTGAGGGGTTAGGATTAAGGGTTAGGGTTTAGGGTACCACTATTTCACTATGTGTTATCTGCCACTACCCTAACCCTAATCCCTAACTTTAAACCCAAACTATAAACCCTAACCCTAATCTATAGACTACAGCACACCAGGCACATTTATCTACGTCTGTGGCTGTGCTTATCCTTAAGGTTTTCATGTCAAAGATACTGAAGTAGGTTTCCAGTTCATTCTCCTTGTCTGACCTCTCTGCTATGACCTGCTCATCTTGGGTGACCCTACATGGTATAACGCACAGCTTCATTGACGTACACAAGCCCCTTCAAGGTAGTGATGCAGAAGGGAGAATTTGTTCTTAGGGTTAGGATTTAGGATTTAAGGTGAGGGGTTAGGATTCAGGGTTTAGGCTACCGCTATTTCACTATGTGCTATCTGCCACTAACCCTAATCCCTAACTTTAAACCCTAAACCTAATCTTAAAGCATAACCGCCCAATCCTAAGAACAAATTCAACAAAGTCCATGGTGCGCGGTGGCACGCTACATTCTGGGGAAAGATCCCAGATGTCTGATAACAAAAAAAATGTGGTAAAAAATATGCATTGTGGGGTTGCTGCCACCCCTAGATGGTCTTGTGGAGCTATGCAGCTCAGCTGGAGGTTTGGAGGTTTGTAAAGGTGGGTTTGATATTGAATATTGCTTTTAAATCATTGAACAAGGCCCGAAACAAGACCAACTGTAGTCCAAGAAACAAAGCATTTGCTTCTGAAGTATTTAACACATTAACAATTATAGTATCTGTAAGAAATGATCATATAAACATGTTTAGAGAAAATCCGAAGTTAATTCTCTCCTTAAATGTAAAACATTCCACTTTCATGCAAGGTTTCTCAAAGAAATCAGCATTTTTTAAATAAAGTATATATCAGAGTTATTTATCTTATTGTAGAATGCAATTAATAGTGAGTGTAGGATTATTGCAATGGTTTACAATGTTTACAATGGAAATTAAACTCTTTTTTAAATCAAAACTTTATGTTCCAAACATGTTTAGAAGCAAAAGGGTGGAATAATTCTGCAACCATTTGTATGATTTATTCTCTGAAGTAAGATCTGAAGGTGTAAGATTTAACGGCATGCTGTTAGATGTAGTTAGAAACCATCTCAGCTAAAAATAATAGATAATCATAACAAAGATCACAAGCCTCTAACTCTGGTAGGTTGGTTGCTATGACAACTAGAGAGTGTAACAGAAAGGCCAACCTAGACGCCATTTTTTTTTTAAGTTAAAAGTTATGTAAGAAGCAAATATTCTTGTAAGTAGAACGGCTTAATACAACTGAAACTTAATCTGAACTGACTAGCGTGAATATGATGTATTTGCTGGGAGAATGTAAGAAACAGCAACATATTCAACTTAAATAAAATGTAATGTACGTGTTTGTATAGGCCTGAAAATATTAACAATAGGGATATGAGTAGAAATTAAGCATTAAAGATTAATTAAGAAGTATGGGGAGGGGGCAGATGCACAGGTGGAGGATGAGGCTAAGTAAAAGGAGTACCCAATGGACCTAAGTTATACCGAGCTCTTGTGGCCATGGCTCATCTTGTTGCTGTTGCCAAATCGCTTGCCATAATAAAAGGGAAGGCAACGGCAGTAACATTCAAATACCCTAAGAAACGGCAGTCAAATATATTCCTTTTGTATAAAAACTATTACATAAACAATAGTTAAAAATAGTCAAATATATACTTATATAAGTGGTTCCAAAACTGCTTCAGTCGTGGAACCCTATTAATGGGACACCAGGTATCTAAAATAGCTAATGTGGAACCCCACAAACTCTTTTATCATTATCCTTTAATTGTAATGCACCAACATATTCCGTAGGGCCATACAGGGGTTAAGTACAATGCAAAAAAAGAATATTAACATAACTGCAAAAGACGGGGGGGCCCTGCGCTTAGGATCAAACGTACGTACTGCCTTCACCTATACATCCCAAAATGGCTGACCCAGGCCCTCATTCAATTGCAATTTGGCCAATTGAATAGGGCTCTAAATAAGCACATAACATATTTTTTTAAAGAAGTTTTTAGTTAGTGAACTTCTATCCAAAAGCAAGATTTTTACTAACTAAAAATTTATTTAAAAAAATATGCTATGTGCTTATTTAGAGCCCTATTAAATTGGCCAAATCGCAATTGAATGATGGCCCCAGTGCCCAACGCCTCTGCCAAAACTATACAACAGGGCCCAAGTCCTTTAATCCCTACCCAGAACCTCATAACCCTTTTCTAGGACCCTCTCAAGATTACCACAAAGCATCTCAGAGTGCAGCTTTTGGGGGTAATTGGGGTATATTTATAAAAAAAAGGTTGTTAAGCAGTCAAAAATGGAATATAAATTACATGCTCTTTTAAAAACATTATAAAAAGTTTGGCACAGCTGTTTTTTTTATTTAATAGATATTGCTAGTTTTATATATATATATACATTTTGAATAAATATTGTCATTTTTGCCAGATTTGAGAAGTATAGCCAATGGTACATGCTATTATAAACAGTATCAATGTATGCTCAGAGCCTATTGTCAGTAATGCAAATTCAAACAAATGCTTGTTTCAGTTAAAAAAAAAACTTAAGCTTTTACATTTTCATATGTATGGGTGAGTTGCAAATGCAGGATACCGAGTCATGGATCAGTAAGTGTCAAGCCTGGCTGAAGGCTCCATTACAAAAGACTTAATTTGCTTAGCCAGAAATTGTTTAAAATCAGAACAAAATCAATTTGTTAATTCATGTCTGCAGAAGTGATAAGATTAAGAAGGCCATTTATTAGAGTGCAGTAGTGCTGTACTGCTGCATGGAAACTCATTTAAGTTATTAAGAGTGTCTGTGGTACAGACATTAGAAAAATCCTTTAAATACAGAAACATTTAAACAATTGAAGAGATATTTTAAAAGTGTAGCACACTGTTTGCTATTATAACAAATTAGGCTTTCTCTATGCCTAATGCTTTCAGCACTACAAATATAAATCAGGGTAAAAATGCGACTATAGGGTATAAAGTCGGATAACAAATTTTAATTCATAATTTAATTTCCGGTGTTAGTCTATGGATTAATTAGAGTGTAATATTTTATCAGTAAGCTTTATATAATATGATATAATAATTAATGTCATTTTATTTTATTTGAACACATTTGACAAGAATGCTGTATTTGAATATCCCAAAAATGTTTAATTTATAGAGATTAAAACAGCTGTTAGGTATTTAACAAGGGCCGATATTGATATTAATCATAAAATAACATAAAATAAATAGTGATACGTTCTCTACAGATTCACTGGGCCTTATTCTATTAGCTACTTGCAAATACCTTGAACTCATAAATTTGGCTTCGGGTGCTTTTTTTATCAATTTTTATATGCATTCTATTGACTTAAGAATTAGTGCCAATAAGTAATATTTGCTGAATACGTAGCAATATTAAGAGTGATTTTAAGTGTGTATAAATTTACGAATTGGGCAGTTGAATCGGGCCCACTGAGTTTCGCAGTAAATCTGGAGAGAGAGTAAAATTGGAAATTGCCCTCTTTATTTACGAAGCTATGTTCTATGCTATGTTCTAGGTATGTTCTAGGTGTGTTTTTTACTAGCAATCCCAATTATTGTATTCTCAGAACAGACAGATGACAGCTCCCAAATGATCACTCGTTTTTAAGTAAGGCTTTGTAAAATAAAATGAGTGTGTTTTGTAAACTTGTAAATTCTATTATAATAAAAGTTAAGAGTTAAATCAGAACAAATAAATATGTTCTCATGGTATATAGCATTTAAATTTATAAAGTATGTTGAATGCATATTTATACCTATTCTAAGTCAATTCTCCTTTGTTACCCTGAGCATGTGGGGTCCTATAGTAGCTATACTCCACATGTGACTTTACTATTGATTCATTTTACATGCAGAGACTGGAGAAACTATTTGCACAAAAGAATTGGACTTGTCAGATCTTAAGTCTATCTAGCATCCCACTAGGCAAATTGCCATATTCCAAAATGTTTTTGCGCTCAATTGAAAGACTTGCGGTCTGTCAAATTAATTATTGGATTTCAGACAAATCCATAACTCCATGTCTATGATTTCCATGAGCCTAAAATCTATCATCTGGTACAGGACTGCACATATTTCACTGATCTCAGTAGGTGGGTACATTTTTAAGAAATCATTTTACCATAAATCATATATTTGTACGGCAGTGGACTCTAGCGCATAGTTGAACACATGGTCATTTTATTTATTTTAGCTATAAATATAAAGATCTGTATATATAATTCTTTAATATATTTTGACTAAAATCAAGCACAAAAATTCAAGCTTCATAGTCAAACTTAGTTAACACATATATGTTCCATATTCAATGTACTATTTAAGAATTATTTAAGAATTTTTATATAAATTGTAAAAACACATGCTGCTGAATTTCAAAGCTATAATATATATAAGGACAGGCAATTTAATTTTATAAATTGTTAATTATTAATTATTTATTGTTACTACTATAGCTGTGTACATATAATTTCACAAATGTAATGTAATGTAAATTCAGTATTTTAGGAATTGATTCAAGTGTAAAGGATAAAAAATGCACATTGTATAAGAAATTACTGAGGGTTGCACAAAGGGATCTTCAAAGCTTTCTAATGATAAGAAATATGCATGGGTGAAGGGAACTTAAAACGACATAGTACATGTAAAGCAAATTCTAAGCATAGAAATGATAGACTAATTAGAATTGTATGCCACTGCCGGACTACCATATAATGCTTTTAATCTGTTTTAAGGTACAGCTGTCAACAGGATTGGATTTAACCACTCTTCCCCACCCCAGGCAAGCTTTAGAATAATCCTGTGGGGAGCATATGAGTATACTGGACAGAAAGATGTAGTTAGGGAAATAAATTGGGAATGCTGCATGGACAGATCAATTGGATATTGTGCAACTGAAGACATAGTGGAAAGATAGTAGTAAAAGAAGGGAAGGGGAAAGCAAAAGGGTCAAATAGAAGAAGAATGGAGTCATAAATATGGGAATCCTGTTTCTTGCCATTACTTGATCTCTTGCCACCCTATGCCACGTCCTTGCTGTCTTTTGGGAAATATGCCCATGACTGTCAACCAAAAATATGATTAGTACTTACCCTAAACACAGTCATTTCTTCCAGTAGGACTTCTTCCAAATCATGCCAGGTCTCCTTAGGAACAGAAACTACTTTCAAAACGGTCCCCATATCTTAAAAAAAAAAAATAATAATTTAGCTTACATTTTCCCTGTTATTTTAGGTGCAAAGGAGGAAAAATATTACTTTCTGCTTCAGTTAGTGCTGAGACTATTTATTTATCAATTGCATAATATGACAAGCAACCAAGAGCATGGAAAATAAGCAGAGATCACCCACACATTTTTATTATTTTTAGACTACAGATTTTAAAATTTATGGTTATTCAGTAAATATCCCAAACCCTAATTCTTTGAGAAAATTGATAAAATGTCTACTCTGCGTGAAAACTATAAACAAATAATAGTGGAGTAGAGCAAATGTTGACAATAGGAATGGGTAGGTTCCATGCCTATATAGTCATAAATATCTCAGTTTCACCATAAACATATCAGTGTAAGAGAGGTCGATGGACATTGACAAATTTATTAGGCCATATTTTTATGAATACAGTATCATGTATTATTTTATGAGATCTTTGGAACGTCAACACAGTATCACAGTGAAATGGTTGGAAGGGTTCCATGGGCAACCTGTATAAGTGCATAACTTTTTCTTAGAAGAACTGTAATCCAGAAATGCACCCCTTGTTCCCTGTGTTTGAGCATATCAATAACACCCCACCGATGAAGGGCAGCGGAGTCTGAGATTTGCATCTTTAGTAATGATATTATTTGAAAGGCCAACAAACAGGCCAACAAACAGATAAATTACAAAACTTTTGAATCCAAGCTAAGACTCAGAAGAGTAGGTAGTGCATATAGCATGCTATTAATCATTTATTTTCTCAGGTGTGTGAGTCATCTTTATTTTGGAGTATACCATTTTTTTTTTTTAAACACAATTATCCTTTGTATCATTTTTCTATTTATCGCTCTGGCACTTTCTCCTCTCGGATATAATGACACACCATTGTGAAGCACTATTTATGTCCAAGCAATAAATTATCTTACGAAGCAAACCTTCCTGTCATTGGCCAACATCACCTCTAGCGGAGATACATATTTGAGTTGTGCACACCTGGTATAAAATACGGCCTTCCTACCCACACTAAATCTGGCATCTGTCATATTGTGACCTTATATACTCAGCACTTCTAGCACCATATGGTGCACATTAGTCCGTACATACAAAATCCCATGGAAAATTAGGTATTAGGGTACTTATTAAAAAAAAAAAAGAAATTAGTCAGTACCTTTTATTTTAGAAAGAAACAAATCTACTTATTCCTATTAATTTGCGCATGGTACAACGTATGACCAAGGATTAGACAAACATTTAACATATTTGCTTTAATTCTATGGCAGATTTAGAAAAAAAAAGTGCTCTTCTTATATAGATCATGTGAAAAAAAGCCTTTATGTTACAGTAATATAATACAGTATTTAAGCTACACAATACAAAACCACACAAAGAGAAAACACATAGACCTTGTTTCATCTCTAGTAATTTCACACATTAAAAGAATATATTTCCTGAGTATTTTTTTGTTGCTGTCTTGTCATGTATACTTTATTATTTAGGTATCAGTAATATACAATCTACTTTGTGCCAAGATTTGCTTTTTGCACGAGGCTGTACGGATGTGTTTCAGCAAATCTCCTACAGTATTTCTCTTTGATATTTGTCTTTGACTCACAAACAAAAGAATTCTGTACATAATCTTTTTTGAAATGTATTGAAATATTTAAGAATAATAGACAAGAGATTCTGTATCAAGGTAAAACCTTCATGGTTATGTACGCAATCATTACTTAACATAAAAATGAATGTGCAAACAGCAACAAATTAAATATTTAGCTGGAAAATATGATTAAAAAAACACAGTTAATGCCTACTGCTTACCGCTACCCATCTCTCACATTGTCTTAAGCACTAGGATGTGAATTATTTAATCAGCAATAACATCATTCAAGCCTAATAAGTGTTATCTTAGTTGAAATCTCCCACTTGCTTTCATTGCTGCTTAGGACAGTGAGACGTGGGGAGGGGTACAGCAGTAGTAATTAGTAAGGTAAACTGTGTTTTTATATTATATTTTCTGGCTAAAGATTTGCTTTACTGCTGTTAGCACTGTAATGGATTAATGTTAATTAAAGGTTTAACATGAAAAGTGCGTACAATGACCCTTTAAGACACCAATATACCCAAATATTAATAAATGACAATAGTCTCACTTCAAAACGACTTTCTTTTTTTTCTAGTGAATTTTCTATTTTTGTAAATGCTTTAATTTTTTTAATAAACTCATGTTTCACCAGAACTTCCATTATGCCAATAGTAAAACTTGACTTTTTCTTTTATGATGCACTCAGGTCCATATTTCAAGCCATGAAGAAGTGCCAAAAAATGTACAAAAGGCCAGATAACATCTTTGTTGATCTTTGAGGGCAGTTGTCAAGTAGAATTACAGCTAAATTTACACTTTTCAATCGGTGCAGCTGCATGCTTGAGGCAGTTCATTTAATATTACTATAAGCTGTAAAAAAGAGAGCACTTGGCAGCCCTCTCATGACACCTACACGTATCATCTATGAAGAACTTTGTTGGAGTTGCGTGCCTGGGCCTTTGTTTATGTCGAATTTTCAATGTCATAACTGGGTATACAAAAACATAGATATAATTACCCAACAGATGCAGAAAAAGCACCGGCTAGTAAACTTTAACTAGATTTCATTCAACATGACAACATGAAATGTTCTGCTACTGTACAACTGATGAATTGTGTAATAAATATGTCAGGGGGTTGATTCTATAAAATGCAAAGCATCCAGATTTTGACTACCATCTCCCATTGGTGTCTTGAATTAAATCTATCCTAAATTAAGTTTATTAAATCCAGGCCTTAGTTCATGGTACATTGCTTTCATATTTCAAGTTTGAGTGAGTGGTTACATGTGTTCAAATGACTAAGGCCCTCATTCAATTGCGATTTGGCCAATTGAATAGTGCTCTAAATAAGCACATAAAAATATATTTTTTAAATAAGTTTTTAATTAGTGAAAACCTTGCTTTTAGATAGATGCTTACTAAGTAAAAATTCGTTAAAAAAATATGTTATGTGCTTATTTAGACCCCTATTCAATTGGCCAAAATAGCAATTGAATGAGGGCCTATGAAAACAAGAATGTATGCCTATTTATTGAACCACTTACATTTGATTTCATTTTTCAATTCTTTTAATATTTTTATGTATCCAAACTAAAATAGATATCCTAAAGATATGCTACAGACTATATGTTATAAAATCACCACTTAATTATAACTATAGTTAATATGGAAAAACTAAGAAAAAACGGGAGATTTTAAGAATAAATTCACAAAAATGGAAAGGGTGGAGGACCCAAAATCACTGGCTTAATATAAATTTACAACTTGACATTGGATTGAATAGTGATGCAGTTTTATTACTAAATTCTTAAGAGGTTATCCAATTGTAAAATATAACTTTGTATCATATACCAATTGCGATCTTACCGTACAATGTATGTATACAAGATATCACATGCCAATATACCTTAAATTGTGTTAACCTATCCACTGATCTAATTCAAATACTTAAGTATCTGTCCATAACCATAACACAGCTATCTGCTATAAATAAGCCTATTTTAAAATTCTGCAACTAAAACATAAAATTATACATTAAAATTGTACACATCTTTCTTCTTTAAAATGTAAACATGTACTGAAAATATCATTATGTCAAAAACATAGTCAAAACATTACAATAAGCCTTCAGGCTTGGAGATAAATGTTTTAAAGCAGTTCAAATGTTTAAAAACCATGTGGCACAGATAAATATGTAGAATCAGCAAAACATAATTAAAATATGAATAATTTAAAATGATTACGCAACTTTAATAATATGGGATAAATATACCTTAATTGTACACAGTCACTTCTATACTAACTTGTGAGATAATGGATAAACAATGACATTTTATTGGAATGTCTGCCTGACATGGGCCCATGACACCCATTCTTCCTATAATATATATATATATATATATATATATATATATATATATATATATATATATATATATATATATATATATATATATATATATATATAAAAGGGACTACTGAGGGGTGGATTAGTGAGTTTCTAACAGTTATTTTGCCTCAGGAGCCATTTTTTTTGCCTTCATTCTTCCGTGACCTTTTACTTGTATGGTGGAACCTTACCCTAAAGTGCTACATAATAAGACGTTCATTAATACAAAAATATATTAGAAGCAAAGTGTGTAGCTGACAGACATGAGGGTTCTGACCAAACAAACTTACAGGTCTGCAGAACCCCCTCTTATGTCAAGATCAGGTTATGAATACAATTAGAAACACTATATAATTTGTTTAAAAACTCCAACTATGATATCCAGTGCCTTGCAAAAGTATTCACCCCCCTTGACTTTTTACCTATTTTGTTACATTACAGCCTTAAATTTAATGTTTTGTTATTCTGAATTGTATGCGATGGATCAGAACACAACAGTCTAAGTCCTTGAAGTAAAATGGGAAAAATATATACATAAAACAATAATTTTAGAAATAGAAAACAGAAAATTGGCATGTGCGTATGTATTCACCCCCTTTGTTCTGAGCCCATAAAAAAGCTCTGTTGGAACCAATTACCTTCAGAAGTCACATAATTAGTGAAATGATGTCCACCTGTGTTCAATCTAAGTTTCACATGATCTGTCATTACATATACACACCATTTTTGAAAGGCCCAAGATGCTGCAACACCTAAGCAAGAGGCACCACTAACCAAACACTGCCATGAAAACCAAGTTGGGCTTTATGGCAGAGTGGCCAGAAGAAAGCCATTACTTTCAGCAAAAAACAAAATGGCACGTTTTGAGTTTGCGAAAAGGCATGTGGGAGACTCCTAAAATGTATGGAGGAAGGTGCTCTGGTCTGATGAGACTAAAATTGAACTTTTCGCCCATCAAAGAAAATGCTATGTCTGGCGCAAACACATCACATCACCCAAAGAGCACCATCCCCACAGTGAAACATGGTGGTGGCAGCATCATGCTGTGGGGATGTTTTTCAGCAGCCAGGACTGGGAAACTGGTCAGAGCTAAGGGGAAGATGCATGGTGCTAAATGCAGGGATATACTTGAGCCAACCTGTACCACTCTGTGCGTTATTTGAGGCTTCCAGCAGGACAATGACCCCAAACACACTGCTAAAGCAACAATTGAGTGGTTTAAGGGGAAACATGTAAATGTGTTGGAATGGCCTAGTCAAAGCCCAGACCGCAAGCCAATAGAAAATCTGTGGTCAGACTTAAAGATTGCTGTTCACAAGTGCAAACCATTCACTTGAAGGAGCTGGAGCAGTTTTGCAAGGAGGAATGGGCAAAAATCCCAGTGGTAAGATGGTAAGATGTGGCAAGCTCATAGAGACTTATCCAAAGTGACTTTGTCTGTGATTTGGCTGTGATTGCTGCAAAAGGTGACTCTACAAATTATTGACCTTAGGGGGGGTGAATAGTTATGCACATTGACATTTTTTTCTGTTATTTTGTACTATTTGTTGTTTGCTTCATAATAAAAAATAAAAAAACATCTTCAAAGTTGTGGGCATGTTCTTTAAATAAATTGATGCAAATCCTCAAACAATCCATGTTAATTCCAGGTTGTGAGGCAACAAAACACGAACAATGCCAAAGAGGGGTGAATACTTTTGCAAAGCACTGTTGATTAACATGATGCTGCAATGTCTTTTAAAATGTCTGTAATAACAATTTTCCATATAAGAAATGGGCATTAAACGCATCCCAAAACTTACTTTTTTCAGCCCCATTATAATAAAATGAACTAATCTTTAGGCCACTGATGGGCAACTCAGTCCTGCTTAGTGCACGATTTCAATATCTCTCTGCTTGAACCTAGTTGTATCAATCAGAATAAATTAATCTGATAACTCACCTGGGCTCAATCAGAGAGACCCTGAATACACAGAGAGCTACTGGAATGCTGGACTGTTGGCGGCACCATCATAGGACATAGATGCCTACTACTGCTCTATGCCATTTACCAAAGAAAAATTATATTGATCACCATAATTTTTTTGTCACTAATGGTGATGAATAATAAGGATTTTATTGCTCTTCTCACATGATTTAAGGAACATTAATACTTAAGTTATAAGGTTAAAGAACCACTGAAGTTCAAGAAAAAAGTCACTTGTTTGTCAAGTATGTACCATCTAACTATGGGCTATATTCAATTCGAAGCCTGCAACTAAATCTCAGACGGCCATATGTCTGCCGGTGTGTTCCGGGCTCCTGTTCGTCTCCGATTGCGATGCTATTCAATAGCTCAAGCCCGGAAGTTACGGGCCCAAAGCCAAAACAGTAAACCATGCACTGGTTCGGAGCAGTTTAGGGTGGGAACATAATCAATTAAGCTAGCACGTAACCTCCCATTTCGAATCAGCCAATAGAAATTGAGACTGTCATTATTACGGCAGTTAAATAGGGAGGTTACATGCCAATCAATAAGGTTGGGGGTCCTATATGTGATCAGACTCGCAAACCAGCAAAATAAAGAATTATGAAAATGAATGCCAATACTGTTCTAGTCCATATGGGTGGCCTGATATGTATTAACTCATTGATACCCGAGATCGATTTAACCTAACATAAAAATAAATCTAAGATCTTGCCGATTTGCGAGCTTGAGACTGTTGTGCAATTAATTCTAATGTCTGTCATCGCTTTCCCCGTTATTTACAATGCAGTATTGATTTTTTTATTTAAAGTGCTACGTATAAGTGTTTAACCCCCTTGCAGGTCCTCTCTAGCACCCGTAGGATTTCCCCCTTCATTTGCCATTTACAGGTGTGAAAACATTTGCATTTGTAACTCAGTGGCCGATCGAAGCCCGCAAAACTACGACAACTGAATAGCAAATTAGTTTGCGACCTAACTTACGGGCTCCCATGTCGCCCCAAAACTATTAAAAACAAAATAATGTTGAGTTAAACTGAAACACACACACATATGTATATATATTTAATTGTGCAGTGGTCCTTTAAGAAAGTCAATATGGGTATAGATTGAATGCTCTGATGACTATATTTTGTAAAAGTAAAACAGAAGTGTTGAAACAAACACTTTCATGACAACTTTCAACACTGTATATACAGATTTTCTCCCAATGTAGATGTGGAACCTGATAATGGGCAATCTGACAGCTAACCTCTAAGAACCTTAATTAAAACAAATGTTTTTTCCTTTAAGGACATATACCATGAATTTCCCAGTCCTTGCATCTGTAGAAACTTTAGAGGTCAAAGGTAACATAATTTAATCACTATGGAGACTCTGATCAGGCCTCAGGTACCAAAGTCACACTCTATCTGAGCTACAGATCAAATTTTGCAGAGTAGAGTTTCAAACAGTTTCACCCAAATTAAAACATTTACTTCTTTTAAGATCAATAGGCTCCCGTTTAGAGCTCAGTTAAAGGATAAGAGGGCTATTAATTCACTTTAATGACAGATGCACTTCCACCATTGCACATAATACCTCAGGTCAGATATTCAGAGAATTGATTCACTCACACATTGATTCCACTTTCTTACTGTAGCCAATGTACAGAGACATCAATTGTACTTATATACTGCAAAATGTACTGAAAAATCGTAAAATAATTATCCTTATTTAAACAAATAACTGCATGAAATACATTGTAAAATTATATTTTCATGAGTAGCTCTTCAGAAGGGGCTATTTTAAATGTTTGACCGCAGTGGTCCTTTAAAAGGAATCCAAAAAAGCTAAGACTCTGAAAAAGAGTCACCCAAAGCAAACAAGCTAGCCTATTATTTTGCTTGTTTATGTCCCAAGAGGTACCACTAATCCCTCAATGTGTTATTTTGACTGAGAAGAACATGTTTCAATATTAGAAGCTAAGGATGTGACAGTGATGAGGATTAGTAAAGGAAGTAAAGTGGTAAACCAGAAGTCATGGTCTGGCTGCTTTAAAATCCCACTAAGAAAGAAGTTATGATGAGCAGCTGGCATTTAGCCCAAATAACTTGTTGGTTACAAGTTGTGTGGAAGGTCGAAGATGTAGAGAGATGGAGATTATATATTAAACTACAGCAGTGCCAACAAAGGCATCATCATATGAAGTCCCAGAAGTCCTACCTTACAGAAGTTACATATAATATAATTAAAGCATAACAATACCTCTTATTTCAAACAAGCCTTAATTGTAAAGTTCAAATGACCTCTTCTTGTAAATTCCTTATACTACTAGATATATTATAAATAACTTTATGTGGATATAACAGATACAATAGAAGCTAGATAACAGGTCTGCAAGTTCTCTTGAATTTATATAGGTATTGGAGGGAAGGTATTGGACTATAGCTGGTGATATTTTGTGACTGGCCAAAATTAAAAAAATTAATATCAAAACTTTTTATTTTGAAAAAGCCGTCATTGTAAGGTTACAATGACTTTTACTTGTAAATTCCTTATAATACAAAATATGTTATCATCAACTTCCTGAGAAAATGCCAGATAGAGTAGAAGCCACATTATTAGCCTGCAAGTTCTCTATACTAAATTACTGAATCCATATAGGTCTTGGAGGTAAGCAAGTAGACTATAACTGGTGATATGTTTTGAAGGGCAACATAAAAAAAATCTTCATGAACGAGTTACAAAACTTCTGAAATACCAAAAGATAAGGTGACACTTGAAGTACTTGAAATGTTGTTCTAATCTAACTGAAATGAAGTGAGAACTACATAAAAATTAAAATACATTTTAGATACTGGGGCTGGTTGGTCCCAGTCGGTATAGTTGGCGCTAAAGAATGACCTGACATAGTACTGGCTCACTTGATGGCTCTCAACTCTTGCAAGTACAATTGTTCTATTAATTGTTAAAACATCTGTTATGTGCTGCTTCCTCAATTGACTAGAATATGTATAAAAACAAGAGGGAAGGGAGAGAGAGGGCACACAAACTCCTAGTGCAGATCAATAGAAAAACTGCTGTGGTGTTTACTTTCAACTGTTTGTGACTCTCACCTGGAGAGACCTCAAATGTTATGAGGTATAGAGATCGCATTCAATATAATCTCCACGTGAAATGTCAATTTTCTTCAGCTCCGGCAAATAGATCCCAGTCTCCTTATTGCTAGTGTACATTAATTATAGTGTATACACTATACATATAAAATGGAGTATAACGTAATATGGTAAAGTATATCTATAAATTATTGATGGGATGGGTATGATGAATACCCTACAGGATCTGACAATGTCAGTGCTGTGTATATGGTGTATTACAAAGTAACTCCACTTGAGGCTTCATATGGTAAAAAAAGAAAATCATAATTTATTATGTACTGATATCAATTAATAATGATATCTGTAAAACAAAGGCTAAATATAAATAATACAATGCTATTTTAGTCCTACAAACAACAGACTGAGCAGTCATTTGAGCAACCAAGGATATTTCTAACTGAAAAAGCTGCATCAGGAGCAGCGAAACGTGTTTTAGTACTTACATTTATCCTTTTTATATCATCATTGTATTATTTATAATTATCCTTTGTTTCACAGATATCATTATTAATTGATACATAATACATTATTTTCAGAAAGAGACTGGGGTCTATTTGAAGGAGGTGAAGAAGATTGACATTTCACGTGGAGATTATATTGAATGCGATCTCTATACCTCATAACATTTGAGGTCTCCTCAGGTGAGAGTCAGAAACAGTTGAAAGTAAAAACCACAGCAGTTTTTCTATTGATCTGCACTAGGAGTTTCTCTCTCCCTTCCCTCTTGTTTTTATACATAACATTTTAATTCTGCTTTACCTCAAAGTAGTAATTGTATATTTTTTATGGTACCATAGTAGAAACATGTCACATTTGTGAACTATTTAACAAATAGCTGTGTAAGGAACAATATAATATTATCTCCATCCATGGTTCCACTAATCTTTTTAGGAAATGGCAAATGGATCTCACCATTAAAATATAATTGAATATGTTAGTTAAAGAGTAAGGCTTATTTTTTTCAGTTCCAAAAGCAATTTTTTCCATTATAAAAAGTTTCCCTTCAAGAACCACCAAGAGGGATATGGCTGAAATTATTGAAATCTTGAATCGGAATAGGGAACCATAAATAGAAGCATGTTTTAAACTGCTTACAGTGCACTTTTGTATTGCTCTAACTGGGTATTCAAAGGCTGACCTGGGTCCATAGCAGGACCTCCAGGACCTTTGTTCCAGGGCCCTTCTTCCATATGTTTCAAATACTTAAATAAGCCACTAGTTACATGCTATTCATTTCCTAAATCTCCTTCGCCGTGTAAACGTTCATCCTGTGACCTTCTAGATGGAATAATGTTAAAATATTTGTGTGTTTACCTATAAAAAATATGGATTCTGATACTTTCATTAAGATATTCAGGCCTTGGTGAAATTTGTTTACAAAAATTGACTATCTCATGGAATTTGTACTGATTACAAACTTTAAGATGCCACACAAGGAACTATACTAAAATCTAGAAGAGGCTTTTAATGAAGTTTTGGATTGTATTGACAGAACAAGTAGGTATTTTTCTATGTGCAGAATAGTGGGATAATATCTCTTCAGCAATTACTACCTTCAACAGATGTCAGTCAACACCCACCAGTTGAATATCGCTAAACCATATGTGTAATGAAGGATTTCACCAGTCCAAAAAAGATGGATCCTCTGAGCATTTTCACTTTAGATTTTTTCAATTAATAGTAAATATATATATTTGTGAGTTTTTCATTTGGATCTAATGTAATTTTATATGACCAACCATTATTGCATCATTTGAGGTTTCCTACATCATTTTTCTTTTATGCCAAAATAATCCTTGTGGTTCCCCATAAAGATTACAGGGGATCATGTTTGGTGCCAAATGACATGTGCATGATATTGTACTCCCTTTGTGAGTTCAAAATCAGTCTTTTATATACTAGCATGCTATTATTTACTGTTGATATTTTTTGACATGTGATAGTTCCCACTATTTGAGATTCATGCCTTGCTAGTTCCCTAATGGCGTATTCTATTTCTACAGGAGAATATTATTTTACACTTTTTTAGATAACGCCCAACATTTTATTGGGATACCAATGAATTTATGATATAATGTGTTTCAATTATTTTGGTCCATTCAAAACAGAGAAATGTAACTAAAATATTTTTTTGATGTTGATTCTATTAAAGAGTATTTCTTAAATAATTTCTAATTGGTTATTCCCTAACTAATTTTCAATAACAATGAGAATTGCTCAAATAATCTGGCCTCAATATTGTACAATCTCCTAAAAACATCAGTCTTCATAGAACTAAAATAATTTTCAGAGTTTTGCAAAATAAAAATTGTAAAAATATTTAAATCAGCATTTTACGTTTGAATCAGGTTTTAAGACATACTTAATCAAACATATATAAAATACATGTTTATATTGCTGCACAACTTCACAGAAAATCTGCACAAAATACTAGATGATTATATTATTATGGATTATCATAGTTTTAAGAAATGTAACTCCTGTCCTAAGGATTAATATTTAGGTAATGCAATAAACCATTCCCGCTCTCATTGGTGCTCCTATTTTCGATAACTGAAGCTATTTATTCCAGAAGTCATGGCCAAGTCAGAATTCATTTGAGTGACAAAGAATGTTTATAGCGCTTAGAGAATCAGATTAGTAGAAAAGGAACTAATTGTAAGACCTCAACGCTATAACACCCATGGCAAAAAATATTTCACACTTTAATTCTCAATCCACAAATGCCCTTTTCCTGAACTAACTGTAAGACTTTCCCACACATGTAAAATGTTAGTAACTAAAGCTTCAGCCCAGCGTTCAGTTTTCTGGTGATTTATGTGAGGCATCAATTTGAACTGAGTCAGGAGATTTACAGCACAGGAATCTGAAAACTGACCCCTAGTACCCAATCGCATTCTTTGATGGCGGCATTTAGCAATAATATCACACTCACAGAATGAAACAGATCCCTTCCAACACACGTCTCTTCACTGTGATCTCATCCTGGTGCTAATATTTAAGCTATTCCTTTTATACACATTTTGTACCAGTGACTATCACGTTCCTGTTCAGTCTGAAGTCTAAAATTGCTAACTATTTTATATTACTAAACACGTAGCTATTTGTAAGGTATAACATATTTAATTTGTAATGAAAAAATATTATGATAGTGACAGTAATTTAAATGTTACCTGTTCCAATAAACATAACGTCATACTGGCCATCTTCTGCTTCTACCCTGTCCACAACTATTTGGGTAAATTGATAATCCACTTCTGTTTTGATTATGATTGGACGGTTGTTGATTGGAAAAACAGCATTGTACATGGCTGGGTGACTTCTAGCAAACATGATGACTTCATCTGGTAGATCCTTAGTCGAATCAAAACCTCCAAAGGTCTTGCTAGGACACTGTTGAGATGAAATGCAATTTAAAACATCTTGACATAATTATGATAGCACTAAACATCTATAATTTAAAAAAATCCTGAGGCTCACTCTGTCACATATTTGTAATTCTATATATTTGTAGTCTAACCTGATGATTTCTTCAATATACTAACTCAAAGGATCTCTTCCCTTAACTTATATATGTGCATACGTAAAACAAAAAATGTTCATGGATAGGTTGATTTAATTATCCTGTCATGTTTAAAATCTTATAATTCCCCCAAAAAATTACACCACAAATCTCCGATATTACAGTTTTAGCAATTAGAGAATTTTTTAAAATGTAAAACAATTATTTCTGCCAGGATCTCCTCTCTTAGGGCCTCATTCTATTAGCGGCCGCAGCCGTTGCGGGGCCGCAAGGACCGGCCGCAAGCTATTCTGCTATTCTATTCCCTTACGGCCGGAGGCTCCGGCAGGCTTGCGGCCGGCGCCTTGCTATCTCTTGCGGCCGCTCGCGCCGGAGGAAAGCCTTTGATCTAAAACGGCCGCAAGAGATTTGCAATTCAATTGCTCCGGGAAACCTCTCTGCAAGGCTAAAAGCGAGCCGCAGCTTACTTGCAGGAAAGAGGTCTCGCTAGCACCAATTAAGCACATAAAATAGCTCAAATAAAGCCATCCTGCACTTTGAGAAGACTATAAAGGGATTTTAGGTGTTAGAAAAAATAGCACATAATTATCCTGTACTCAAATCCGTAAAATATTTTATTTTTAATATCCGTAAAATATCCATGTAAAAAGTCCAGAGTGCTTGGAGCACCTCAGACACACCCACGCCGCAGCCGGAAAATAAACAGTTAATTTGAACTCGGGTTTGGGCAGATGTGCAAGCTTGAGAGTGGGTTCCTTTTAATCCTCATGTCCCCCAATATGATCCCTAGCATTTACAGAGCTGTACAGTGCAGGCTTGAATTTATTTTTCAGTTTTTATATTTCACAGCTTACGGCCGGTTCAAAGATATGCGGCCGGCCGTAAAAGGAGATCCTTGCGGGGCCGTATAATAGAATCGCGAGTTAACAGAACCCCTGCAAGGAATCGCAGCCTTACGGACGATTTACGGCCGATAATAGAATGAGGCCCTTAGCTTGTATATGTGCATACGTACATATATATATTTTGTTCATGGATCGGTTGGATTAATTACTGTATTCTATATTTTTTTTAAATCCTATGATTAAAAAAATCTACATCCCAAATTACCTATAATAAACAGTATTAACATTTTAGAAATTAAATTAACGTACATTTTATAGATTTCATAATCTAGAAGGATTTCCTCTCTTAACTTGTATATGTGCATACATATACTGCATTTATATTTTGTCCGTGGATACGTTGATTAAGTTATCCAGTAATTTTTAAAATCCTATAATTCCAAAAATCGTACATCACAAATTTCCTATAATATACAGTATTAAACTTTTGGAAATTACTTGATTGGATAATAATATTCCATGTTATTTTGTTTTCCATAATCTATGCTTCTGTGTGTGATAGACGGACCATGTGTTTAGTGACCAATTTACCTAGAGTAATACATGTATTCTAGAGAATAATAGATGGCTTAAATTGAAATATTGAGCTTATAATGTCATATTTGGGTTCTGGTTACAGGTTCAAACCACTTGACCTTCAATGTTGTGGTTTACAATGTTTCCAGATGCTCATGATGTGCACTTATAATTCACATTAACCCATAATTTACATTGATATATTTATGTAAGTTATTGATTAGATTGAAAAATAGAGGAATTACCTATTGAAAGCTTTCTCTATTAAAATATTTTATTAGTCCACTCGAAGGGATATATATACTACAATACTCTTTATTTATATAATATAAACAATTAGCAACAATCACAGACTATAATACCTTTTTAATGATCTAATAATGTATTTTAACAGATAATATTTCAAGAGTTATCTGTTCTATTTGTTTTAGGTAAGGAGTTGTTAAAAGAGGGCACCTCTCAGAATCTTGTTTATTAAAATAACATATTTGTCCATTAAAAAGCTATTAAACAATTAAATCCATATCTAGATAACTGAACTATTTAAAACAAATTATTTATATATAATTAAATACTTAAAATTATATATATATATACAGTTGATTTAAAATAAATTTATATTTATTCAATTAAATATGATATATCCAGAGCTTTTCACACAAGTGTTAATTTAATCTTTATTAGCTTGCATCAATTAGTTTCACTCCATGTTTTATTAGTCAACACTGAGCATTTAAAGCTTAGGCGAGAGTTTAAGAGCAAAGTGAATACGAAATTACATATGTTACCGTGATCAATCATAGAAGAATTTAAACAATAACTTCATTGTTTCCATTTACTGTATATATAGCAATTGAGAATAAGATGGAACATTAACGTGCCTTAGCCCAGAGTATTTAGTTTCCAGTTAAATATGTTCCAGGTCATTTTTCCATTGAATATTTATTAGAATGTGCTGAAGAATTGCAATATTGCCTCTCAAATTAATGTTACTTTTTAATGTAATTTTAAGGTCTAATTCCTTAGAGACCGAGATCTATAACAGAAGTGTTGAATCCTCAAAAAAATCAGACAGGGAAAAAATCAATTCTCTTTGTTCTAACCTTGATCCAAATGTTATTAATATTTAAATAGTAATGAAATAAAAAATCAATACTGTCACAAGAGAAAGTGTTATCCTGTCTAATGAATATATTTCTTACCATACTTTTCCTCTGAATTAAGCAAGTATTATTATGTTTACTTGTATATTTAATTGGTTTGATATTGTTTTGTATATTTAGTGTAATTTTGCAAATGTTAATCTATTTTTTTTTTAAATATATGAAATTGTATATTCTTTGTATAGTAGATGTCAAAAGTGTAACATAGTTACTAATACCTTTCCTGTCTATGCTTTTTCTCTCTGTGCTGTCTGTGTGCTGTCTCTCTCTGTATGCTCTCTCTCTCTCTGCACTCTCTCTCTCTGTGTGCTCTCTTTCTCTCTACTGTTTCTCTCTCTACTGTCTCAATTTCTCTCTTTCTCTCTGCTCTCCCTCTCTCTCTCTCTCCTGTTTCTCTCTCTCTCTCTGCTCTCCCTCTCTCTCTTCTGTCTCTCTCTCTCTCTCTGTCCTGTCTCTCTCCTGTCTCTGTCTCTCTTTGATGCTCTGCGTTATTACGATGCCAGGATGCAGTGTCAGAAAGCTAATAATTAATAGCAAGGTCTGACGCACGGCGCAGGCGTTACAGACATTGAGCCATATTCAATTCGGAGCCCGCAACTCCGATTGCGATGCTATTCAATTGCTCAATGCCGCAAGTTACCATCCCAAAGCCGAAACCATAAACCATGCACTGGTTTGAAGCAGTTTAGGGAGGAAACATGATCAATTAAGCAAGCCCGTAACCTCCCATTTTAAATCAGCCAATAGAAAAGGAGTCTGTCATCATTACGGTAGTAGAACATGGAAGTTACATGTCAATCAATTACCTTCGGGGGTCCGATGTGTGATCAGACCCGCAAACCCGAAAAATACAGAATTATGTAAATGAATGGCAATACTGTTCTAGTCCATATGGGTGGCCTGATATGTATTAACTCATTGATACCTGAGATTGCGTTCTGTCATCGCTTTCTCCGTTATTTACAGTGCAGTATAGATATTTTATTTACAGTTACAGTGCTACAAATAGGTGTTTAACCCCCTTGCGGGTCCTCTCTAGCGCTCGTAGGATTTTGTCCTTCATTTGCCGTTTACAGGTGTAAAACATTTGCGGGCCTGGGAAAATTGAGCACCATAGCCAGTCTGCTTATGTAATTTTTATGCAGCATACTTAAAACTTAGGTGGCATAAAAAAAAAAGAGATTAATTTCTCTTTTTTATATTTACATATTGTTTTCCATTTTTTTTGCATACTTTAAGTGCATTAAACAGTCCTCAAAGTAAACTGATGTATAAAAGAAGATTTTTCTGCTTAATTTAGTACATATTAAGAGTATTGTGAATCGTGGTGGCTCAGGTATATTCTATAGGAGCCAGATTGTTGATCAGGGTGCTCCAAAGGATAAATTAAGTAACACACTTCAAAAAGAGACATTAAGCGTTGCTGAAATTCAAGAAACGTGCGTCGGGTTAACGCAGGAACGTCGCCGCAGGTCGATAATGTCATCAGTAGGCGTCTAGATTGCGGCGTGCACAGCGAGGCACTATTAACAGGCCCATAGATTAAAGTCCCTTTCCCTATCCAGTAAGTATAGCTACTAAAGAATATTTGGGTAATAAGAGGGAAGTTGGGCAACAAATTGGACAATAGCCCAGGTTACAGAACATAACAGGATTGAGGTCCAGCACTAGGGGGTGGGGAGCAGAAAAAGCACTGAGAGGTGACTGCTATTCTGTTGCTACTTAGGTACCCAATAGCACTTTATGCCCCCAGAAATTGGCTAACTTTACTAGGACTTTCTTTATTATCAGCTAATAGCTGTATACAATATTTGCTCCAAACAACTGCAGCAATGTATCCCCAATATCATTACAATAACATCTTTAGTCTCAATGAAAGCGGATTGTCCTTATATTAGTATACATCAATCAAGCACTTGTCACTTTTTATCTTCACCTTATTGCTACTAGCACCTTATAAAAAAATCTTGTCACTAGCACTATCAATATTGTGACTTTAGCACTTTATAATAAATTGCTCAAGAAGGGAGGAATATTCAGTTTTGAAATTATTAAAAAGTCCTATATAAGCTAATTTAATCATCTCTAATCCTTGTGATCCTGTGTCAACAATATTTTAATATGGATTTTACCGTTTAATAAAAGTTACGTTTTATTATTTTGTTTATTCTCTTTTTTGAGATTAGGTCAATCAGGTGTGCCCTGTAAGAGGATCTTTTCTCTTTTTGAAGTGTGTTACATATTAAGAGTATACTTAATAATGTAATTCTGGTCCAAAATAAACAAGCTGTAAAAAATATCAAAGCAATATAATCAAGTTAATTACAAAAGGATTTCTTTGTTTGAAACATATTGTAGGATTATTGCCATAAATGACATTGATTTTGTTATGATACACATATCACATAATATCTAACCCAATAAGCAGCAGGAATTCCACCTGATCAACTACGATGATTACTCAAACTACACCCAATTATCAAGATGTTACAACATCAAACACTGTAGGATTACACCTCTTTTTATCTTGTACTTGACACCCAGTAGACAAGTTTATAGCCTCCAGGTGCTAAAGAGCAATGGTTTCTTGTGAATTTGTGACATATTTTTGGATAAATAGAAGTATGATTGGATGCACATCTTCCATAATGTGAGAGATGAGTTGTTGCAGCAAGAATGTAAACGTCAAAAAGCGTTATATATTTGTTAATGGAGAGAACATATAACTGTTCTGCATCTATGTATAAGGATCTTTAATATTAAAAATGTAAATCTTCATTTCATTTTCATATTGGATATTGGGCAATAAATACATCAGGAAGGGAATTTACTACGCATCTCATGTGCATCTCACGTTATCTCATGACTTATTATGTATAATTTATTGTGTGTAAAAACAGAACTTGTCCCATTATCTCAGATCTTCTCACCTCATCTCAGATCAGAAAGTGTTTATTAAACATGATTTTCATACACAATATTGGTCAACACTGGTTAAAGTGTAGAAAAGATCACGAATGAGAGACAGTATGAAAAAAAAAGAAATAAAGAGAGATGAAGAGGTAAATTGAGGAAGAAAAAGAAAGAAAGAAAGAACAAAAAAAAGAAAGAAAGAAAGAAACATTTCCCAGCAGAGAAATAAAAACAAGAAACAAAGAAAGTCGAAGACATGAGAAAAGACATTTGAAAATAAATAAAATAAAGAGCATAAACAAGAAAGTATGAAAAAAAAAAGAAATAAATAAGAGGTAAATACAGAAAATATAGAAGAAAAGGAAGAAAAAATAAAGGAAAAATAAAGAAAGGAAATAAACATATTAATGACTGAAAAAAGGCACTAAATAAAAAGGCGTTAAAGAAAGAAATTAGGAAACAATTAAACAAAAAAGGAAATGGAAAAAATTCTTTAATCTCATTAACAGCTATTACCTAGTATATAATGATATCAAGAATAATAAGTAATGAATACTTAACAACAACTAGTTATTCATATATATATATATATATATATATATATTACTTACAGTGCCCGGTCGAGGATATGGAACTCTTCCTTGATATGGCACCCATTGGTAGTTAGGACCATCTCTATGGGCATAGGGACCCAAAAATACTCTTCTGACATCAGACAAGCTGTACATACATACAGCTGATCCCTTAAATACATTGCTATGAGAAAACAAAATACAGAGTTTATCATAATATTCTCTTACAGTGACTGACGCACAGCCGTGAAGTCCTCTCTGTGATATTACATTTGATCAATGAACTACAGTTTGCGTTATAAATCAGTCCATTTTATGACAAGGCAAACCAAGAGTTACAAAATATTACTCTGTATACAAAACATTAGGAAAATGTGCTTGTAATTGTATATGTTACCGAATCTTAAAGCACTAGCGGTGATCTCCACTAAATTTACATTTTCATTCTAGAGGGTAGAGTTCAATAGAGTAGAGACACTGGTATGAAATCGCAAAGCCGAGAAACCCTGAGAGACCTCTCCAATTTCTATATTATGCCACTGTGCAAAATTTATATAAGGAGTGACCTGTCTAATAGTTCTTCAAACCGTCTCACCTTTGTGAGGCTAACCCTTAAATAACAAACAAAGATACAGAGCACCCCCATTTTCAGCGCTTCTCTCCTGATTGACTTCAGTTCTTCAGCTCTTATTTGCCAATTAACAGCACCCATGCTTCGTCAGGCTATGTCCTAGTCTCCAGAAATGTAAAAACTCTCTTCTGTTCTGAGGCATCTGCTACAAATATCTCTAAACTTCACCATGACCAGCTATTCAGAGTAACCTACCTCTCCTTGAGGCACAGTGGTCTAGTTTTGGACATTTTCACACTTAGTAATAGCCAATTGTTAATTAGCCCCCTTGCCTTATATCGCCCAAAGCACCTCCTAGATCTTTTGCTCTAATAAGAGTCATCAACACCTGCAACATATAGCTATAAATATTGTTTTTGTCTTAGGAATACTGTTTTATTGCACCTCTAGTATTACTAAATATAGTGTCTCTTCAAAATAACCATAACAGCTTTGTACTAAGTGACACCACTGCTAATGAAGAGTTAACTCATCACATTGCAGCTACTTTGCAGTGGCAGTGATGAGTTAACCTTTCGGGAACAGTTCTAACTTCTCCTGGGGGAGGTGCAAGGAGGCTTAGGGGAGGTGCTGTGAGAGATGAAGGGGCAATCTGGGGAAGGTTATGAAGGGCCGAAATTTTGGGATAAAAAAATATATATATTAATATTAATCCGATACATAAATAAAAATATAAATATATAATATATATATGCATGTATATTTATTATATACATATATTTATAGTGGGAAACTATTTTATGCATTTTTTTCTTATTTTAATAAATTGCATAAAATAAGTTGTCACTGTATAGATAAACACCACTAATAGTCTTTCCTGTTGGGTACCCTAACCTGAACCCGAAGTTGAGTTAAATTTTAAATGAAATTCAGTGAAATTGGCAGTAAAATATCACAAGCACCATCTAGCAGCAGCTCGCCACCACTGCTGCCACCACCGCTAGCAGCCACCCAACAGGAAAGGTCCTAGTCTTCTTCTACACACAGTAGCTGAAGCAAAAATACATAGATAAATAATGCATATAATTAAATTTGTTTAAAAAAAATCTAACAAAATAACAGTTGCTAATGGCATAGAACTGTCACATATTCAAAGTTCAATTCATTGCTGAACCACTCAAGTTTGTGTATAACTCAACCGAGTCTAAACTGTGCATGCAATGCTGATAAATTACCCTGTCTGGCTTTGACTACTGTTTCACGCTAAGTATAAATTGAATCATCAAATAATAAACTATTATGTATCAGCTAAAAAAACATCATAAATTATATCAGCTAAAAAAAATCATAAATTGTATACCTTGAGGTTGTAAACACAGCATAGACGACCGGATTTTTGGGGTCTTTTGAGTTCATTAAATATACATCCTCTGTAATGACAGAACATGGTAAAGAAATGCTTTCATATCCAACTCCCACTCCCAGATTTCCTATTCATCATTGTACATGCTCAAATATTACATGATTAATTGGATACTTACGTAATTCATCAAAATGTGTGTCAATACCATTTGGACCAGGCACAGAGCAAATCAGGCGAGCTTTCAGGAAAGTTGTCCATTTGTTAACTAGACTCCTGTGTCCACCAAAGTCGTTCTGTCAAGATATGTATATAATTAGACTGGTAACAGCCAGAGACATTACTGCTCTGAAACACAGTCTCCCAGTATATGATAATGGGATTATAATGAATATACACATTCACAAGACGGTATATTTATACTTGGCTATAACTATATTAACACTTGACCTCTGTTCCTTAAATAGTAACATTTCAGATAGGCAACTACTTAGGTCAGTTTGCATTGTTGGGCAGAATGTGAACTGAAATGTTAAATTATCCATAGAGCAAATCAATAAATCTAACAAATAGATAAATGTAGCTTCTCGGGGAACAAAGAACTGATCTTAATATCTAATGTCTACTAAATGTTACCACTCATGCACATCCCAATATAGCAAAGTCCTTCCTTAGAGAAACAGACTGAGACAGGGTTTTCATTTCAAACTGTCACATTTTATTTAAACATTGCACTAGTAACACTGAATGGGTTAATATTTGCTAGAAACTCTTTTTCTTCTGTTGAACATTAACATATAGAGTTTTCAGAGAGGAAAAAAAGAATATTTACATTTGGAAAATATTTTAAAAAGTGTTACTTTGCAGTATATGGATTCATGGTTTCTGTCATCAAGGAACACACTTTCAGAGGAGTTTTTGATGAATAACATACACGACTGACATTGGGCATAACAGTACATAAGTATAACACCCAAACACTTCAAACATCTGGCACCAGACTCCTTATTAAAATATAGTAAGATGTCTTTTTATGATGGAAGTGCAAAAATATTTGAGGGCAATGTGCTGCCAAATATAAAAGTGTGTCAATTTATTGAGCTGACTCAAGGTTTGGTATTTTCTTCTCTGTTTCTTGATAATACAAAAAAAATGCTGTCAGGGAATATACATCCTGCACCACAAATGGGCATTTGTTTTTTTACCTTGCATGAGTAATACCATGAGTAATCACAGCAGATTTTTAAAATGGCATTCTAGTATGGTCCACAAGAGAAAGTGAATATCGTGGTCAAGGTGAAAAATGGTACAGCCATAGCTGTGATTAATTGATGAACTATGCTATGGATATGTGTAATTAAACATCATTCAAATGCTGTTGTTTGTGCTTGGAATGTAGTTTTCAGTTATATTTTTCCCATTTATTTTTCATTACTTTAAAACTCATTAAAACCATAGGAACTACTGTGCTAAGTTCTTACTTCCAGCATAATGAGAAACCATACCCTCTCTATGGTTTCTGTTTATTGGTAGGGAGAGAGAAGTGGAAAATTTTCCATGCTAAATCATCAAGATTTTTTTTTAAATAACCTTTTAGACAGAAATATTTTAACTATAAAACTATGATTTTTAACATAACCCAACATAGTTTTATATTGACATTTTCCGGTTGAAAAACAATATATGATTTGGTCAGGCTGTCTCTTTATATAATGTTTGTCCATGAGAGGAGTATTTTAATTCAATATTCTATGCTAGGCCTAGTGGACAAAACACGCCTTATCAAATGAATGAGGTTCAAACCTTTCAGAGCAAAATAAAGAGTCTCTAGCACAGTGACAAGAGACATCAGTGAAGTAGTTGAAGGGTGATCCCCTATTGTGGAAGAAGACAATTGTCGACTGTGTTCATTATTTCAATCCCATGGTACTGAAATATTCCTTTAATAAAGTTAGCTTTCATTTGCACTCTAAAGCAGTCAATGTATTTACTGAATGTTCATGTACAGATACTTGAAGACAACATTCAAGTACAGATACTTGAAGACATCATTTAAACCCTTTACCCGTTCAAAGGTTAAAGGCTTCAGGATACAAGGTTAGACAAGTTTATAACAGAGAAAAGAAGGCCTTAAGCAAAGATCAAGAGGTGAACAAAGAGAGCATTTGAAGCAAAAGATCTAAGATATGCATACATATTTCAACAGTGGCAAAAATAAAAAAAAATATTCATAGTGAAATTATAAAAATGATTTAGTATTTTTGATGCATAATACAAAAATATGATTATTTTAATATAATGTGGTAATAATTAAAATTAATATGGTCATTTCAATATAAGATATTATATTACATAAGACAACTAATTTTTGGAAGGTTAATCAATATGTAAGCAAAATAAGAAATAATGGGTCCCTGAACTTTTAATTTAAATTAAAAAAATCACTTTTTTAACTCAAAGTAATTTTTAATTATAAGGCTCTTTTTATATTACAAGCTGTAAATGCATTTTATTTAAAAAAAAGTTATTGTAAATTAGAAAACATTTGTAATTGCAAATAAAAATATGCTGCTTATTAGTAATGTTTGAATCCTTTAGTCACATAACCTGATTATACAAACTTTAAATTGATCAGGTTACATTTTTTTTAAATTAAACATTACAAATATATATTCTTACTATTCTTGCCACGATAATTATCAATATATTCATTATTTAATTTTGAACAAAAGTTTTACCTTGCACAGTTGTCCTATTCTAGCATGTGTTGCTTTTCCAGTATGTTCACCATCTATTGCATTTTCTCGAAAGAAAAAATATACTTTATCATCTTCTGGATTGTCGCTTTCTGGCACTAGGTAAGCACCAATGAACCGTGGATCTACAAAGACAAACAAATGTAAGTATATTTCAGTTCACAAGAGAATTATTAACAATTCTATATTTTACTTGAACATCTACAATTCAGCATTATGGAAGAGTTTATTTAAAGTTGACCATACACTTTCAATGCTTGATACGATTATGTAAAAAAGAGAAATATATATAGCAAATACAACCAATTTGTTTTTACATTATTAAAATATATGACTACATTAAACTCTTATTTTTAATTATTAATACCATAGATGGACTGATTCAGACTTGCAGTTTAAATAAGAACCTTAAACCCTGGTTTCTTGAGAAACAAAGAAATATACACATTGCTAAATCGAATAAGTATAAAAATGTATGTGCTTGTTTTAATGCAAATTTCTGTAAAAATTAATGCAGCGCTATTCAAATAAGACAGCTATTATTTCCTTCATGGGTATTAAAAGAATGGATTCCTAGGATAACAGATTTTTCTGAAGCCTCAAAAGGGCTTTAAAAAAAAACTAGACGATTCAGTACAGGACCACTCAGTCTGGAACAACCTCCCCATTGGCATCAGGAGAACACCCATCTTCCAAACCTTCTTTTGTGAAGTGTTTGGACACTAGCCCCAACTGCTTACCATGAAGGCCGAAGCTGCAAAACCCTTGTGTGGTCGACATGCTACACAAAACATTGATTAATTAGTCAATTGCATGGGTGAATTCAAAAATATATCACCAGCTAGATATTTTGAGGTGAACAATTCCTCCTTTAAAAACTATACACATTCAATTGTGATTTCAGACTGATATAAAAGTAACAAGGAACTTTTTTTCTCATTCTCTCATGCGAAAAAGCAATGATAGAATTTTTTTTCTGCCAAATTGGACAATCTGACATTGTCTTGACTTTTTCTACTATGGATTTTATAACTGTTTGCATTGTTAAGTATTTCAGACAGGATATCTGCTATTTAAAGTATCTTGGTCATAATAAAAGCTTAGAAAATCAATCTGCACTGTTATTCCCTCACTCACTGGTGTTTTATAACTCCCCAAAAACCCATAAAAATGACTACTTGTGCCAAAATGGCCAAAGATTCATATTTCCAATGAAATGTGCCACCTGGTTCATACAGAATCTTAAACGTAAATTTGAAAAATGTTCAACATTAGTCCACACAGGTCATCTGATAATGAAATGCACTCACTCCCTGTTTTCATTATCATAAACAAATACCATATTGTGATACTGAAGTACCTTTAGTGAATTATGTTTTTTGACCACACTTGAATTCCTTTTTTAGCAAAACATAAAGTATGTGAATTTATGATACATCCTCTTGACACTTGCAGTAAAGTAATGTCATCTTTTAAATATAGTCCTATCCTGGGGAATTGTGAATATAGTGAATTATTTATATTTGTGGTTAACCATGCAATAACATTTTTATGGTTTACTAGGATTTTCCTTATCTTAAAAAGTTTAACAAGTTCTCAAAGCATGCCGTTTTTTTTATAACATATGTAATGTAAACAATTCATGGCATGTTCATATTTCATTGACAATAATTTACAGAACCAATAAAAATTCCATATTTAGCAAATAATATTTTTAAGAAATAGAATAAAAGATAAAAAAAAACATTTAATAGCAATTAGATACAATTGTGTTGTGCAGTGAGCCACCATTATGGAGTTCCTTTTATTGCTTTGGCAGTGGGGATGTAATAAATTTATGCGGACATTAACTTAACAATAGGCATGTTTTTATTGATTAAAATATTTTAATGAATAATAAAAAAAATTGAAATTATTCAAACATGTGTTTATGTTTTTATTTCTATTACTTGGTTAGTACATCCTTTTTTATCATTACTTCTTTCCTAAAAATGCTGCAAAACATGTTATGCTCATTATTAATAGTCCCAGCAAACTACTTTCGATATTTTCAGGAAAACTCATCTCTGTTCAGTGTTTCTATTTCCTATTTCATACATTTTCCTTTCAATGTCACTTTATTTCACTGTTTAGCACAGATTACTTGATTGTTATTTTAAATAAATATTACAGATTTAGCCTGAGGTGGTTAAAAGTTTATGTCCAGGGATTTGTGTATAGTCCATGATTTCCTCTGAACAGTGGTTAAACAATTTGTCAATATCACCAAAAAGCATACCAAAAGTCAAACCTAATGTTGAGCTATAAAACTGTATAATTCTTTAAACACACTACTGACCTTTTACATTGAACACAAAAATACAAAGCAATAAAATGTACAAAATATAACTATGTATAATTTACCAGCACAAGAAAAATGTACTGGGACATCAGAATAAAAAATATTGGAATAAATAGGTACATGTTTTAAACATTTTTAAACTGAGATTTATTGGGAAATGAGTACACCAGAATTAAATAATAAGCTCAATGAAAGAATTATGTTCTTAATAGTTTCATCCATATAAATGTAGATATTCAGAAAAACATAAATATATTTTATTTTGAATTCCCCTCTACCTTATAACTACAAACAATTCCATATTAAGCTCCACATAAACTGACGCAATAGGAAATAGTAAACTGAAATCCCTTAAACATTCTTTTGAGTGAGTCATTGTTATGCTCAATAATTCATGCCAATGTTTTCTAGTCTAGAGATGTATCAGGTGATATCATTTCGGGATTCAGCCTTTAAAAATCAATAATACGTTTTCCAATAATATAAGTTAATTGTCCCCTCAGCCAAATGTGTGTTTTTTGCTCTTATTAACCATGTTCCTGGATATTTTTAAATGCAATATCGATATCTGGCATATTTACTATTTTTCATTTTTCATTTTTTTTTATTTAAAATATAATTTTACAGCCATCGTAATTTAAATACATGAAAACACAATGAAAAAGAGGAAAGAAAAAAGAGAAATAACAATTTTTTTTTAAATATATTCAATATATATTAGAATTTTTGACCTTACCAGAAACAGAAATATTCAATTTATTTGGAGAAAATACTTGTAATTTTTCTCTAAAAGTATTTGAAATAGTGTGCATAAATTAAACAGTACTGGTGTCCAACAGTGTAAATGTCTCTCTTTTGTATCTTTTGTTGTCTAGTTAATGAATGTACAGCTATTTTGCATGCGACGTAGGACTTTATTTCTCACTGTATTGTATACACACACTGTAGTTACAATAAAGTGGGAGGAAGAGTTAGTGGACCATATATCCCAATCTGTCTCTCTGTTACTATAGATATTTCACACTTAACCTTTACTGTGGCTTCTCCATACACAAATCGTTTTGTTCGATTTGTCTTCAACAGATTGGAAAACAGCACCCAACTGCCACGATAGTCTTTTGTGTAACACACACTAATTCGATTGTTTTTCCATTTTGAAAAAACTTTTGGTCAACAATCAAGCTGCCATCAGATACTAATTAATTTGCAAATGGGACTTATTTCACAGAGGAGATTTTACAAAGCTATGTCAGCTAGGCCAGTCACACCATGGTGACATGCATTGTCATGACATCCTCCTCCTGTTAAATCTCTTAACTTCCACTGTGCACATGAACTTAAATTACCCAGACCACAGTAAGTCTCTATTGAGAACCAGATGAAAATACAAAGTAACCGCCTGAAAGGGTTCATGGTTAAAATCAGACTTGGTAGGTTTCTATTGTTTCTTATTTATTGCTGATATTAGAACTAAATAAAACAGTAAAAGTATACTTGTGTTGTCTAACTGAGAAGAATATCTAATGTTAATACTTATATCACAGGAGATAAAGAAGACTATTTTATAAGTTATTGTATACAACATCATCCAAGTGTTCAAAATATTAGAATAACAGAGATAATATTTTTTTTGTATGCACTAGAGAAGAAGTCTTTGGAAAGAAGCTACTTACATTAATATAACCCACAAATTTCTTCTTTAGGTGTATAAATCTTATTGCTATCAGAGGGACTTGTAATGGCTATGGAGGGCTGCCATGACAAATTTTCCTACAGGAATGATATTGTAGACTTCGGAAAACTTTTTCACAGCCCCTGTGATGCCTTGTGAAACCAGCAGTCTTATTTCTTTTTTAATATTCCTCTATTTTTCTCTTTCTTTGTCAGTTCTTACGAGAACCATTTTGCAGGCCTTATAAAACATACTTAATTTTGATTATGGTCATAATTTTGATTACTTAATTCTGATTTACCTTGGTTTGTATGTATATATATATATATATATATATATATATATATATGATTGTTGTGGTGAACTACCTACTCATAAGGTCCACAACACAAGCTGAGATCCCGTTCCATGCTGATGATAGCCAGTAAGCTTGAAACAGTTGTACACGGATAGGATACTCAGCTTTGGCTTTGCATTAAAGCTGCGTAATACAGCAGGCATAAGCTTAAAGGAACCCATGTTTGAAAATGGCTATGGATTGAAGAGCAAGGCATTTGTGGGGACATTTACATGTCCCAGCCCAGCTTCCCAGAATGCAGTGTAATAACAGTTTTTCTCAGAATTCTTGAACTTGTTTTAGACATTCAAATGTGAACACAGATGTACTATTTATTTACTATATATATATATATATATATATATATATATATACAGGAGTCACTGTTTCATACACAAAGTGGTATCTCATTTAAGAGAAAACATGTAATCTGAATCTGTAGAGGCAGAGGTTCATATTATATTAGTAGAATGTATTACCAGATATAAGACATTACTTTGAATTCCACGGTTGAGTTATTTTATGTTAAACAGGTATGCTTGTAAGAGGAATGTCCATTTAACCAGTGAAACAGTACATGTAATGCATCTTATGTTGTAAACTTCATTTATGTGATTCCTACAAGTTGTTTTGTAAGCTACAGTGTTCCTTCATTCCTATTTACTGTTGCATGCCTATGTATTTGACCTCTAATAATGAAACTAGATAGTGCTCTTGACATGCAAAAGGTGTCCAAGTGAATGTTGGCTTGGACTTTCCTGCACTGAGCAATTTAACACACTAAGAAATCAATGGTACATACAACTGTGATGAGGGTGATGTTTGATTATTTACTAGAGATATTATACCACATCTTCTGTGATACCAGTGTTTTAATTTATATTTTTATTGGAAGAAGTTAACATTATACAACTAACTTGTATAAAGGTATAAACATACATTATAGAAACATACATCATTAACGGTTTATATTATACCAGCCGTTTGACCATCATAAATGACAGTATAATATTAGATGTCTCCCCCCTCCCCCGTGTCTCTTTCCTGCCCTATCCCTCCCCTGTGTCTCTCCCCCCTCCCTCCTGTGTGCCTCTCCCCCCTCTCCCTCCCATATGTCTCTTCCCCCTCTCCCTTCGCTTTGTCTCTCCCTCCCTCGCCCTCCATGTGTCTCTTCCCCCTCTCTCTTCCCTGTGACTCTTTCCCCCCCTAAATGACGGTATAATATTAGATGTGTCCCCCCATGTCTCTTTCCTGCCCTTTCCCTCCCCTGTGTCTCTCCCCCCTCCCTCCCGTGTGTCCCTTTCCCCTCTCCATCCCATATATCTTTTCCCCCCTCTCCTCGCCATATGTCTCTTCCCCCTCTCCCTCCTCTTTGTCTCTCCCTCCCTCGCCCTCCATGTGTCTCTTCCCCCTCTCTCTTCCCTGTGACTCTTTCCCCCCCTAAATGACGGTATAATATTAGATGTGTCCCCCCCATGTCTCTTTCCTGCCCTTTCCCTCCCCTGTGTCTCTCCCCCCTCCCTCCCGTGTGTCTCTTTCCCCTCTCCCTCCCATATGTCTCTTCCCTCCTCTCCTTCCCATATGTCTCTTCCCCCTCTCCCTCCTCTTTGTCTCTCCCTCCCTCACCCTCAGTGTGTCTCTTCCCCCTCTCCCTTCCCTGTGACTCTTTCTCCCCCTAAATGACAGTATAATATTAGATGTGTCTCCCCCTGTGTCTCTTTCCCGCCCTCTCCCTCCCCTGTGTCTCTCCCCCCCTCTTCGCGAATTACAAATACAGATAATAATAATTTACTGTTCTTCCACTCAATGTACAACCAACACTTAACAAAAACAGTTGTCCAAAGCAACAGAACAGGATCATTTCATGGAACACTTGTTGGCTCAAATATGTGAAAAAGTGTATTTTTGGCACTCTCTATTCCCATGTTATCACATGGCCATTCCTTCTTACTAGCCTAAGAAATACCCTTTTATAACTTTTATATAAAATGCGCCTATCAAATATTGCCACTGTTTTATAAGTCAAGATCATTAACCCCCTGCTTACATGGAGGGACCCTCGAAACTGCCCATTTGTGCAATAGATACAATAAAAGTACGATCTAACCTTTCCATCTCTTCACTAGCACAAAATGGCTATGAAATGAGAGAAATGCATATATACCATCCTGAGCTTAACCAATAATGTTCTCACCAGCTTTCATCC
The DNA here is from genome assembly GCA_027410445.1 of Discoglossus pictus. Classification (NCBI taxonomy): domain Eukaryota; kingdom Metazoa; phylum Chordata; class Amphibia; order Anura; family Alytidae; genus Discoglossus; species Discoglossus pictus. The sequence continues at coordinate 378,043,540 of CM050167.1, forward strand.
AATCTAGAACTTCAGCTTTGCCCATTATTTGAGCCTCTCAAGGTGATTGAAGATATGAAATGTAACAAATATTTTAGATGTTTTTGCTTATTTTAATATTCTTGTTACTTAGTTGTCACCATAAAAAATTGTGCTGAATTAGCTTTCTGAACATATTACAAGTTAAACATTTTTTTTCACCCAAGCTTGGTCATTTGAATTTGTATTCATGTAACCGAAACAAAATGGAATTCCTAACCCTCTACAGAAAATGTATACTTATCTACAGTTCTTCTAGAGGTGTTAGTTTCTACACCCTGTCAGATGTGAGTGTTAATTTAGAAAGATAAATTCTCAGTTTTCTTGTGCATGTTAAAAAAAGCTCTGGGATTAAGTTAATCAGCAAAAGACATAAAAAATATAAGGTATGCAGGAAAAAAGTACTAGAAAGAGATAAAATAAAGAAATAATTTCAGAGACACCATATTATAAGACAAAAATGACACATTCATTTTTAGCCCTGTACATTGTATGTACATTATGGTGCTATGGATCAAAACTGTTACTCCCACATGCAAATTAATCTCACACCGAATTGACCAATTGAAGAACAAAAGCTGTGATTGGAAATATTGAACAATTTGCCATTAATAAAATATTCATAAAAGATTGCTAGAATATGGTAATTGTTCATTTTGTATTTCTCATTCTTTCAACTATGCTATTCTAGCTATTAAAAGGTAGAAGAAAATAGATGCAGTAATGTGACATGTCTTGGAAGGGTTCCTTCAACTTCAAGAAAATGAATGATCAAATCTACAGCCACAATTTTGTATTATAGTGTTATTGTTTATTGTGTGTTTGACTGGTAGCCAAATAAGTCTACTTGTATTAGGAATCCAAAGTATATGTTGAGTGTGACGAAGAGTTTTAAGGACCATGGCAGTTGAAGAAAAAGATAATTGTTTCTCAAATATATAGCCAACTAACAATATTAGCTACTAAGCTGTAGACATTTAAAGACATTTGTGTTTGTTACATCGCATCTTGAGAGCTGGATGATTGGGCAAAGGGTATTGGTGTGTGTTGGTGTTGTCAGTGGAGGGAGGGGTGGGGGAGGACGGCACATGCAAAAGTCCAGAGCCATTGTTTGATAATAGGATAAGATTGAAATTGACAATACACCAATTCCCCATTACTGTCCCAGAAGCAGGAAGCTGCATCAGAGAAAGCAACCATAGCTCTTCAGAAGTGTAAACTCGCCTTTCACGCACAACTTCCACCAATCATGAATCACTCCCGGGTCTTGTAGAAGCATCAACATATATGTTTTCTAATTAACAACAAACGTCTTTTTTCCTAAATTATGCTTAATTATGCTCATATTCCATCTAAAAATTTGAAATATATATTTTTCATAATCGAAATACCAAAAATAGAGGGGCTCGATCAGAGAATGACCTAACCTTAAAAGGTTAGTTCTATGGACATGATGCAACCTTTTCTAGCCACTTGTGCCCTTCACAGGGAGAAATATCCTGTAGTATATCAGTCTGGTCTCACTCAATAGAGTGACCCAGCCTTGAAATACCAGGCAATTCTACCCTAAACAGGAGAAACAACAAACCCCAGACATACGTTTCGTCTTTCATTGGGCCTCGTGAGGTGTAGCTGGTAATTCCCTAAGGCACAGTGAGTCCCCTATCACCCTTAGGTAGACTAATCCCTAAGGGTCATTTAAATAAACAAAATACCAAAATAAATATTTTTTCATTATGCAGTGGCCCTTTAATTTAAACAGGGGTAGAGTGTTGCTCTCTGTGGTCTATTGTCCATTTCTCCTGTCTTAATACATTTGTAGGATTTTGTATAGTCAATATGAGTATCCCTTATCATAATAATTCACAGGATGTTGAGCCTCAAAATATTTTCATTCATAATGGTAAATGATATAAATGTATTTAATACGAAACATTCACCGGAGCTCCTTATCATTTTAACACTGTGGTACAGCCTGCCGCTGCCTATTTACGGCACAACTCTACTGGATGAGCAGATGTGCTACACTCCCGGCCACAGTTTGAAAATTATTAAAGGGTCTCCAGCCTGTAGATTGTGAAAAAACAAGCATTTTCAGTATCAGTTTTCCCGATAAAACAACAATAAATTGAAAGTCACAAAACCTGGATCATTACAGTGGAAGTTTTACGCTAATTCTTGTACTATAAGAATATCCATGTGAGATCTCTCAAACTGTCTGGCAGTTTATTGCATGTCATAATCAATGGTTGCATTATTATGATACATTGTTTATTTAGATTTATTTCTTAAATCACTTTTCAGTGTAGTTAGTCATAAAAACAAGTCATATAAATCCTTTCACATAATTAATTGTTGTCTATGGGAGTGGAAGTTTGCTTTGCGATTGATGTATTGGCAGCATTTTAACTCTCTAGTGCACTAGTCCGCAATAAAAAAACAATTCACTGAAGGTTTTCTGACAATAAAACAGAACAAAAATACAATGAAAGCAATCAAAAGACCAGACTGTTTTTGGAAAATAAATAAATTGCAACATGTGCTGCAAACAGTGTTCCAAAATCCATTTAAACTACTTCATTTCATTCCCAGTGGTCATTAAAAGTTTTGTAATCTCGCATCTATACACATAGTTTTGCACATGGATACTGATGTTCCTACATTGTTACAAATTTTACAAAATGGCAGTCTAGACATCTATTTAGATTCCTTGTTCATTTCTGACCACACAGATTTAAATGTCCAAGTCACACATTTTCTAATCTGCCTGTTAGAACACGGTGCAAATTTACTTGTATTTGTTTTGTTTTGTGGTTGTATTAAATGATACTTTTAAAAGGACAACTTGAAGAAGTTGCCAATAGGATGAAGAAGAAGCTTATATGAACAAAAGGTCTATAGGATAAACAAACGTTATAATCACGTAAAACTCTTCCATGCAACTTTGAGCTCAATCCAATTAGCATCAGGAGAGCAATATAAAATATAAAATATTTAATATTAAATATTAACTCCTCTTTAATATTTTTTTTTTTTTTTCAAATAGGTAGCGTATCATTTATTTATTTTTTTATTTATTTTACCTGCTTAGCGAGTGGGCTCCATAAAAAAATATTAATTTAGCTTCAGGTTGAACCCATTACATTTTATCTAGTCTTCTTACACAATTTTGATTATCTATCGCTCTGGCTTAGCTTTTTGATGTCTATGGACAATTCTTAATGAATAGATTATTTAATTCAAAGAACTTTGATTACCTGCTCGTTGTTGCTATGGCAATAAGACGATCAGCCTGTTTTTATTGTGTGTTCTTTTGTTAAATATTTCTACCTTACCAATTGTCTTCAGTTGTGATTCTTAATCTGAAAAGGAGTCAGTTTGTTAATGGGTCCTTTTTAATGTGAAGCTGGGATTAAAGGGCCATTTACCTTACTATATGTGCTCTTCATGTTGTGAAAGAGCACAAGATCCTATGTTAAAATGATCTATTGCTTGTTTGTTTTTGTTTTTTTACACAAATGACAGCTAAAAATCTGCAGTCTTAGATCTGTTTACAAAAACACTCCTGACTGTTCCATGATTAACAACATCTGCTGACACCAGACATCAGAAAGTGCAAGCTCCCTGAACACAAGATTTATGTTTTTTTCTCTGCATTCAGGAATGTAATCATCTATCAGTTAACCCACAAGTAACATATTTAGGAGTTTCCAGCAGACATTTCCCTGGATAGATTAATTTGGGAAGGGTTAACCCTCTTTCTGCTTCTGCTCTCTGCACCTAGCTCTTGCTGTCAGTCTGCATGGGGGACTTGCCAGAGTCTCATGTAAACAGACACTTAATAACAATTTTAATTTGCCTAATTAAACAAGCCCTTGTTTTAATTGATAGATAAAAGGAGGAGACAACATTTACCTCTACTGATTTTTTCTGTTATTTAATTATTATTTTTTTCATACCATGAAATGACCATTTTTAATATTTATACATGCCTTTAAATCACTGATTGAGTTTTTTATTCTTTTACCCTAAAACCCTACACATATTATTTTTCACATACATTGTAATATTTATTTGTATTATTGAACCAATAACTATAGCCACATTTCACACAAAAAAAAAATGCCAGTCTAGACAATTTACAATATTTTCTCATTTAGACCACACAGATTTAGTACAGGTTTAGCACATTCTAAAATTTTATCACAGCAATGTACATCATTATTGATCGATGTGGAAATTCCATTGCCAAAATAAAACAGTTTTATCCCAGGAGGTCCTTTCTTTAAATAATGTAACTTTCCTTCTTTTGCAGAATTAAATAAATGGGATTAACTGAACTGAGTAGCTCAACATTCCCAAGGAGATTTTAGAGTTACTGTTCTCAGTGCTTTATCACACAACCAAAATTCCAAGCAAGCATTTCCACATCTATATCATTTTATAGTTGGTGCTTTGCTTACCATTCAGCCATCTGGAGTCATGCTGCTCGGTCCTAATTGGATGATGATTTCCAAGCGTGCGGAAAATGGCAAAATCTCTTCCCATAAAATCTGCTGCAGTTCCAGAATATAGCTCCCCATCTGTGGAATGGAAAAAAATGAGTTTTTTTTTTTTACCAGTTGTATCACACTTGTGACCATATTTGCAAGGAGATGTAATGACTTTGTTATGTCTACAAATAAAAAGGACATACTTAGTTCTGATTTAAGCTAAAGCCATTTCTGTAATCCTTTCCACTCCAGATGTTTTGTTACAGTGTACTCTTGTAATTATTTGTTCCGGAGTATCTCCCATTGCTGAACTGTGATACCCTTAGATCTGAGGCCCCTCAGTTAACACTATGTTTTAGTTTAATCTCACCGGCACTTGCCCCAGAACCACTTTGTGGTCACTAGGGATATGTTCTTAGTATTTTATGACTTGCATATACAAATGGACCACCTACATTGCATTTTCCAGGTCATAGCCTATAAGTTTATATTTGGTATTGATTCATGTCTATTCGATTCTTTTTCCAATAGAAAAAGCAGCATCACATGGACTAGAGCTATCTGTTTCCATGTCCATTAGACAACCACCTGTTTTATGGCTTTGGAATCATTATTATATCATCATATTCCATGGTGATGTAAATGGGGTACAATGCATAAATAAGACATGGAACAATATATATAGGGTATGAAAGTATACAAGGAGGCAGAGACAAAAGTATTGTGTGTGAGTGTTGGAGAAGATGGATCCAAATGTAATTGTAAAAATAATAAATAAATAAAATAAAAAAAATACTACATCAATGGGGATATTTTCTAAATGGATGGAAAATTCTTGAGAACATCTTCATCAGTATGTCATCCCATGTGATATATGTACATCTCCAAGAAATTGCCAACACAACATGGTTAGTACATATGTACTAGATCCCTATACAACAAAGTTAAAGATGGTCTAAATAAGTGTTTCACAAACTAGGAACACTGGGATTCTACAAGACATTTATTCTTTATATGGAGAGCTTTGTGGTGTTCTGGAGAGGATCCTGTAGAAAGGATATGAGATATTGGTGGGGATATTTTGAGGTCAGTTGAGCTAGTTCAGGTCGCTAGAAAGGACATTCAGGTACTAAAGTAGACATTTATTAATAAAAATAGTAGTAATAATAATTTGAATGCAGCTATTATTGATGAAGTACCAACATTTCATACAGTTTTATATACAAGGAGTAAATACAACAAACACAACAAAATAATCAATAATTGTAGAAGATAGATAGTAGAAGATAGATAGATAGATAGTAGAAGATGTCAATTTATTATCTTCAAAAACTCACAAAGGGACAACAAATATGTGAGTTCTAACAATAAAGATTAAAATATGTTGAAACAAAGGTAGCAAGTATCCATTTCCTTATGCCTTATTTTAATGCAAAAAAAAAAAAAATATTTTATACTGAAATAATTCAGTATCACTCCTTTTTTATTTTTTATTTTTTTATTTTCAACTTTATTTTCACAGTATGTACCATATTAATATTTGGTTAGAAATATAAAGTATTTATTAAAAAAAAACACTGTGCTAAAATCCAATATTATTTTATTCTATACACAAATATGTTTTCATCTTTTTTCCATATTGGTGTTTTGGTTAAAATACACAAATAAACTAATAGTTTTTGGAAAGGGCATTTGATCAGCATAACATAAAATGTCCAAAAAATAATCACACAAATATATGTTAGTCTATGAAACTCAACTGTGGGTTTATATGTTGAATTTAAAGTTATAAAAATCCAGCAAATTATAGAGACCTCATTAAACATAGGAAGAGTATAGACATTACAGAAAGGAGAGATCTGGACTTAAATAGACTCACTTCAAAGATTGGAAGTGCTATAAATGATCCAGCTTGCTCAGCATGAGGTACACGATCAAAAATTTACCAGCACAGTCTAATCTTATTATCAATGTGTGTGTGGGTTTTAAATTGGTGTGGAAAAATACCGATAATTACAGGTTTTACTGTGTAATCGCTAGCAAAGAAAAACTAAAAAAAAAAATCTTTACATATTAACGTTACTTTGAAGTTTTTTCCAACCTTTACATAGCCTAAAACGTGTTTTGTCATCACTTACATTGCAGAACAAATTGATGGTACTTAATATAAAAGATAAATGCACCCTTTAATTCTTTCAGTACATGGAAGAGGTCACTGAGATGAAATAATACAGATCTCAGTACTTATTTTTATAATAAAAATGTGAGAATAATTATGTGTGCTGGATAATGGGGAAATACATCAAACAAAACAACAAAAACTGAAAAAACATACAAAGGATAATGAAGACTCAAAAAGTGTTAAGGAACTCTACATGTGGTACAATCCATACATCATGCTATAAGTACGGCAAAATATGGCAAAAAGCAATTGACATAAACAGCTTTCTTTTATAATTTTTTTAACTATTAACCCACAAAGGGTTATATTAACGTCTAATCAATGAATAGATATTCCCCTTGCACTATGGGTAAAAATAATTGAGTACTTTATGGCAGTATAGTCAATAGGTGAACCTACATATAAATTTGGACCTCAGCACTCTTTCCTACTGATCTTCACTGCATTATTATATTTACCTTTAAATCTTTCCCGAGGTTTCCATATCTTTACAAGGCTGTCAATTAAATGTTGTTCTTTCTCATGGTCTTTCTTAACTACTTAAACTTGTTTCCTAAAGCATTTAGAATGTCATTATAAAATAATATTATTTTTATCCATAAAATATGGATTTCAGTCTTTGACTTAAATTCAATAATAAATTTGTGAAATTTTGAAAATAATTAATTGACATCTTCTACTGTATCTAATTTCTGATTATTTTGAAAGTATGGCAAACTGTTGTATGATAAACCACATGAACAGTATAAATTGTGATTTATATGACCAATGAAGATGTACATGGTGCTAAACTTAAAAATAAGCATATACGGTATGTAATAGGCAGAGTAATTGATGTCTGGAAGTATGGAGAGTCTTCTACTAAGGCATACAACATGTAACAATCCTTTAGTTAATATTATAGTTTATGGTTACCGAGCTGTAATCCATACCGATGGAGATTAGGTCAGTTTCAAACTGTGATATGTTTTAGTGAACAGTTTGTCATAGATTATATTATAGAGAAAAGAGACAACCTTGACCTAGGAATATACTGGTCTGTAAACTAGGTTTTATGGGCCCTTTGACAGGAGGCAATGACAGTAAATCTCTCTCAGGCTGAGTAGCAAAAGAATACCCATCCTATGGTGATACAAGTTAATGGATGGTGGGCCACGTAATAGCAAGATATGGGATGGCAGCATGAGGGATGGCATGCAGGGGTGTAGGAGCCAGAATAACTCTGGGGGTGGGGATACAGCTCATTGGGTATACAGGCCATAAAATAGCTTATATATACATACATACAAAAAGAGAAAAATATATGTCCCCTCATCCACCCCGGTTCCTACACCCATGATGACATGGTAAGGGATATAAACAGAAATACATATATTTGATAAGAACCAAAACGCCAATATTACCTGTTTATGCTTCGCTTAAAAATTATCATGAGGCCTTTTAATTATCACAGGTAAACTGGAAGATCCACTACTTCTGCTGGAATTCTGTTCCACTTGTCTTCTAAACTTTCTGGATGTATGCTAGGGGTTGGGTTGCTTTTCCTCAATGGCTATTTAAATAATATCCCCATTCACAAGATCATAATACAGTCCCTTTCATGACATAAATCAGCTCAGCATTCATCATGTCATAAAGGAGTGGTCTTGTATACTACAATATCCTATAATAGACATTAAGCACAGCAAGAAAATCTAATTCTATATTGTAATATTCCACTAATTTGATACAGCTCCAGCTGAAAGTGATACTGTATTTAATGCAGATCTCCAATTAAATGTAATTCTCATTTTTCATATATTAGTTTAAATAATTAAATTTTGAATGTAAAAAAAAAATATTTTTTTGTTGTTTGGTCACTTTGGATGCACCGTGGCCTGTGAAGTATTTCTAAAATATTAATAATAAAGATGTGTTAAAACATTAGAAGCAAAGTGTGTTGATGTAAAAACTGGTGCCCATTACTATATAGTAGGCTTCAATGTATTTCGTTAACATTTCTTATTATTATGAGGTCTGCTCATGAAAGCATTGGGTTAATAGGATTTTTTTCCCTTTTGCCACAACAAAGCCCATTTAGTGAATCAAATAACTGAGCTGGATTTTTCGAAGGTATTTCTTATGTTTTCATTTCACTGTGCGTTCCCATGGGCCCCGATGAACCTTGAAATACTGCAATGGCAATTTTACTGATAGGAGATAGTCAAAACAACATCAACAGAGTTTAGTCGATCAAGGGTAAGATATCTGCGTAAAACTACAATATATCTTATTATTAAAAAAAAACTTAATATCTAATAGATCTGGTTAGATTTGCTGAGGTCACTGTGAAGGTCTGAGGAGGCCTGTCATGGCTTGTTTCCTTGAACACCCTACTGAAATTAGGCAATCATAATGTTTTGAAAAATGTATATGTATTAGATAAAATTAAACCTCAGAAAAATTTGAGCTTTTATAACACTGTATTTTTTTTTTTTTACATCTAAATATCTAAAGCTGGTAGTTGACTCAAATTATTCACACAGGAAACCAGTCATTGGTTATTAACTGTGAAATATTCTAAAGAAACGATCGTCACTACAAGCAGGAAGGTCAGCAATCGGTTTCAAGGAAAACGTCTGCGGAGTGAGTCAATTACAATACCAAATGTAACAGGAGAACAGATGTATTCTCACTTACACATATAAAAGACATATTGTAATGGCCCAATAATAGGCATTGGATGCAGTGGTAAATAAAGGCAAATTTTGACTAACCTGCAAAGGAATAGATTGCTGGAAAGAGATTTTGCCCAGAGATCTCCTAAAGATACTCTTAAGGATAAGAACAAGTGGTTAAAATGGGATATATTTATTTTTAAAAATCAGGGTCAGTGTCTTAACCTCTCTCAATAGCTATAGAATTTGTGTGTCTAAATAGCATTCTTCTGTTACACTGTTCTTATTATTTTTTGTGTTTAGACTGTATGATGGGTGTATGTATTTTTTATTGTAATTTTGTATGTTAAAAAAAACCCAAAAAGGTAAATAAATGTCATAAACCATAATGTCTAACTAGGCAGGCACATCTATATGACAATGCCAGCATATTACTATATAGCAATCCGAAAGTTCATATATTATGCACTTTACAACATTAGAATATGAGGTACTCAGTGTTTCTTTAAAAATAAAAAAAATATTAATGAACTTTATTTTAAACACTTAAATCTAGAGTATCCAGACAGATAAACAGCTACATGGACAACACTAGCTAGACATCCCGACTACCACAGAGACACAAGAAGTCAGGAAACAAGACAGTTACAGAGACACAGGTAGATAGACATGAAGACACACCAAGGTACGCATCAATATACCCGCACATACAAAGCAAGATTTAGAGACAGCCATAGAGACACAGCTAGACAAACATGCAAACAACCACAGAGACTTTGTTTGCTAGACATCCAGACTACCACAGAGACACAAGAAGTTAGGAAACAAGATAGCCACAGAGACACAGGTAGATAGACATGAAGACACACCAAGCTACGCATCAATATAAGTGCACATACAAAGCTAGATTTAGAGACAGCCATAGAGACACAGCTAGACAAACATGCAAACAACCACAGATACTTTATTGGCTAAACATCCAGACTACCACAGAGACACAAGAAGTTAGGAAACAAGACAGCCACAGGGACACAGGTAGATAGACATGAAGACACACCAAGCTACAGATCGATATACCGGCACATACAAAGCTAGATTTAGAGACAGCCATAGAGACACAGCTAGACAAACATGCAAACAACCACAGAGACTTTGTTTGCTAGACATCCAGACTGCCACAAAGACACAAGAAGTTAGGAATCAAGACAGAGACACAGGTAGATAGACATGAAGACACACCTAGCTACACATCAATATAACCACACATACAAAGCTAGATATAGAGACCGCCATAGAGATAGACATGCAAACAACCAGACTTTGCTTGCTAGACATCCAGATTACCAAAGATTTATCTATATTACAAGACAGTCATAAAGACACAGCTAGACAGACATAGAGACAACCAAAGAGATGAATATATATATATATATATATATATATATATACAGAGACAGAAGAAGCACAACAAGATGGGCATGCATAGAGACACAACAAGCTAGACACCAACATAGCCACAGAGCCACATCTAGAAAAACATTAGATTAAGAAACCAATCTAACAGATAGATAAAAAGACAATCAGATAACAAACCGGCTAATACACATGCAATGAGGCAGACGGACAGTTGGCTAGACAGACAGATAAATAGACAAATATTTATTTTGGTAATATAAAAAGTACAGATAGATTATTTATGTGCATTGTCCAAAGTAAGAGAAAAGTTTTAGTTCTGTAATAACCTGCTGCATAGCTCAACATAAAATGAGTATGTCTAGTATGACAAGACGTTTTTTACTCTTAGCCTGTTTCCCAGAATGACCCCTTCTGTACAGCTTGCAGAGATTTTACATTATTGATAGAATGGCTCTGTTTAGCCCAATATAACATTAGCGTTTTCTAAATATATACAAGAGCTTTTAGTTAGTACAGAGTTAGTACAGTAACAGTGAATTTTAGGATATGCCCTACGGCTGGGGGAAGCACGTAAGATTGGTTAGACTCAAACATAATCCTTAATATGTAATACAAGTACATTTCTTCTTCTTGTTATGTTTCTGATTTCAATTGGCTTGAAATCTTGAATATATTTTATTAATTTCAGGTTTCTCCCCATCAATCTCTACTCAATATATATTGAAGAGTGAAGCAGCCGTGAATATCCAGTAATCTAGTAATTTAGTAATTTTATATATATATATATATATATATATATATATATATATATATATATATATATATATATATATATTAATAATAAGTATAGCAATATATAATTTGATACCTTTTGTATTGGACAAATGTCTTATTTATAATGACGAGCTTTCGAGAGGCTTAACTTCTCTTTATCAAGTCTAAAGCAATACTCTTTACAATATTCTTCAACACTAAAAACACAGGACTTAATGCAGACTTGGGTTCTCTAACACATAATCAGAATTTCATGTGATTTTTTTTTTACTTCTTATACTATAACAGACTTAGCACTCTTAGTGAGGTGTTTGTCCAACAGGAAAGATATCACTGTGGACTACAGTGCTCTGCTTTTTCATGTATATATTGATATATATGTGTATATAATATGTGTATATATGTTTCCTTTGCTATGTTGTGTTTATTCCCCATATATGTATTTACCTGATGATGTAAGATGCTGTTTCCACTCTCTCTGCATCTGCTGTTTTTATTCAAACTGAGGGTTCCATCTCATGTAGTATTGCTTGAGACTTGATAAAGAGAGGTTAAGCCTCTCGAAAGCTCGTCATTATAAATAAGACGTTTGTCCAATACAAAAGGTATCAAATTATATTGCAATACTCAATATTAATCTATATATATATGGCTTAATAATTACTAAATTACTATATATATATATATATATATATATATATATATATATATATATATATTATCATTCAATGGTTGTTTCTGTAGTGTTACAAAATTTCTTGTTAGTCTTTTATTATGTACAGAGCTACAAAAAACACACACAACACAGAAGCATTTCACGTGTCAAATAATAATCAATATTCGTAACCACACATTACTCACCTATTAGAATCGATGCAGTTAGCAGCTTGGGGTCATAGGGACTTTTTCCTCTTCCATTCTCAAAAAGGGAATCTTCTAGTTTAAACACATTATCCTGCTTAAAATACAGAAAAAAATATATTGGGTTTAAGAAAAATTATACAGTTTCTGTCCAAGAACATGACAACTAATTAAAAATACCAAATAACACTTCAACAAATTTACATTTTCAAGACATCTTTATAATATTATTGCAGTAGAATAATCTTCTCTGCCATTTTTATTTTAATAAGCATAAATGCAATTAAAATTGTATTTAGTTCAACATGTATAAGAGCAATGCTGAACATATCAGATTTTATTATCTTTTTTATTATTTTTTATTTGTATTGCGCCAACATATTCTGTAGCGCTGTACAGGGGATAAGAACAAGGGAAATACCAATTTAACAAATTCGGAAGTTGAAGATATGAGGATACGTTGTAAAAATCACACTTTTTCTTGCAGTATCGTTATATTGATCATAATCAATTATTAGTGAGCAGTAATACAAGCACATAAATGGAAGCACATGATGGTATATATAGGCATAAAGTATTATTAACAGATATGTATTTGTGTATTTGCGTATCACAATGTGCCTCATGTATGTCATTAAATGGGTAGTATATTGGACATATGCACGTCTGGATTAACCATTAGGCAAAATAAGCACTTTCTTAGGGCATCTTTGGAAGGGGACACCATGGAAATTTTCCATTGCAAAATTTACAATGGTGCAAAATTGCAAATGGTGCAGCTGAACCAGGTTACTCAAAAAGGGCTCCCACAATAAAAGAAAAAAATGAAATACATACAATAAATATATATTTATTGCATCAAAGCTGTTTAATACAGCATGCCTAAACTTAAAGGAAGCCTTGTTTGATAATAGCTGTGGATTGAAGAGCGAGGCATTTGTGGGCACATTTCCATGTCCCAGCTCAGCTTCCCAGAATGCAGTGTAATAACTGTTTTTCTCGGAATTCTGAGCTAGAAGTAGGTTTTTATTATAAAGGATTGTTGTGGTGAACGACCTACTCATAAGATGCACAACACAGGCTGTATATCCAGCTCCATGCTGATGATAGCTAGTAAGCTTGAAACAGCTGTACATGGATAGGATACTCAGCTTGTGTTTAATCCAACCTTGGCTTTGCATTAAAGCTGTGTAATAATGCGTGCAAAAGCTCAAAGGAAGCCATGTTTGATAATGGCTATGAATTGAAGAGTGAGGCATTTGTGGGCACATTTGCAGAATGCAGTGTAATAACTGTTTTTCACAGAATTCTGAGCTGGAAGCAGGTTTTTTAACTTGTTTTAGATATTCAAATGTGAACACAGATGTACTATTTATTTATTTACTATATATATATATATATATATATATATATGTATATATATATATATATATATATAAATAAAAAGTAATAATAGAGGTTAATGATATGCATTAATCTTGGGAATACAACTAAATTTGAACCATATAACGTTTTATTTTTTATATTTTTAATTCAATATATATTTAGGCACCAAAATCTTTTAAGTGCTTAGGGTCTCTAAAGGTCTTAATCCGGCCCTGAGGATAACACTGTTTTTTGCCATATATGAAAAGATTGGATTTCTCCCACAAGGTAATTAGGAGTGAGTATCCTTTAAAGGGACACAGAAAGCATTTGTTGCAGCTAAAATGGGGTATTTAGTAATGACCCACTTTTTGTTTTCGTCTTTTCAAAATGGTTAAAATGTTTACCTGATCTGTGGCTTGCCCCTGTGAGCCAATCAGAATGTCAGTGAAACCTACAGAAGTACATATGCCCTGTGCACTTCCTGATAGTATCAATGAAGTTTAAACATGTTTTACTTTATATTTTTTCATGCAAAACACAACTTTGGTAATGTTTAAAGCATTCTCTTTAAAATACACAAAACCAAGAAACGTGTTCCATGCCCGTTTAAATCATCCAACATCAAACTAAATTACATGCTTTGCCTTCAAGCTAGAACTTAAACATCAAAAACAGGTTCTGATTGACACTTTACGGTTAGAATGCAATTGTTTTGTATTCTTTGCTAAACAATAATTATAATTATTCGCCATTTTCTAATAGCTATCAATTTACGTCAAGAAAATATGCAATTATATGAAAATGGCAATTTCTCGCAGATTAATGCAATCTGTTATAATAAATGGGGAATGAGCGGAAGGAATATTGAGTGTTTATATGCTTCAGTTCAAACACGGCACTGACATGTGAAGTCTATTTTTGTATCATTTAGCCACAGTCATCATAACTGGATGCACACTCTGAAGTGATTCCCAACTAGACCCAGAGGACCTACCAATAAAAACATTTGTCTCTTCTGCAACATTCCTTTCATTTCAAGCTGATTAGAAGAGACATGTCGGAGAGCTTACTGAATCTGGTGCTATACATTTCAACACATAATAAGATATGGATTTAACACAAAAGTTATTTTAATACATTAGGCCACAATGCTTACAAGGCAATAGACGTATTAATACACAGATATTCCATTTCTTCCACACATATATATCAATTAACATGGAATTAAAATTCCTGTAACATGGGATTAAAATTCTTGTAAAATATTTTTGCAGCTATTTAAATATAACAATTAAAAACATTTTTGTTAAATAAAAACAAAACTTGATAACTTACTTTACAGTTGTCTTACTCTGCATCATGGCCCCCAGCTTTCTCCTCCTCCAATAATTCCAATTTTTAACCCCAAATTCCATGATCTGCTAGTCAGCCAATTAGAGAATACATCCTGGGATGTTTTACAAACCAAGATGTCTTTCTTCATCAGGAGACATTCTAACCTAAGATTGGATGTGATTAGGAAGGCAGAGAAACGTTTGCTGGGAGGAGGAAGCCGGGGAACTAGGAGACGCTGTAAGACAACTGAAAAGTAAGCTATCAAAGTTTTGCAAGCACTTTAAATATTGTTGTATTATTATTATAATTAATAATTAATAATACTTTATTAAATATTATTCATATTATATTCATATGAATGTAAAGAAAAAAAGCCTCTCCGGTGTCCCTTTAAGTAAGAGACAAATGTGTACACAATGTATTTTTATACAAGGATATGTATTATAATATGATATGCACTTGAAGCTATTAAAAGATACAATTTTATTATTTTTGCTTTTCATCTGCTACACTTCTAAACATAGATCTAATTAAACTTGTATTAAATTGCATCAAAGGGACACTGACATCTATATAACTTGTTGTATCTATTAAAAGACATTTTCTGCATATATATTTCTCAGGCAATCTTAATCCTAGTTGAGTGACTGGTTTATTAAAATATAACATTTATCAGCTGTTTTCGGATGCTCAGTAGTAGGCAGTGAATATTATGCTTTCCATCCTATGTACCTTATCCATAATGCACTGAACATTAAGGATTTGTCAACACCTAGTTTGGTAAAAGTATTTTCTATAAAAATGCTTTTATGATCTCTTATCTACTGTGGTGCAGGTGGTGTAATGCACCAGTGCCCTCCTAGTGCTGAGTATTTTTTTTTCTTTTGCATTTAGTTTTTTCTGTACCATAGGGAGCCACCAACCCTTATCCATCCAGCCACATTACCCCCTTAGGCTTCATTGGCCGGACACCACCCTCACCAGAAATTTCCAAATGCTTGTTTAAAAAAGTGCATTTCTACTGAACATCCAAGACGTGGTAGTGTGGAGCAGATCAGCACAATGGGGATGTGTATCAGGGAAGAGGTGAGACAGCCAAGTACAGGGGGATCGGTTCTATAGGGTGGAGCAAAGGAGATATAAATGGGTGCTTTTTTAAATGAGTGCTGAGAAGGGTTGGGTGCTGTGTGGTGATGGATGCTGAAAGTGGATGACTGCTGACACGTACGGGGGCTTTGTAGGGATGGATGTTAAGAGCGTTGGGTGCTATGTAGGGATAATGCCAAGAAGGGAACAGGCCAGATGACCATAAATTAAAGTATATAGTGGAAAATTAATATTATGGCTGATACTATAAGATTTGCAACAAATCATGTACTGGAAGATATTTTGGGCCATTTTCACGTTTTCTCAGTGTATGCAGTATTTGAATAGTATGATTTTGGAAATTCCCTGGTGGATACTGATTTAGTAAAAAGTTTTCTAGTGTTTTGAACAATTGCAAATGGAAATACTTGATACTTGTTCATACACTCACATGTTTTGGTTGTGCAGCCAGGAATCTCTGACAACGTAATACTTTCAAACACATTTGTTGTTAAAGTATAAAATAACATACAGTAAGAAAAATGCCTGACTAATGGTGATAAATGCACTTTTAATTAGTTGGGTGTCTCAGAAATTGTGCATCTGCTCTTACAGTTATTTTACGACAAATGCACTTGGCCCAAAGTAAACAGAACATTTATCAAGATTACTACTTTAGAAATCAAATTACAAGGGGCTTGAGGTATATTTCTAGTTTATGGATCTTCTTTAAATACATATGTTCCTGTGTATATTTAGCTTAAGAAAATGTTTTGTTAATGAATTATTGCTGAGAGAAGGATTCTCAACACATGTATCTTGAAGGAAACATCAGACAGAATGTATTTCTACTGGTAGTCTTAGTTTGTGTTCCATGGTCTATTCCTTGGGTTTCCAATAGGTAGATTTGGGCCCGAATCAGGACGTCCGCACCCATTTTGCCAGACCTGCATTACTTTATTAATGGATTATTTAATATAATGCCATTATATTAAATCATTGTATATGTACCCATAAAATCTTTTAACTCAAGACCATGAATTAATTTTTTATAAAACATCTGAGCCTCGATACATTTTCTAAAAAAAATGACGATCACAATCTTTCTCTCTTCATTCAAGCACTGCCAAAAAATACAAGTTACATTTTTTTAATTGAACTGCAGACATTATCCTCCACTTGTAGAGTGTATTATTAATGCTTCTATTCTCGACACACCATGCTCTTCCATATCATTGCCCCCTTGGTGCCTTGACACTCCCTGCGCTCAAAACACCTCTCAGCACTGACAGTGCCCTTCTCACTTTGTGCCCAGTCCGGCTTCAGTTCTTTCTCCCTCCTTGAGCCCTTCACTGGAATAACCCATGTCACATTAGATAGTCTTCAAGCCTACACACGTTTCGCAACACCCTGAAGACCCATTTCTTCGATTTGTTCAACCATGATATGACTTAGAGACCTTCAACATCTTCTTCTAATCTCTAAGCTTGACCTGTTGCACCCATGACCTTGATTTTGCCTCTGGCCCATTGCACCATTTCAGCAATAAACCCAAACTTCTTTTTTATGCCTTAGCTATCATGTTTGCCCCAAATATGCCAAAATAGTGATGTCCCTCTTCAAAACTATCTAAAGAGCCTTGGATAAAGGCAATTTGTACACATGTAAATAAATAAATAAAATAAACAATTGCCCATTTAAAGCCAACAGTTTTTACTGTTTTTCAAATAGTGATTACTGATAATTTTACAAATAAATCTTCAAACGGCTCTAAATCAAGAATAACATGCCCATTTATGTATTATTTCAATTCAATTACGCATGTTCTTTTTTTAACATAATCCCTAAATGTTCCTGTTTAACAGAAAATGCTACAGAAGCCCTAAATCTGGATTTATGTTAGAATAACAATAATTATAGACCTTTTAATCTATATGACAAGTATATGTTTTGCTATTTACAAAAACCTTGATGTCATCATCTACTTCTCAAAATGAAATTACTGGAAATTACACATAAATCCTCACAGGGTACAAGCAATTAGGTTTCAAATTTTTGACATTTTGGTAAACATTGTATAAAAAGCATTAGTTAACTGTTTTTGTTGAACTTTGAAATATATATATATATGAAATTGAGCCTTGGTTGCTTAACTGGTTTTGAATCCTGATGGAAACACAATACACTATTTTTACAATGATTAAATAGTTCTCTGCTACAAGGGATTTAAAAAACATTTTCATAAATATTATTCGAACATTTCAAATGACCAAAAATTAATGCACATTTAAAAAAAAAAAAAAAAAAGAAGAAGCACTATTTCTAGTGGCCGTTACCAATCAGTAATGATAGCGGCAGCTTGAGCAAAGTGTCCAAATAATACAGCAGTTGTGGAAATAATAACAATTACTGCGGGTGAACAAAAGTATAAGGCCCTCGCTACCCAGAGTAACAGGAATCCATTAATTTATTAGGAGAGAGGCAGTGAGGGAGCTACTGCTAGTTTAGCAGGAACAAAGCACTGTGGCCCTAGGCAGGGTAGGGGCCCTCCACTATCTGCACTCTGCTTAATTAATTGGAGAATGACAGATGATTATATTTATAGAAAGATGATCTGATCCCCTATGGTTGATCTGGCCAACTATACATATTTTGGGCTTGTTTATTGACCCATTTACAGGGTATAAATGTGCAAACCAAATAATTTTGACCTGGGCCCTCCATTCACTAGTGAGTGGAGAGAGGGGTGGATAATTATATTTTTAGAAAGGTTATATAATTACCTTAGGGTTATCTGACCACCTACCTGTATTTTGGCTTTTTTTATTTGCCCCTATGATATATAGAGAAGTTGTAGAGGTTTGGGTAGGTGGCAAAATATTTTGTACTGGGACTCTCCATTCATTAGCTCTTTACTGTATTACAGATATACAGTATATAGTTTATTTGAGTACACTGCTCTATATACTTCTGCATAGACACACTCCTCTCTTTCAATAGGAATCTTGGATTAAATAAAGTAGAGATAAACCAGTGGGAAATGACCAGGCTTAAATAAAAGGGTTTGCCCTGAAATGTTGACCTGTACAAATCAAAGTAAAGACTTTTGTAGAAGTGAGATGGACATGAGGATTTTCTTTCACAAAAAAAATTGTCCTTCAGAAATATTGAAAGTTGGGATGCATTATACTATAAAAAGTGGCCAGTTTGAAGGGTAGACAGTTCCATTATAACACCTAATGAAAAAGATATCTGCGGAAAGGCCTTTCAGCAGAATATCCATAAGACTAAAGTCCCACATTCGAGCCTCACATGTTATCGATGTCAGTTGCCATCTTGTGTACAGAGTGATGGATTGTTATTGGTCATTATACTGATACATAAACCACATCCATTCCCTTCAATATTTACAGTAATGGGAGAATACTGGGTGCAGAATGCAGAGTGGGCGTCTTATGTTGCAGAGGGGGGCAGAAGGCTATTTATGACTTGCCAAACTTGATATCAGTTCACTACTAAGACCACTACATCAAAATTGAGTTAATTAATGTGCTACAGAATGCTTCATAAGGGTGTTCATTCAACCAAACAACATATAGCTTAATACCTTATCAGTCCGTAAGTTATTTCCCCTAATCCACAATTTGTGATGGTGTCCTATATTGTTGTTATAATGCTGTATTTATAAAAAATTGACCTTATAAGTCCTTGTAAATGATATTAATGAATGGTTTTACTATGACTGAAAATGTAAAAACCATTACACTTATTCCAAAACCTAAATGGAACTGTATAATATATTATAGAATTATGTTATTTCCCTTGCAAGGCAATATGCTGTTGGGAGAATGGTTCTCTACTATAAGCTTGGTAACTTCAACAGTATTATTGTGTCTGCTCAATTTACTGTGAAATATGATATAAGATCAAATATTCTGAGACATGGCGTAGCTCACATTACTGTATCTGAAACTGTTTAAATTGTGATTTTTTTCCCCTTACATCTGATGTCACAGAAGATTTATATTTTTTTCCCAGAACAATAAGCCATTTACTTAAAAAAAAGGTTAAAAGTCAGTTTAAAATAATATAGAGCTTAGTCTATGGCAGCTCATTCAAAAAAATAATTAGAAAAGGGATAAGCTGAAATATAACCTCAACAATGGTTGCATGCTCCTAAAACACTGACATCTATAAATCATTACTGAGTTTGTCCAAAACTGTTGACTCTCATTGCCCCTCGACTGCCCCTAATCCCTTCCAAGCACTGGTCGTGTAACCTCTGTCCTAATTGTTATTTCTTTAGGTTAAAGGCCACAGCCCCAAAACAACGACCCATTTATTACAGTCGAGACCACGTCTACATTCTGTTCTTATATGAAATTGAGAGTTGGGAGGATAATTATGAAGATACTTAAATGTCCTTCTAAAAGCCTTAAAGGCAAACTGTAACCCCATATTTTTAGTGCTCTATTTTAAAGAACTGGAATTGGCAAAACTTTTTATAATATAAAAATTAAAAACACCATTTAATTTTTCATCTATTATATGCAGGTATAGGTAATCTTAACCATCTCCATTGATTTCTCCCTCTATGTCAATATGTCAACTTCCAAGGTTTTTTTCTTGGTTGAGGTGCAGATACGCACCATTGACCATTGAATAAAAAAGTACAGTAAAACCTCAGAATCCAATTTTCGCACCTACTGAACGATAAACATAAACTCACTGATAGGGGAGGTATTAGAAATGTATAATGGAGATGGCTGCGCAGCATATAATTGTATACAACTGCATAAAGAGGTAATACATTTAAAAGTTGTTTAAAATTACAAAAAAAAAATATTATCCATTATAAATACGAATTCCAAAAGTTTTTGTTTAAAAGAGAAAGAGAATGAGAAAAAAATGGTGAGTAGAAAGAGTGATTTTTCTTACTTCTTTTAAAACACATGTATACACAATATTATTTTGCTATATATATATATATATATATATATATATATGTGTATATATATATTATTATTTATTATTAACCTTTATTTGTATTGCACCAACATATTCTGTAGAGCTGTACAGGGGATAAGAACAAGGACAAATACAATGTTAACAAACTCCAGAAAAATGGAGGGCCCTGTTTTTCGCTACAATCTAAAGGTCCTAATCTATCTAATATCTATCTATCTTTATATATATTTATATATTTATATATATATATATAGATCGTCAGTAACCGTGAAACAGTACTGTATGTGGTTAAGTGACCTGGTTTGTGAAAAATCTATCCGTTGCTATGCCTAAAACTGTGAAATACAGCATATGCTTAAAAGGAGCCATGTTTAAAATGGTTTGGATTGACAGAGTGATGATGCATTATGTGGCCTCATTTGCATGTCCCGCCCAGTTTTCCCAGACTGCAGTGCATATACTGTATTTAAGAGAAATTTGAGCAGGAAATAAGTTTTCATCAACTTATTTTTAGACATTCAAATAGAATCACTAATGTACTATTCCTTTTATATATATATTTATATATATATATATATATATATATATATATATATATACATATATATATATATATATATATATATATATATATATATTCAAGTAAAAAAAATATAACAAAACATTAAAACAGCTTGACAGTCAGTATTATTTGCAAGGATACCTGATATTCTTATGTACAGCCCAAACCCACATCTTAAATAATAAAATTTGCAATTCATGAATGTCATTAAACAACACTATGGGGTCAGAGAGTCCATAAATCACATCTACAAAAGAGTTTGTGCTGTGGTGGGCACAGTAAATAGCAATGAAGCTACATAGCCAGATATGAACCATATATACAGCATATTATTTAAAATATCTTATTTTGAAATCCAGAGCACAGCAACATGGATTAGGAACGCCACACTCACAGTACAGACAAGACGAAAAAAATGTATAAGGTACAGTGGGACCTCTATATTCGTCATTAATCCGTTCTGAGGGATGAACAGATATTGAATCAGATGGATATAGAATCACATTATTATTGTATCAATTTAGATTTTGTTTACCGTGTGGTGGGTGATTTTTTTGTGAAGAATATTGGATTTTTGGACGAATAGAGAAGCTGATAAATATAGAAGTTCCACTGTATATAATACTAATATTGGGTTAGTAACCTACCATATCACTTCGACTCACAGTTTGAGAGTCCTTTACATCAGAAAAGCATCACAAAAAACAGAAGAAACAAATTATCATTAATCGTGTACAAAATAGTTCCATAGAATAAATGTTACAGATTGATTATGAGTTGTAATTAAAAATGATTCATAATTATTATTAAGCAATATTTAATTGCACGCCAGCTATTAGTAGCATTTAAAATTTCTTCAAACAGCAATCATTTTCTCCACTTCATTCTTATTACAAATTTTATCATAATATAGACATTTGTTGTAATGTGAAGGAGAGCATGAAAACCTATAGAACAATTGTTTTAGTTAGGCAGAACAAATAGCATGCCTGTGGAATATAGTCATAATTACAACCTTGGCAGTGACAAGTTATTTACAGTATAATTAACCCACGCAATTATATACTTTAAGGTACGCTAGTGCTTAGTTTTGTCATTAGCACATTTGAAGGATGTTTGAAGGGTCTTGGATCCCAGTGAATGTTACATATTCACAATATGTCTACTTTTTATAGGAAGAAGCTGTATAAAGAACAAAAGCAATATATCAGTCTGAAGATATTTGGACAGTGACTTCAAGAATTTTATCTAGCACAAGTGTCCTTAGTAGGAAAATACATTTTTGGTAGGGTTGACACCAAATGTGAAGTAGTCAAGAAGAAACACATGAAGGGTCTGTGTTTTATCTTGGAAACATTTTTGTGTTGGATCTCAAAACATATAATTGACATCGTCCTAAGCACAAGATATACAGAAACTCATTTTTACTGACTAATATGAAGCCAACATTTACAGGAATATATTTAAGGAACCATAACAGTTTTAGGATTAAAAATAATACATTATTTGGTGGAACTATCCAGTACAGGCATGCTGAAAAAGAATAATTTATTTATTTTATAAAGGGATTTAGGACTACATTTCTACACCATAATAATTTGATTTTGAATAGAACTAGTGCTAAAGTGTATCCTGATCTAAATACTAAATTTTAATGCAAACATTATTATTTTAATACAAAACACGCCACAATTTGCATATTATCTAATTATATTTGCCTTCATCTCAGCGATATGTATTTTAATAGAAGTAGAGAGATTGAAACAAGTTAAAAGTGCACATGGTGGAAAGCTTACTTTCAATGCTTTTCATTAATGCATATTATCTAATTACATTTACCATCCGCTTAGTGACTTGTATTATAATAGAAGACGATAGATGAAAACAAGTTAAATGTACAGATGGAGGAAAATTTGCATTCAATATTTTTCTGTACAGAATATCATCTAATTATATTTGGCATCTACTCAATGTTTGTATTATACTAGAAACTGAGAGATAAAGTTAAATGTACAGATAAGTAAAAGCCTACTACCAATATTTTCTGTGTTATCATACCTTAATGTGACAGACAACTCCACTGACTTGGATGGATTTAAGATAAGAACCCAGTAAGGAAAGTAGAATACCCAGAGAGTCAATTTTAATCCAGTTGCATGCCATGACCTTTCATGGGAAACCATGGCTCTACAAATGAAATAGGTTGTCTATAACTGATCTAAACTTTAATATGATGTACTGTTTTTTTTTTCTTCCAAAAACAGATGTTTGGCATTGAGTTTATGTCAAAAAGTTTGACGTATAACTTGTACATTTTAATGGATTCCAATAAACGAAGCACATGTTATTCTCAGTATTACTGAAACACAAATGTTTGAGGTATACATTGTTCTTCTCCCTCTGTTCCTGGAATTCATGGCATGTGTCAAAAAATATATTATACAAAAGAGCAAACAAGACAATGGAATAAACCAAAGTTTAGCGTAATTATTATATCTCAACCCATCATATACTAACATCCAGGAAAGATTTAGGAAAATATGCTATGTCATTTATCACATGGATTCACACTAGCAATAACATTGTCAGTCTTATTAACACAACCAGGACACATCATTGACTAAAGATTTTATATTGTTTATCACATGTGTTAACACTTGTTATGGTGTTTTCTAATTGTGAAGCACACAGTGTACAAATTGTATAAAATTACACATTTTCTTTAAGGCAGGAATGAGGTATAAATTCCAGACTTGAGTTTGGTGCTAACAACCGTTATACAATCATATAATAATAAATTAATACTATATATACAAATCCGCATAATCCCAAACCAAAATAACCCAAACCATTGTAAATTAAAAAAAAGGATATATTATGTATTTAAACTTCATGTTAACATGATATTACTTTACTCTATACTTGGATAAACCAGTTTTATAATGGTTGTTTCTGTCTATTTACATTTCCATTTCAATTTCAACTATTTCCACAATAACGAAAACAGGGTAACATATACTAACATGTTGTAAATCCCTATATGAAACTAATTACTGTAAAGTCATCAACGAGACTTGAGTTTCTTTTTATTAGAGTAGCACTAACTTATATAGTCTATTAAGTATAATAATAGCGCCATGCTGTTCTTTTATTAGCAAACATAGAATATCACGTAATATTATAATGAGGAATACCATTGTAACTTAGTTTTTGTTCAATTAGAATATAGAATACATTTTTTTTTATCTTCTATAACCATTTCATATCTTGGCTTTTGAAATATTTATATGGATTACAGTAAAAACTAGCAATCCACTACTACCAGCTGTAACTAGTGAAAACTTGAAGCTGGTAACTAACAGCAGTAAACAAAACTAGTGCGCTCTAGGAAGAGCTAGAAATCATTGCAATTTGTGTTAAAACTTTTTTACTAGTACACATGAACATTCATTTTTAAATTATATTAGTTATTTATTACAGTATTTAATTTCAAGCATAGCAAATAGATAGATAGATAGATAGATAGATAGACAGATAGATAGATAGATAGATAGATAGATAGATAGATAGATAGATAGATAGATAGATAGATAGATAGACAGATAGATAGATAGATAGATAGATAGATAGATAGGTAGATAGATAGATAGATAGATAGATAGATAGATAGATAGATAGATAGATAGATTTTCTCTTGGTACTTTTAATGATTATTTGACCGGAACATAGGACACTATGATAATTGTTTTTCCTTTCCACATATTTTAACAAACTTACAATAAAAGTTACGTTTTATTATTACTAGTCTTACTCAATGCTAAGGGAGGTCGTGCTCCCAACAATATGCCTCTTTCTCTTTCCTTTGAATATATATATAGCTTTACACATGTAGATTAAATATATATATATATATATATATATATATATATATATATATATATATATATATATATATATATATATCAATAATCATAGAGTGATGCAGTATGTAGTGAACTTTTTCAACTATATATAGTTACTAAAACAACATAATATATATATATATATATATATATATATATATATATATATAGTTAAAAACAATCTATAAAATAAATTAAAATAATATATATACATATATATGTATGTGTGTGGGTATTAGTCATATTCCTTTATTATATATGTTCATATATGTATATATATCAAATGATAAAAGTTGCTTCTGTCAGTATGAACCACACTACTCACTTTATATGTTTTCCAAATTCAGAATGTTATACAAGTCCTTATTGACTAGGTATCACATATACTGGATAACCCTTAACTGCTTCCAACGTAAGCATAATGGTGTTTTAACTATGTTCTCCTGCTTCTTGTCATAATGGGATATAATAGAGGGAAACAAACACAGCACATGCCATATTTTTCTTAGCTAAAGACTTGTTTGTAAGACTTTCACATTGGAAGGTGAGATCGGTTTAAATTCATATATGACAGGTTTAGCAGGAGCCCTGGCTGACAGCCGATTCCCTGGGAAA
This sequence comes from Discoglossus pictus, assembly GCA_027410445.1. Classification (NCBI taxonomy): domain Eukaryota; kingdom Metazoa; phylum Chordata; class Amphibia; order Anura; family Alytidae; genus Discoglossus; species Discoglossus pictus. The sequence continues at coordinate 378,069,777 of CM050167.1, forward strand.
ATATACGTCCTTGAATGAAAACTTCCAGAACCTTGTTAAACAAGCGCGCTCTGTTAACATGCACAATAATTGCACCAGGAACTCAATGGATAATGGGGGATTTTATGGACTGTTTAATACTAACTAGCTAAACTTATAGATTTATTTTCAATATTCTTGATTTTTGCTCATTTAATTGATTTTTAGTTGTGCCATGATAGATATATGATGTGGGTAATTATCTGGCAAAGAACTTTGAATGTTTTAAATACTAGGACATAAAAGAACATAAATATAATATTTTCCGATTCTGACATCAATATAATGCGGCAGAAGGAATCAAGTAAATGGAATCAGAAATACATCTTATATGGAGGTAGGATGTTGTTATAGGAAGTGTAAAAGTTATGTTCAGTTTAGAGTTAAGCCTAGGCTGGACAAGTGACTGTGAATTTCTATATTTGTATGAATATAATAACTGAAACAGTTGTAAAATATCACAAAGATGGTATTTGAAGAATACATATATTTGTTTTGTTATTTTTTTACTTATTTTTTAACTTGGTTATTTTACCAATGGAGCTTATGCTCTCTGTTCCGTTATGTCTTATAAGTTGATTAGAGCCGAAAAGTGATTTCTCAATTGCTATTTAGTTGGAAACATTTCAGAATTACCTAGTTCTAAGTTTAAATAAAAAGGCAGTCTTTTGAAGCAAAAAAAATCACCCCCCGCCCTGTGTCTCCCTAAGCAAGAAAGTTATTTGTGAATAATTATGTTTTTTGGTAGAAGATTTAGGAATAACTAAGCAATTATATCACCAATGATTGAAGCTCCCTTCTATGGATACCCCGAACAGCAGCATTTTATCAAATTATTGATTATTATTTCTAAATTGTTCATATTTTTTTTTAAATGTATACAGATTTGTACTTTTTAAAACTATTTCTAGCGTACTTATTAGGTAACTGCTTAGTTAAAAAAAATAGATATTCAGACAAAGGGTAGCCAAACATATTGGACCTAGTTGTTTTATTCAACCAGGATTGTAATGATGGACTGAATATGGTTTTGCTTATACTGACAGAATATTGTAAGTAAAAAGGAATCCGTTGTATAAACTCCTAGATATTATTGTCATGAAAAATCAGTATGATGGAGGTCAATGAAGGTCATATTAATAAAAAGCCTCATTGAAGAAAATATTCTGAACTCAGTGTGGGAGATCATGGCAATTCCACTTTATATTGGGCGTGTAAAATAATAAACTAGATTATTAGATATAGCCAATCTAAAGGAAGTTGACATAATTCCGCACTGAAGACTTAATTACAAGTAACAATGTTTGGGTTTTCTTTCAAGTAGTTGAGTGGGTAAGGCATTGATTGAGTGGCAGGTCTTCAACAGGTGGACACTCCAAGAGGAGAAATAATTAGTCAAATGGACAAGAGTATGGAAATGGCAGTAATATATTACTTAGACCAAAATAAAGAATTTGTAAATCAAATCCAGAAAAGGTAATTTGTGGTAATATGTTGACAATAAGTAAAAAGAAAAAAATACTAACAGTATTTGTTTCAGCTGACTTAAAGGTAGACAAGCAATGAGGTAAATCAGTAGCAGAAGCTAGTTGGATGATTATTTTTAACAGCAAAAAGCGAGAAGCAACTTATGGCACATTATACCAATTATATATAAAACAAACAAACAAACAAATATAATAATAAATAGCTTTAACAACCATTTAAACAGCACATCAGGAGAGTGTCTAACTCCATCCTGGTCAAATAAATTTTAAAAAGCAATCAGATAGAGTCATATCCAGAAGTTGCCAAGCAAAAGGACTACCAACTTTTCTACATGGCCTTTTGGAATAATGCAACTTGATAATGGATTAAATGTACAAATAAGTTTCCTGGGTTTCAAATGTTTGGTAAGAAACAGTCAGTGATTATCTGAAAAATATGTGTTATATAGAAAAGTTGAGTGTACTTACAAAGTTGAATGCAGGAAAGTAAAATCAAGCTTTGCACACTCACATGGAGATTACATAACCAAGTACACAGAGGAGAGACAGCCAGATATGGAGTTTGACCTTTTCGGTGGAGACCAATGAAAGTACTTGCTGCAGGATGGAATCACATGTTTGGGCGGGGTCTGAACTCATAGCTGACTCGGAGCACAAGGAGAGAGAGAGACTACATATCCCAGGCTGCTTTGCAAAACAGGAACCCAATAGTTTGCTACAAATGTTTCAGCTAACCTCTACTGGCCAAAACTAATTATGAATTTTATGCTAATCTTAGCAGGGTTTTAAAAGGGTGTCAACTAACAAAAGCTGCTTCTTGCAAACTGAAAAGATTAAGCAAACATCTAGGTGAGTTGCTTAATGCTTATTTTGGTATTTTTTCATAAAAAAATGTTTGCATACACTACTGATTCTCTTCTATCAGATGCATTCATAAACCAGGAAACTTAGATATGCCTTTAAGTTTATGACAATTTTATCAAATGTTTATTTACTGTGATGTTATGTTTTCTTTACTAAACTAATGACTTTTCCTTTAATCCTATTGAAAGCAATTGCATTTTAAGTGCCACATTTCCAATGTAACAGATAAAATCTTTCATGGGCTCCTCCGACTAGTAGAAGTCATTCAGCAGAAAATAAAATAGTAGATCCCACTGTAGCATAATTGTATATGAAAACTAATAAATTAAAGGCTACTGGACTACCGTGGTCCTTTAGTTGATATATATAATTAGCATCTTCCAGTTGCCGAAATATTAGAAAGAGGCTTATTTGACAAAGCTTCTGCTTTATAATCCCAATACATTGACACTCGGCAACATGTGTAGCACTTGCAGTTAAATGAAAGCACCCAGGCATGAAACATACTGTATTTATGTAACAACGCTGCAGGATATATTTAACCTCTGTGCAAATTCATGCTGAAAATGTATCTTTTAGAGAGCTTTGCAATTAAATCCAGTAAATATCCAACATTTAGTGATTCTATCAGGGCCTTATTAAAGGATCACCAGAGGTAAGATACTTATGTTGAAGTGATTACAAATTCCAGGCACGGTAAGTTTCTTTACGTGATAGATTCTGTATTTAATCTAAACATAATAATGTGGAAATATTTGCTATACAGAGTTCAATAAAAGTTAACTTATTCTTTCATTACATCAGATGTATAACTAGAAATAATAGCCCGAAGTAAAATATCTTGAACAATCCAACACTGTGGATTTGCTTTTTCAATGTATTAAGCACACAGAAATGATGAGGATAAAGAGCTTCATTGTAAGTAGTGATATATATATATTTATAACATGTGTCTGGCGTGCTACGGTCCACAGGGTCATGTAGAGTGGGACACGACTGAACCACTAAACAACAACATTTTTTTTTTATATTGATATATGAGCTACAGAGTACATGGCCCTTGGATTGGATATTCCAAAAGCACAATAACCTCAAGTCAAGTGGATCTGAAACTCAATGGGAGGCCAATAAAAATAAATATCTTTCCAAAAGTTTCTTATTTTGGAGCACCATACATATCTGTAACTTTGTCAGTGCAGTGACCTAATACCCTAATTTAAGCCTTTTTTTGAAAAAGCATTTTGCATAGGGAATAAATGACTAATTATTTAACACTTGCCGAGCTCATTTTATATTCAAATAATATATATTTAAATATCTTCTAGACTCTTTTTTGAGTTCCATGTCCATATCATCTCCTCCTCCTTACATTTTCCCTCTTTCTTTTTGTTGTGTTATTCAGTCGTGTACAACTCTCTATGACCCTGTTAACCTCAGCATGCCAGGCACATCTTGTCTCTGGTTGTGCTTAGCCATAAGGTTATCTTAGCAAAGATACTGGAGTGGGTTGCCAGTTCCTTTTCCAGTGAGCCACAATTTGTCTGACCTTTCTTCCATGACCTGACCATCTTGGGTGACCCTAAATCCTATAGCTCATCGAGGTACACAAGCCACTTCAGCACAACAAGGTGTCGATCCAGAAGGGATTTTCCTTTTTAGCCCACCCCGTTTATACTGTTTATTTATCTCTCCTAGTTTAATGCAACAGGATAATCAATTATACACTGTAGATTGGGAAAAACTTTACATGTTTATAAAGTATGCAACAAACTAACAGCATCAATTGTGTAAACATGAGCATAAGAGAAAATTAAAACGTTAACAGAGTGTGCTATTGACAGTGGTCCTTTAAATCCATTCCCTAAAAATACAAAAATTACAAGAATTTGATCTAACTTTAGCTTAGTTCAATGTATGTATATATACTGTATCATTCCTGGCTTGCATTTAATCCATCCTGGACTTTGCTTAAAGCTGTGTAATACAGCAGGCTTAAAAGAAGCCATGTTTGAAATGGTATTTGGATTAAAGAGTGAAGCACATTTGAATGTCCCTGCCCAGGTTCCCAGAATGCAGTGTAATAACTGTTTTTATCAGAATTCTGAGCAGATGTTCAAAATGCAGATGTTTTAGAGGTTCAAATGTGAACAAAAATGTACCATTTATTTACTTTATCATAACAAAACGACAGAAGCAGTGAATTCTCAGAATCAATACATAACAGGGCACTCAACTCTTTAAAGTATGAGAGTTAAGAATCCCTTATTGTTTCCTTGCAATGATTAACTCCATATACAATAATCCACTTCACGGTTCTAGCCTTGAACTCAGCAACGTAAAGTGTAAGTTACATTTTTGCTACCAGCTCCCCATAAAATAAATAGAAGCAAAGGTTATAGATGCCACAATCTAATGAGTTACGGATGTTTTAAGAGTATAGAAAGGTTCCATGTCCCATTATATAATAATGCACTATATGCGCCGCTTGAAGTCTCTGTGCAATATAAACATAATTACTCACTTCATATTGACCGTGAATTTCGTTTTATATTTGGCATACAACAGATGAAGTGATGCATTTGCAAAACACAGCGCTGATGCTTTAATTGCCTCCAGACCCTTCCTCACATTTATTCACATATATCCATTGGTATACCAAAATGTTGAGTGCATCATAATTGTTGTTATTGCCATTGTATAGAAATTACACATAGACAATACTCTTCCATTCTTTAACACAGTACATTATTCTGGAGTTATCTGGTATATATATTGTATTTTGAAATTATATTTAAATTATGTTCTACAGTGAGTTATTAAGTATAGAAAGTCATAAATAACTTCTATTGTTATGCTTTCAACAATATATACATGATCTTCCCCATTTTAGTTTTTTTTAGATTGACCCCTAGTTTTTATTTTTTACTCCCAGTCTTACCTCTCTTTATCTCCTCCTTTATTTAGCCTCAACAAAAATCCCTTTCCTGCTTCTGGATCGCTACCTTGTTGTGGTGAAGGGGCTTGTGTACTTCAATGAAGCTGTGAGCTATACCATGTAGGGTGAACCAAGATGGGCAGGTCATAGCAAAGAGGTAGAAGTAACTGACAGCCCACTCCAGCATCTTTGCCAAGATAACCTTATGGATAAGCATGACCAGAGACATAATGATAGATGTGCCAAGTGTGCTATGGTCCATAGGGTCACGGAGACCATAAACAACAACACAATTCTATTACATATATGTTGTGAAGGTTCACTGCCCCGTATAATGTGCTTCCTTTGGCCTGTGCCTTGTTGGCTTGGTTAATCTATTTTCTATGACGTTGACTGTAAGAATTAACCCATTTCATTGATCCAGAAGAACTAAATGGTGAAGTGTTGGGAGATCCTTTGAGAGCCTTCTCTTTCTTATGTTATATTTATTAAGATCTGTCATTGTATAGAGTTATCCAACACTCATGGGTGTAGGAGCTGGGGGAGACAATCCCCCCAAGAGTCTTCTATGTTTGTGAGTATGTATATATCATCTATTTTATGGCCTTTGTATACAAAAACAAATCCCCCTCAGAATTATTCTGGCTCTTACACCCCTGCCAACACTTCACCCATCACTATATACGAAACCTTATCTTTGCCATGCAAATGAAACATGTTCTTCCATGTACCTGTATACATTGGATCCCATATATATTTATACAACATCATGTAACTGTGGGAGGGATTTTATGGTCGCTACCCCAAGCAGATGAGCACAGTTCCATTTATAAGGTTATATAAAACATTTATGATATCAATATAAGTGTCACAAAGAATTATACGACTGCTCACTTACCCACAGGCAAATGGGGTCAATTACTGACGTACAGTATGATAACGGTGGGCCACAAGATTCATCATGAACAGTCTAATCAATCAACATAATAGAGCCACTGTAGGGATATATCTCTAAAAGGACATTGAAGGTTTCTGGATTTCACTAGGTATATAATATACCTATGTATCACTTTACTTTTGTGTACTTATTTGACTAAGAAGTGCATAAAAGCTCTCATTCTTTCTGCCTAAAAGTTTGCAAATAGTTCTTAATTGGCTGATGAAGACATTTTGAAGTACAGGGTGTGCAGTGTTTCATGGTAAACAATCAGTGGCAATATTCTGCAAAATGCTCCTTGAGAGAGGTCACTGACAGGCTAATTTCAAACACTGCAATATACAGTCTGGGTATTCATGAGCTGCATGAGCTACAGTGGGCAGGCTCAAACAGCTATAAATTGCATGTTTTTAAGCAGAAAAAACTCACAGTATGTACTGGGTTTATACAGAAAAATATATATTTTATATGCATTGAAGTATTATCTCTAAAGAATAAAATGATTAGTAACTCATGTGAGATAACATTTATAATCTTTGACGTTATTAAGACTAAGGAATACATTAAAGATGTGGAATGTATTAACATATACATTTATTAAGAATATCTAAGCCCTGGTGAATTCTATGTTAAGACATTTATATCCATCTCAACCTGTTAAACATCCTCCATACTGTTCTGCACAAATTAATGAGAAATTCGAGCAGCCACTCAAAAGAAATGGGTCAATTCACAAACAAGATTACAGGCTTCAATGGGAAACTCTTATTTTCTAGCTGACCACCTCTAATAAACACTGCAGCTATCTCATCATTGATACCTGTCGGAGAAAATTATATAGAATGACATGAAAGGGTCAGGATGATCAGACTGACCATGTGTACAACTGTCTGCAACTAACATTAACTAGGCAGCACATCATTTTCAAAGAGAAACCCAACTAACCAGGACTCTCAAGCAACCGGCAACGGCATCAATCCCCATTTTCAAAAAACTCCTGCTAAACCGGCATAACCGGCACTATCCGGCAGTTCAAGACTGCAAAAAAAAAAAGGCTAACTTTGTTTCTAATTATTTTTTGGGGGCCTAAATGGCCCAGTTTAGGTGATAATCCATTTTTAAAGGCATTTTGAGGGGTTTTGGGGTGTTTAAGGGTGGTTTAGACCCTTAAAGTTGGAGACTCCCGATTAACCAGCAACTACACTTATCCGGGAATATATATATAGTAAATTAGTGTTCACATTTGAATGCCTAAAACACGTTAAAAAAAATCGTTTCTTCTCAGAATTCTGAGAAATACAGATATTTCATTGCATTCTGGGAACCTGGGCAGGGACATGCAAATGTGCCCGTTAAGGCTTCACTCTTGCAACCATAACCATTTTAAACATGGCTTCCTTTAAGCATATGCCTATATATATATATATATATATATATATATACATATTATATTTATATATATATATATTATTATTATTATTATTATTGTACATTTTACACCTATTATATGCAATTATAGGCATAGTAATTAACATTGTTGTCTTATAGAGAAAACAAGAATGAAGATACCCAGAATATATAAAATAGATGTAAAGTTTGTTTTATAGGTTAGCTAAATTAATATGTAGATAAATAAATGTAAACTTTTTTCCATATTTAAAGTGTTTGCCCATTATCAAGACTAATTTCTGAATATCATATAAAAATATCAGATTGCAGTGTCCCTTTAACAGGGCAATAATAATCGTTTTTATTTAAGTACCCACTATTATTACCGTTAGCACACATTGGTAAGCTCTAAGTCACAAAAGGGGTTAGCTCGATGCATTGACAGTAGGAACAAGGAAGACTAATTGTGAAAAACTGTTATGAAAAAGCGACAACTATATAAATCTTTTCTAATCCTCAACACATGAATTTAAAGTAAAATATGCTAATTTTTATATAACCAAAGTTTTTTTTTTTTCATAAAGCCGCCACAATTAGTAATGTCAAACAGACTGCCAACTCCTCAACTTATTCTTTCTTCTTTTTTCCTTCAAAGATCTGCATAATTTCCCCGCATTTTGGCATGGCTTCCAGGGAAGTTAAGTACAGTCGAATGGCCAGTGATTTACAAGTGACTGAGCAGACACTGAGGGCATTACTGTTATTTCTTCTGCTGTGTGGATGTTAGGGACAATGAAAGGCTTGGGCGTCCAGGCACATGTCCCCAATATGTCTCCTGATACTGATTAACCTATTATGTTCTACCTACTTCAACCTGGACACCTTCTAACTTTAAAAGGTACACACACATTTCAGTTGTATAAAATATACTGAATTTTTTCTTATAAAATGATAAAACACAATGGGCCAGTTTTTTTAAGATTCTCAAAGCCTGTGAAGAGGTTCTCCGAGGCCATCTAGGCCCTTTAGATTGTAAGTTTGTGAGTTTCTAGTCTTGCAGTGTGCTTTGGAGAAAGCACTATGGACATTGGATTCTAAGCTCAAAGACAGGGCCCTCCATGTTTTGCAACGTGTTAATACTGCTATTGTATTTGCCTTGATTGTAACCCATGTATAGCGCTACGGAATATGTTGGCGCGTTACAAATAAATGATAATAATAAATAATAATAATTTGTTTGGAAAAATTAATAGAAGACCAGCATTGCTGCCTTAGAGAACCTCTTCCCAGCCTATGAGAATATTAGTAAACCTGGTCCACAAGATTTGCTATATTTATTTTAAAGACTATACACTGATAGTGTTGTGTAGATGTTTAATTCCATTTAAACAACCCAAGATGTAATTATTCTAGTCCTCTATTGATAAAAAAGTAGTGGAAGTGGAACAGACTTTCAGCAAACGTGGTAGGAATAAGGAGTGTAAAGTTAATTAAGCACGCTAATAGGTTTAATCAAAGTTGTCTGTGAAACAGGACCATGTGGCCCCATAATTCTTTGTTGATTTTTGTTTATTATAAATAGTAGGCTAAATATGCTTCAAAGGTATAAAGGCAAAAAAAAAAAAATTCTGTAATTTGGCCGCCATTTTGGAAAATTAAGTAATAAAATATCTAGGGTTAGCTGTACTGATGGAGGAACCCTGTTAGGAATGCAGTGACATTTATTAATGGATATGTATTAAAAGGCGAGCATCTGCTAGAAAACATTGACAGTTTCACTATAAAATGTACTATATATCTGAAGGAATACTGTATCATAAAAAAAAAAAAATAGAAAATGGGTTTGCCGATTTCTGAGCATGTAAGGAGAAAGGGGGTAGGAAACATAATAAAAGTGTCCTTTCCTCCCCCTCGCTCCACCTCCACAACTGACAGATAGAATAACCACACCCCCCCTTCTCCAACTGACCAGGTAATGTTGAAGCCAGAAAAGATGGAACTTGAAGCAAAACATAAAAAAAATTCAAACAAAATACTTTTCACGCTGGTGGTTTAAAAAAAATGTTAATAGTAGTTTATTTCATACTTCACAAACATATGAAGTGTTTCCTAAACTACAGGGACTTTTAAAAGTACTAACCTTCTTCCCAAGATATTCAACATATACACTGAGGAAGAGTCAAAAGATGCATATAAGCCAGTCTTTTGACTTTTTGGTAAGAAATTTAGTCTTGCATTAAAAGAAACAAACTTGGTCAGCATTATCTATATGCCAGATCAGTAATATAAAACTATTATCTATTATCTGTTTTGTGACTGCTTTGTCACTCTATATACTCCATGCGAGCTGCTCACCTTTCTTAGAGATTTGAAGTGGCCGAATTTCTGCCTAGGAGAACAAAGCAGCTGCCTAGGGGCGCTTCATTTGCATAGCGATTTTTTTAGTTTATTTATTTTTTACATGTAGCCCCAGTTGGCCGTCGCAACGTACTGTCAGAATGAACGTTTTATTGTAAGAGGGTGGTGCCAGGTTATAGGTTTGTTGTATGTTTGTACAAAACTAAGTGCAGAGGAATGTAAGGGCGAGCTGCTTGTAACTACAGTACATGACAGCACTTCTAGACTAGACTTTTTAATGAGAGGTCGTTACCATCAATTGCTGATTTGCTCATGAGATATTAGGCTAATTGGATAGATAGAAATTACCTGCATGAAAAAAATACTAGGTGCCTTATGGGTGATATGTAAATCTGGCCTTGAGTGTTTAGGTATTGGTCATTCACGTCTAACTTAATGGAGGTTTTAATAAAGGTGTTAATATCTAAAATAATGTCTCTGTTTTATAGAACGTCATATGCCATTGGAAACCACATCATTTATTACTAGTGGTTATACTTAATGTGGTGTTGGAGAAAACTCATTAGAGTTCCTTGGACTGCAAGAAAATCCAATCAATCAATACTACAGGACATCAAGCCAAATTATGAATTGGAAGGTTTGATCATGAAGCTAAAGCTCAATTATTTTGGCCATATCACGAGAAGACAGTACTCCCTAGAGACCACTATGAGGACAGAGGCGGAGATGGATAGATGAGGTAATTGGAGCAATGAGCATGAGCTTGAGGGAGTTCTGCAAGGCAGTGGCTGACAGATGTGCCGGGCGTGCTGTGGTCCATATGGTTACGGACAAAACCGAACTACTCAACAACAACAATAATGCTTACTTTGCAGAGAGAGTGTATGTAAAAGGCGACAGGATAAATTAATGATTTACATTGAAGCTTTGCTCTACAAAAGCCTGTCATTGAATTATGCTTTTCAGTCTGTGTTACTGCTCATTAAATTATGGTATTTCTAAGCTCTTACTCCTTATAAAATAAATCCTTCAAATCTGCTAAGAGATATGACATTGATTCTGCTTGGATGAAAATTGCAGTGAAGTGTTGTATGCAAAGCATTAAGTCGTACTTGACTTTTTCAACTTAAGGATCACTTTACAATATGCCATTTTGAAGAAAAATACTTGATAATATATGAGGGCATAATATTTACAGAAAATACAAATGTATAGCATTTCATTTATAGACTAATATGTATGAAATGATGCTGTAGTCGAGGAGAGCACGGTTTGCTTGTTAAAGGCTTAAGGACATTTCCGTTTCGTATCTAACATATGCAGCTTTTATCAGACACACATTACATTGAGTCATACTATAAACATTCAGATTTGTTTTATAAAAAAAAAATGGTTTCCACACCCCTAGAGGTGCCTACATAAGCACCACGTACTAACCAATAGAAACGCTGCATTGAAGTATGTTTTTTTCCCCTATACTTACCATAAACAGCACAGTGCAGAGACCCAGAGCTACTTCAATGCTTCCTTGTGGTGGGAACAAAAGACTACACATTCCATGATGCCTTGCTGCAGAGACGGAATCCCCATTCATTGCAACAATGTTGTAGCTATCTGTGATTGGCCGCAACAAATTATGAATTTAATGCTGCTTTTCAGGGGCATTCATTCTCAAAATCAACTGCCAGAAAACTGCATAAATTTGCAAGCTGTATTTTTTTTACTTTCTACAAATATTTTCCCATAATCAAGTCTAACACTTCAATAAACCATTATATAAATATTGGGCTACAGTGGCTCTTAGGAAGACGTAAAAAAAATGGTATATTGATGAAAGCATTTTCCCTGCAACCAGTATTCTGGGATGTTCTTTCACTTGATTGCCTGAGATGCCAATATGGTTTCCTTATTGTAAAGGGTAACGGACAAGTAGAGGAGGAAGCACATATTCAATGTTTCCCTATGAGACAACTTAAGAGTTTAAAACTTTCTAAAGTTTCATTTAAGAAATTGGTTCCTCTGATGTTTACATGATAATGATAAATGAAGATAATACTTGTTACAATCCTCTTTAAATTGATACACTGAAATTCTGCACGCATCAATTCTTTAAATTACACGTAGATTATTCCTTTTAATGGAACATCAGATTTACACGTATCTTTGGAGGTTGGCCAGTTTTCCTACTGCATTTTATTCTCTCAAGTCTAATTATCTACTCTTATAGCTAAAGTCACCTTTCAGTTTCAAATTATAGATACTGCACATTCTGCTTCATGCACCAAAATGTAAAAAAAAAACTCCAGCTTAAAGGACCGCAATAGTTGTAGAAAACAAATAATATGGGAAAATAATAGTTTTACCAGATTCTGATTGTGCCTAAAGGAATCCATATTGTTGTGTTGGATGCTTCCTGAGCCAGAGGCGTGTGCTCTGCTTTTTTTTATTATCTATTCAGTGGAAAGAAGCACTATTTGTAGTCTGAGAAACCTTTATCATCTGACATTGTTGCTCTTCTCCCACATGCTCAGTAGAAGACAATTGCAAGTAAACTTGCAAGCCTGGGTAGCTCTACTCTGATCCCACCCCTCGTGCCTTCAAAAGGAAGTGTTACAGCCATGGCAGCTTCTATTCACTAGCAGAGTCTGCTAGAACAAATATTTTCTTTGAACCTTATATCAGAAACACACATTATATTGAGTCATTCTATACACATACAGATTTTATTTTAAAAAAATGGTCTCCACACCCTAAAGGTGCCCACAGAGGACATCTGGTACCTACCAATAAAAATACTGCATTCAGGTACATTTTATAACCCTATATTAGCCTTCAAGCCAACATTAGCAGTGCAGAAATCCACATAGCAATGTCTGAGCTCCTTGCTTCCTTGTGGAGAGGAAAATACTTCACATCCCATGATGCTTTGCAGTGCAAACTGACTTCCCAGACTTTGAATAATCCATGTTATAACTGCCTCTGATTGGCCAAAATTAATTATGAATTTTACGCTAATTTAGCTAAGGCATTCCTACTCAAAAACAAGTCCAAGAAAACTGAAGAAATTTGCAAACGTCGGGGCAAGTTTAATATTGTTTATTTTGGCATTTTTTGCAAAATAATGATTCTATACACTACTGATTGTCCTCTATCAGGTCATTCATAATCCATTAATATAAAACTTAAATATGCCTTTAAACAGCTATTAAAGTTGCACACTTCACAAATATGCAAAAAATTTTGATAAACAGTAGTCCGATTATACGACCACTACTATGGCCTTTCAAAATGTTATGTACTATAGCAGAAAAATATGTGGTGTTTCACAATTTTCACATTTTTAAGAGATTTCTAAAAAAAACAGTCAAACTCACATTTACATTGATTTTATTAATGTAAATTAACTGTAGGTCATAAATACAATTATGTGTGTGGGTGGTTATGGAAACTGTTGACTGCAAGCAGTTACCACACAAATAGCCTTTCAACCATGTCCTTAAATTGGATTATGTGTGGTATTGATCAAACACTCAGCAAGTGTCTGCCCCAGTCTGCAAAAGTCATTAATACGAGCCTTGTGGTGCCTTTTCATAGCCACTAATCTCACAGAGCCATATCTAATTGTACTACTTGCTGTGTCATCTTCTGCCAACTATACACTGGGGTGAAAGATTATATCAGATAGATTCGGAAAGGATCACTGTCCATGGCGAGTTTGCATTTAATTTCTTCCTAAGCTTGACTGCTTCCATCTATGCTTGTCAGCAACCTATGTTATTCCTCTCCATTTATTGAAAGACAAGCATGAAAACACAAAGGATCTGTTGTACTACATGACTGCAGGGTTATATTATTTTTCTCTTGACATGTCTATTTTTTCCCAGTATATTTATTATTTTATTTTTTAAATCAGATATGTAATTAGAACAGTTTACGTCAACTTTGTGTAGGATATTCATGTATGGTAAAAGATTTTTTGTATATGTATAGTCTTAAATCAAGTTTTATCTACAATTCCATATCTTAAATTTTTAAATTTCAGTATTACTTAGTTTTCTAGTTTTAAGATAACTTTTTAAAATGTATTTTAATTCTTTTTCAAATGCTGAGCTTGGTATTTTTTTTAATCAGTTAAAAAAATGCCCCTCTATATTAACTATGGCCCTCATTCAATTGCAATTTGGCCAATTGAATAGGGCTCTAAATAAGCACATAAAATATTTTTTTAAAGAAGTTTTTCGTTAGTAAGCATCTATCCAAAAGCAAGGTTTTCACTAACTAAAAACTTCTTTAAAAAAATATGCTATGTGCTTATTTAGAGCCCTATTCAATTGGCCAAATCGCAATTGAGTGAGGGCCTATATCGGCACAGCCCATGTCATTATGTCTAAATGTCTTTTTTTGTTTATTCTTCCCAGTTTCTGTTTTATTTCCTTTCATCCTCTTTTCTTTATTACTACATCCATCCATCTGCATCTTCTCTCTCTCTTGCTTATCCTCCCCGTTAGTATTAAATAATTTCATTGTTTTAATTTACTTTAACAATATTAATAAATTATCATATCCATCCCTCCACTAATAAAACACACCCCCATGATCAGTGCTGGATCTACCTTTTTTTGGAGTCCCTGGGTAGCAAAGTGTAGGAGCCCCTGAGAGTGCGTGTGCAAGGTATACATGCATCCATTGTAACCTTTTCTGTGCTTGTATATCACGCTATTGCTGTTTGAGCAAATCACAGATATTTTCCCATAACAGCCATGTTAACAACATGACTACTCATACACATGCTGATCGATTACTTGGTTATCATTATTTCTATGCCAGAATAAAAATTTTAGGGGGTTTTAAGCTAAAAAAGGAGTGCCTCTCTTAATTGTTTAATGACTGTGGAGAAGCTCCCCAAAGCGGCTGCCTAGTTGACCTAATGGATAATCTGGCCAACCTCATGATTCAGCTCTCAGAAAGTGATGTAACAAACACAAAATGGATTCCTTTACAAAATTCAAAGTTGGCCAAAAAGTGTTTTTATTTCCATGGATTACACATTGGCCTAATGTTTTGCTTGAAGTAAGTGATCCTTTAATATGTGCAATTGAACGCCCTGCTGTGCCAAAGTGGCTTCAACACACAGACTACACATACAATCATTTTATATGGCAACAGTCTGATAACTCACTCACTAGCCATCATGCATCTCTGTTACCCTTCTATCTCGCATTCCCAAGTCTAGATGATGCGCCTGAGACCTAAGCCCATGACATGAAATTGTCTTATTGCATTGTAAAGTCTTTGCATTTTTCAATAAATCTTTTAAATTGTTGGTTCATTGTATTTACTGTTCCGGTGTAGATAGTGAAAATATTGGCTCTTTATAATTAAAGCGTAACAATAATAACAACCACTTCATGTTAGAATATAATTTCCAGAGCCCAGCAGATGACTATTGAATTCACAACAAAATATCACTGTAGCTCATAGAGAGAAAATACTATAAAGTGAACAAAGAATGTAATTAATTCTAAGAATACTATACCACATTTCCGATAACAACTTCCATGCAAGAAAATTCCACTCAATGAATAATAGCTTGTTCTGAGCATAATGAATAAAATAAAACGAAATCGCTCGCACTATCAAAGAAGTCTCATTGACAAATATAATAGGTTGGGATGCAATGTGCTTTCGTGTAGCATCAACACAAAAGGAAATTTCACTTGCTGGTATATCAGTACCGCTTTATGCATAATTAACTATTTCATATGCCTATGCCCAGGAGTTCCTAGCCGCATACAAGTAACAGATTTTCTCTTGGTTCTAAGGTTAACATCTGTGAACCAGTAAAAAATGTCACACGTCATTATTAAGACTTGCAAAAAAATAAGAAAGGCTATAAAGCATTTTTGGGTTCCTTGAATATTTTGGATAAACTTATTTGAATTTCTTAACTCTTCTTTTCTCTTTGATTAACACCTTTTGAAATATATATTGTATCCACAGCTATGAAAATACATAAAGAAATATTAACATAAAGAAATAACAAATATAACAAATGTATTAATACAACATCATAAACCACCTACCAACAGCTACATATTCCTAAACACATACATTATAACATAACTCTTTTTTGGGGGGATGGATAGGAAGGAATTCTTGTATGTGGTTAGTTGGGGATCAATGGTGCTAAAGGCGCCAACAGTGCTTCACCCCTAGCTAGCTCCACCCCCAGATAGCCATGCAACTTCCAACTACATCCAGTCCTACCAGGTCAATAGGCTCTTCCTTCCAACTCAGGAAATCCTGGGTGGCCTCCAGAGCCCTCCAATCAGTCATCAATTGCAAGACATGTATAGAACAGTGTAAATGTTCAAACAAGTTTAAAGTTTGTAAAGTTTAAAAAATAATCTTTTAAATGCATTAAAATTGCCCCTTAAGTGAGCCTTCAGCCTTTGACTTGCGTTGCTGTTAAGAAATATATATATATATGAGGGGTTTTTTTTCGGTCAATTGGAACATTTCCAAAGTAGACACTGACAAATTATAGACTAGCGCAAATACCTGTACATCTCAAGATGGAAAGCAGACAAATTTACTCTCTAATTTCTGACAGTTTCAGACTTTTATTTCCTCCGAGTAAATGCCTTTTAAAGAACTGCTCTGGCATAATTACTGACTTGTATATCTGTCACTTAAACGCAAATAGATTGAAAAACACCAATGTATAATTATGAAATATGCTTGGCCAAAAGTGGCTACACTAAGTGACAGCTGAAAGGAAGAGGTGATTAATTTCCATGTAATGATTTAGGCACAACCTTAGAGAGATATATTTTAAATATTTTTTTTTTTACATCTTTTTTTAAATCTATTACTGTCATCGGAATCATGAGACTAGAAATGAACACTGATAGGATCATTAATTTAAGGATCTATTGAAAAAATACACATTTTCTTTTTTAATATGAAAAATGTCTCTGAAATGTTATAAATCCTACTGATTATGCCAGGAAAGCTTAAACAATATCAAGATTAAATAAAACATGGCAGAGGCATGACATGAGCTATAGGGGACTGATGGACTTTGGGTAACAAAGATGTGACTCCAACAAAAAAACAATTTCACATGACATTAAAGAGCCATTTTAATAATATGCTTTTAACTTGACTTGATAATAGGCAACATATTTTAGAAAACATTTATTTTATTGTAGGTTTTAATATTCATGTTTGCTTAAATGGCAGCAGAGGTTTGTTTGCTTTCTCTAACATGATTAGATATCTGGAAGAAACTGGAGGAATCTTGGATTCAGATAACATTCCTATTCCGTTCTATTGAAACACTGCCACTGTAAATAGACACTTGACAATAGGAATTAATGGAGAGCATGTCCCATTTGAATAACATTTCCCTAGGCTCCAAGCAAGCAGAGGTTGCTTTATTTAAGATTTTCTCCAATGTGTTGTCAGGCTTACATAGCTGATAATGTTGATAGTTTATTTCATATCACAAATATATAATGTTTTCCCCAAGCTGAAGTTCACTTTTATTCATTGATAACAAAAGAAGAATTAAAAACAAAATAATCGTACCTTTAGTACTCAATTTACTACAACTGGTTAAATATATTTCCCCATATGATATAGAATTAACTACAAAAATGTATAATTGTTTTTATATTATTTATACTAAGTCTCTACAGCCATTGGATCCATGTACTATAGTGTGATAGGCTATTTGATTGAGCACTCTTGGGTTTAAAAAACGGTGGGTTTTACATTATTTAATTTAGGTTTATAATGATTATTTACTTTCTTATAAGTAAAAACATTTACTTATTTGTGTTGCATCTAATGGTTTTACATTATTTCTTATTTCTTGTCAATATTAGTATTTTTGTGTTGGGGATAATATTAACTGGCATTTAACTTATCTTCTGATTTTTTTTAAATCTAAATAAAAGCTTATAATTAAACAATAAAAATACTGAAACCCTATGAAACTCAAATTATATTATTGGGAATTGAGAGCCAAATATTGGTACAAGTAGAACAACAAAGAGCACCCACTTGAAACTCTCTCTTATTTCTTTCTTTTTCTTTAACGAGAAAGGAGACCCTGACAGTAATTAGACCTGTTGACCCTCACTCCACACCCAAAATGCCTTGTGACCCTCTTCTAACACCAACAGAAAAAACTGTACTGCGGGGAAGGAATTTCCTGTTAGTTATTACTATGGATTAGGGGCCTGAGGGGACAGGTAAAACCAAAAAATCTACATTCCATGGTGATATTCTGCAACCGAACAAAACACATTTCTTTTTATGTTACCCTTTTTACTGGTTGTTTCTTCAAGAAATCGGAGATGCTAAAGTCAAGAGGACTAAAGAACCATTTGTCATAATTATAGTGCCATGTGTTTATGGGAGGGTACTGGGTCCCTTGACAATTAAAATAATAGTATGTTGGATTCTTTTTCTTGTACAAATTCATTAAGAGACCAATGACAGAAATGGTTCTTAGGTAGACAAGTAATACCCCTATATATATATATATATATATATATATATATATATATATATATATATATACGGTATATATATATATATATATAAATACTATTTTCAATGTTTCAATATATTTTTCTGTTTGGCTTTCTCTGGATCAATTAATAGGATCAGAGGAGATCTAAAAAGGTTGAACTTGAACTAAGAGCATTTTCAACCTCAATAACTATGTAACAATGCTCTAACCAACAGTTATTGCTACTCTTTTACCACCAAATCAACCATTGCCATTTTTGCCATAATATGTCTCACAGAAATACCACAAAATAATTCAAATGAATCTAGTATAGTTAGATTTTGTAAAAAAAAAATACAAAAAGTGTTTTAATTGACATTGAAATAAACAAATCGTCTCTACCCTTTAGGGTTCTAATGCACATGATTAATTATTCCTCATATTAACCCCAATCAATGTGCTTATTTGTTAAAGCATACATCGTTAATTGATATGTGTTAACAGTTTCTACCCTACAGCCCATGATGTCTATCCACTGGGACCTTATTCCACTCAATTTTATGAATGATATTTATTTCCATGGAACTAGTTAAACATCAACATATTTTATGCATCCCTTGCACAAGACATCCAAAAAAATTACACATAAAAAAAGTAAATCAGAAAATATGATGAAATCTGATAGTTGAAAGGCTTTTACACAAATCTTCATGTGGTCATTTACTGTGGAGCAACATAAATTGTTGAAAAATGGGGTCTAAATATTTAAAACCGCTAATGTACTTTCTGTTTTATGATACATACTTGACTATATTACAAAAGATCTTTATGTACTGTGTAGGAAATGTGTATATATCTGTGAGAAGGATTTATTTTACCAGATTATACATTGTTTCAATTCTTTGCATTATGTTTTGTCTTATTATTTTATGTTCGTTGTTGAATTTTTGCAAGGTTTTTGAACTTGGTACAGCTTTGCGTTATCAACCCTGCTTCTCTTTAAAGAGAATAAAGGGCCCCAAAAAGTATATCATGTAATTAAAAGACCATGATTTAAACAATAAAACACTGTTTGCATGAAAAAAATGTCTTTTGAACAGAGAAAATTGCATTCAAATAGAACAGAGGTTGATTTTTGTTCTCCTCTTCTCCTGACATTACAGAAAATAGGGTGGAAAAACTCATGGCGAATCTCTGGGCTACAACAACCTTGTGATTTTATCTCCATGTAAATCTAGATACGAAAACTTAGATAACAAGACCATCACTAATCCTTGTTATATATATATCCTGGTTTATGCATAATCCATCCTGTGCTTTGCTTAAAGCTGTGTAACTTATTTTTAGTCATTCAAATGAGATCACAAATGTACTATTAATTTTATGTATTATAACATATAATAGTTGTGGTAATTGCGAGGTTGTCGGTAACAATATGTTAAAAGTTACGATAAACTTGCAATTGCTACAACTGTAACTCGCAAGTTGCGAGTTGCACATGCTCAATGCGTGGCATCAGCTGCGAGTCGCACAATGTGCGGCGTCAGCCATGCATGTGCCGGGGGCATGCACGCCGGGTGCGGGAGGGAGATAGAAGACACAGGGGAGGGAGAGGGGGCAGAAAGGAGACACGGGGAGGGGGACAGATTGGGGGGAGAGACACAGGGGAGGGAGAGGGAGGAAGAGCAACAGGGGAGGGAGGGGGGAAGAGACACAGGGGAGGGAGGGAGGGAGGGAGGGGGAAAGAGACATAGGAGAGGGGGAAAGGAGAAACAGGGGAGGGAGATGGGGGAAGGAGACACAGAGGAGGAAGATGGGGGCATGGAGACACAGGGGAGGGAGAAGAGGAAAGGCAACACAGGGGAGGGAGAGGGGGGAAGGAGACACAGGGGAGGAAGATAGGGGAAGGAGGCCCAGGGAGGGAGATGAGGGGAAGGAGACACAGGGGAGGGAGAGGGGGGAAAGAGACACAGGGGAAAGACACAGGGGAGGGAGAGGGGAGGGAGGGGGGTGGAAGAGAAACAGGAGATGAAAAGGGGGGTGGAAGTGACAGAGGGGAGGAAGAGGGCTGAATGAGACACAGGGGCTGGAGAGGGGGGGAGACACGGGAGGGGGGAAGAGACCCAGGGGTGGGTAGAGGCTCGCAATGAGCGCCAAAGTGAGAGTGGGGGAGAGCCTCGCAATGTGTGGCAAACAGCATTGCCAGGCTTCAAATGTTATGGAGTTGGTGTAATAATATAATAAATAAATAAACCCTAACACTTTAAATCAAAAGATCTGTAGAACACAGAGTCTCCTGTTAGATTTAATTAAAAATAGTGAACAACCATCACAAAACTGCAGATTCAGATTTTTTCCTGTGTATGTATAATATATACACAGATACAGGAGTGGCTCTGGCACCGTCCCCGATCAAACAGCAGTGGAATCCCAGTTTGCACAGTTTGATTTGCCCATACATCATTTCCTTATGCATCAATAAAAAGATGGCATCTGTTCCTAGGAGTTGCCTTAGCAATGGCGATGACATAGATGCCACATACAGTAATATCTACTTGACATGCAGTATAAACACATTTTAGAATTTTACCTCTGGATAGTGGCCAATATCAACATAGGTACAGACAGGATGAAAAGCTCCAGTTCCACAGGCGTACAAGTGCGTGTGGTTGTAAGCCTTAAGAACCTTGATGAAATTTGCACATTCTTTCTGTAGAAATAAAAAAAAAAGCATAAAATTAGTATTAGTCTTATGTGTACATTGATAATTGTTACAATCAAAATGTATATATTCACAGCATTTTTATTTCTATATATTTTGATAATATTTAAATATTATTTTTTTTATGGAAATAGTGACGTTATTACTGTTGAATTATTTTATTAATTAGTGTAAATACAGTATACACATACAGTATTAAGCCACTACATGCCTATATAAGGCCAATGTCTATAAATGGCTTTAATAAAAGATTGTGCTTACCAATAACTGGCTCATATTGACGGGTAAAGTCCCTAGACTTTATTTAGTGCCATTGTAACCTTTAATTAACGCACCACAATGGCAAATTAAATGGTTCTAAACCATTATCTAATATTTGTTGCCTCTTTGTTTAACCTGAAGACACCAATAGCAATTGCCTAGATGCCTTTTCCATTAACACATCTTTGAAAATAAAAAATGACAATTGGGTAACTGTGATATAAAACAGATCTTAAGATCTTATGTCATTCACTTGCTTTTTCTTTGGTATATGACCAGAGTGTTGCATGAAGACTCTTTATACGGAGATATTTTGATAACCAACTGCCCCTCATGGCCATGCGCCGACACTCGAGTTTAGAATAACAGAAGTTCCAGAGGTGCAATATTGGGAGTGTGTCAGATCCACAGTGCACCTCTCCACTTTTTCTTGGCTCTGAGCCTAAAATGACATTTGCTTAATAATGTGTCCGTCACCCGTCTCTATGAGTCTGTGAAACAGCATGGTATAATTATTTTAATATAGGAGAATGCAATATTAAAAAGTAACAATTACTTAAAATAATTCAACAAATTGAGAATTTAAAAATGTATTTATTTCCACAATGGAAATAGCAATAGGATAATATGGAAAAAACGTTCACCTAGACTTGTGCCTCTTGACATGTTTGATGCCAAGGACTGGCTGGCTGAACTTCATTATCTTATATGGACTGATATCGAGTTTCTGGATATGTTTTGCTTTTTGAGCTCAAGCACCTTTAAAGCATTCTGGGACAATCATTGACACCAACATTAGTTGTGAACACTCATTTAGAGCAGGGGTCAACCTATAACTTGGCTCATTAGAGATATACATATGGCTCTCTTGGCATTCCCAAATGGCTAGTAACACAACATGCCATGTGAGCCTGCACAAGGAACTAGTATCATTTTTGGTTATTTGACATATTGGACATATTTGTAGGAGGAGTGTGCTGGGGAAATTATCATCTAGGCCCATCATTTTTTTTGGGGGGGGTTGGGGGTAGCTACTTGGTTGTGAGGCAGCAGGCAGTTCTTGCCTCAAGACTACATGTTGCTAGTCAGCTGGCTACCAGCCGGGTTTCATGAAGTAGTAGCTAGGTGGAATGAAGGAGTCAGTGGGTATGTAGTGCTACAATATGTTTTTATTTGTTATTCCCTTATAAAGATGGTTGGCTTCTAATTACGTGGGTG